>CM021108.1:79662124-79761763 GCA_007115665.2 Sequoiadendron giganteum
GATCTCTTATGAGTAAAAAATGCTTTTATAGAAGGGACTAATCAAGTTGTTGGGCTTAAGGTTTGTTTTTTTCTATGAATGATAATCAATCAATCAATCTCTCTCTCTCTCTCTCTCTCTCTCTCTCTCTCTCTCTCTCTCTCTCTCTCTCTCTCTCTCTCTCTCTCTCTCTCTCTCTCTCTCTCTCTCTCTCTCTCTCTCTCTCTCTCTCTCTCTCTCGATTTTTTGGTGTTTTATCTCTTTTTTGTTCTTCCTCTCTTTCTTGATTTGTTTATTTATTTTCATTTCTTGCTCTCTCATATTTCTCTTTCTTTATTTTTGTCTCTATATAATTGTCCCTCTCTATTTCTTATTTGACATTCAATTTTTCTTAAGTTTTGGGTATGCTCCCTATGGTCTTGGGTTTGACTTTGAGGTATGTGTTTACTTGATGCACGTGTCTTGTGGGTTGTTGCATACGTCCCCAAGGGATTAGTATCACCCCAACATGACACCTCTTTTTGACCCCAACTTGATAGAATGTAAGACCAAGGTAAGGTGGGTTGGGCATTGGGTTGGGTTATGAGGATACCCTTGAGTAAACAAAAAAGAAAAAGAAAAAGAAGTCCATACCTTTTTATTGTCATAATGTAAGACCCCTTATGAGTTATTACATACATCTCTAAGGGACTAGTCTCACCCCAACATCACACCCCTTCTTGACCCCAACTTGGAATAATGTAAGACTACTTAGTAAGATAGGTTGGGAGTTGGGCTAGGTTGTAGGGATACCCCTGAGCCAACAAAAAAAATAAAGAGAAGTCCATACTTTTTTATCGTCAAAATGTAAGACCCCTTGCGAGTTATTACATACATCCCTAGGGGACTAGTCTCTCCCTAGCGTGACACCCCTTCTCAACCCCTACTTGGTAGAATGTAATACCAAGGTAAGGTAGGTTGGGCGCTAGGATGGGTCATGAGGATACCCCTAAGTCAACAAAAAAGAAGAGAAGTGCATACATTTTTATCGTCTTTGAAAGGGGTTTGGATTGAAATATTTTGATTAATTGGAGACCAATTTACAAAAAAACATAATGTGATTTTTGTGTATTTGTAAGACCCCTTGCGAGTTTTTACATACATCCCAAGGGACTAGCCTCGCCTTAGCATGAAACCCCTTCTTGACCCCAACTTGGAAAAAATTAATACCAAGGTAAGGTGGGTTGGGTGTTGGGCTGGATTATAGGGATACCCTTGAATCGAGAAAAAAATAGAAAGAGAAGTTCATAAATTTTTATTGTCAAAATGTAAGACCCTTTGTGGGTTGTTGCATACATCTCTAGGGGACTAGTCTCACCCCAGTGTGACACCCCTTCCTGACCCCAACTTGGAAAAATTTAAGACCAAGGTAAGGTGGGTTGGTCATTGGGCTAGGTTGTAGGGATACCCTTGAGTCAACAAAAAAAAAGTAACAAAATTCCATACCTTTATATCTTCAAAATGTAAGACTCCTTGCAAGTTGTTGCATACATCATCAAGGGACTAGTCTTGTCCCAATATGACACCCCTTCTGAACCCCAACTTGTAAAAATATAAGACCAAGGTAAGGTGGGTTGGGCATTGGGTTGGGTTGCAAGGATACCCTGATCCAACAAAAAAAAAAATGACAAGTCCATAACTTTTTATCATCAAAATGAAACAGCCCTTGTGATTTTTTGTGTACATCCCCAAGGGACTAGTCTCCCCCCAATGTGGCACCCCTTCCTAACCCCAACTTGTAGCTTGGAACCCCTTCTTGACCCCAACTTGGCGGAATGTAATACCAAGGTAAGGAAGGTTGGGTGTTGGGTAGGGTCACAAGGATACCTCTAAGTCAACAAAAAAAGAAGAGAAGTGCATAAATTTTTATCATCTTTGAAAGGGGTTTAGATTGGAATATTTTGATTAACTGAAGGTTAATTTACAAAAAAATCATAATGTGACTTTAGTGTATTTGTAACACCCCTTGCAGATTGTTGCATACATCTTAGGGGACTAGTCTCACCCTACCGTGACACCTCTTCCCAACCCCAACTTGGAAAAATCTAAGACCAAGGTAAGGTGGGTTGGGTGTTGGGCTGGATTGCAAGGATACTCTTGAGTCAAAAAAAAAAGTAGAAAGAGAAGTCCATACTTTTTTATCATCAAAATGTAAGACCTTTTGTGGGTTGTTGCATACATCCCCAAGCATCCCCAGGGGACTAGTCTCACCCCAGTGTGACACCCCTTCCCAAACCCAACTTGGTAGAATGTAAGACCAAGGTAAGGTAGGTTGGGCATTGGGCTAGGTTGCGGAGATACCCTTGAGTCAACAAAAAATAAAAGATAGAGAAGTCCATATCTTTTTTCGTCAGAATGTAAGACACTTTGTGAGTTGTTGTATACATCCACAAGGGAATAGTCTCACCCCAACATGACATCTTTCCCAACCCCAACTTTGCATAATGTAAGACTAAGGTAAGGTAGGTTGGGTGTTGGGTTGGGTTGCAGCGATACCCTTGAGCCAAAAAATGAAAAAGAGAAGTCCATACTTTATAATCGTCAAAATGTAAGACCCCTTATGAGTTGTTCCATACATCCCCAAGGGACTAGTCTCACCTCATTGTGGCACCCCTTCTTGACTCCAACTTGGTAGAATGTAAGACTAAGGTAAGGTGGGTTGGGTGTTGGGCTACATCACGAGGATTCCCCTGAGTCAACAAAAAAAAGAAGATAAGTGCATAACTTTTTATCTTCTTTGAAAGGGGTTTGAATTGGAATATTTTCATTAATTGGAAGCCAATTTACAAAACAATCATAATGTTATTTTAGTGTATTTGTAAGACACCTTACAAGTTGTTGTATACATCCCAGGGGACTAGTCTTGTCTTAGCATGACACCCCTTCCCGATTCCAACTTAAAAAAATGTAAGACCAAGGTAAGGTGGGTTGGGTGTTGGGTTGGATTGTGAGGATACTCTTGAGTTATCAAAAAAATGTAAACAAAGAAGTTCATAACTTTTTATCGTTGAAATGTAAGACCCTTTGTTGGTTGTTGCATACATCCCTAGGGGACTAGTCTTGTCCCAATGTGACACCCCTTTCTAACCCCAACTTGAAAATAAGACCAAGGTAATGCAAGTTAGGCTTTGGGATGGGTTGTGAGGATACCTCTAAATCAACAAAAAAGAAAAGAGAAGTCCATACCTTTTTATCGTCAAAATATAAGACCCCTTATGAGTTGTTGCATACATCCCTAGGGAACTAATCTCACCCTAGTGTGACACCCTTTCTAACCCCAACTTGGTAGAATGTAATACCAAGGTAAGGAAAATTGGGCATTGGGCTAGGTTGCAGGGATACCCTTGAGCCAACAAAAAAGGAGAAGTACATACCTTTTTATCATTAAAATGTAAGACCCATTACGAGTTGTTGCATACATCCCCAAGGGACTAGCCTCACCTCAAAATGGCACCCATTCCCGACCCCAACTTGGAAAAATGTAAGACCAAGGTAAGGAAGGTTGGACACTAGGTTGGGTCACAAGGATACCCTCGAGTCAACAAAAACAAAGAAGAGAAGTGCATACCTTTTTGGATTGGAATATTTTATTAATTAGAGGTCAATTTACAAAAACATCATAATGTGATTTTAGTGAATTTGTTAGACCCTTTGCGAGTTGTTGCATACATTCGAGGGGATTAGTCTCACCCCAATGTGACACCTTTTTCCAACCCCAACTTGGGTTGGTTATTGGGCTAGATTGTGGTGATACCCTTGAATCAACAAAAAAGTAGAAAGATAAGTCCATACCTTTTTATCATCAAAATGTAAGATTTTTTGTGCATTGTTGCATACATCCCAGGGGATTATTCTTTCCCTAACAAGACACCCCTTTCCAACCCCAACTTGGAAAAATTTAAGACCATGGTAAGGTGGATTGGGTATTGGTTTGGTATAATGTAAGATCAAGGTAAGATAGGTTGGGCATTGGGTCAGGTTGCAAAGATACCCTTGAGTCAACAAAAAAAAGAAGCAAGAGAATTCCATTCCTTTTTATCATCAAAATGTAAAACCCCTTGTGAGTTGCATACATCCTCAAGGGACTAGTCTCGCCCCAGTGTGGCACCCCTTCCCGACCCCAACTTGGTAGAATGTAAGACCAAGGTAAGGAAGGTTGGGCGTTGGACTGGGTCATGAGAATACCCCTATGTCAACAAAAAAAAGAGAAGTGCATATAGTTTATCATCTTTGAAATGGGTTTGGATTGGAATATTTTAATTAATTAGAAGTCAATTTACAAAAAAATAAATCATAATGTGATTTTAGTGTATTTGTAAGACCCCTTGTGAGTTGTTGCATACATCCTAGTGGACTAGTCTTTCCCCAGCGTGACACCCTTTCCCGACCCCAACTTGTCAAAATGTAAGACCAAGGCAAGGTGGGTTGGACTGGATTACGAGGATACCCTTGAGTTAATGAAAAAGGTAGAAAGAGTAATCCATACCTTTTTATCGTCAGAATGTAAGACCCTTTGTGGGTTGTTGCATACATCTTAGGGGACTAGTATCACCCTAGTGTGACACCCCTTCTTGACCCCAACTTGGTAGAGTGTAAGACCAAGATAAGACAGGTTGAACATTGGGTTGGGTTGTGGGGATACCCTTGAGTCAAAAAAGAAGAAGATAAGTTCATACCTTTTAATCATCAGAATGTAAGACCCTTTGCGATTTGTTGCATACATCCCTAGGGGATTAGTCTCACCACAGCGTGACACCTCTTCCCGACCCCAACTTGGTAGAATGTAAGAATAAGGTAAGTTGGGTTGGGTCATGAGGATACCCCTGATTCAACAAAAAAGAAGAGAAGTGCATACCTTTTTATCATCTTTGAAAAGGGTTTGAATTGGAATATTTTGATTGACTGGAGGCCAATTTACAAAAAAATCATAATTTGATTTTAGTTTATTTGTTGATTAATACACTAACAATCCATTTGTATTAACATAGTATTCTTATCCTCTGCCCTTTGGATCAACCCAAAAATAAAGAGGGATGGAAAATAATGAATTAAAATAGGTTAAACTAAGGAATTTTTTTCATAGGATTGAAATCTAGAAACCATGGTTTCACCAATTAAAATTATTTCTTTATTTTGTCTTCCCATATGTTTTTTATCTTTTACTTAACTATTTTTTCATTCTCAATTATCTCTTTCTTTGTCTATCTATCTTCTTTGCCCATTTTTATATTTTTTCTTATTTTATTTCTCTTTATTCTCTCTCTTGTTTGCTTGATCACTCTCTATTTGTTCTATTCTCTCCATCTATCTTTTATCTCTCTTTTTTCCTTTATTTATTTTATTTTGTCATAAAGATGGACTTGATCCATAAATCCTAAACCAAATCACCATTTCCATATCAGTTAGGGATTTGATTGAAAGGTTGGAGATTGAGGAGAATAAATTATTCTATGTGCATTATAAAGACCATGACCGTGTGGAAATCAATTGTGTAAGGAATCCAACTATCAAGTGACACAATGCTCGATCTGTAAGGAAAAGAACATTGAAATTGAGATTTCAATTAGAATTGAAGAAATCAAAGAATAACCCAAAAGAATTTTGTCTTTCTTTTTTTTCTTGTCTCACTTTCATACTTTGTTTATCTATTATTTTTCTCTTTCTATTTAAGTATCTCTTTTTTCATCTGCATCTCTCATTATCTCTTTCTTCATCTACCTATCTTTATTTGTTCTCACTATTTGCTCTTACATATATGTTTTCTCTTTTTTACTTATATTTTCTTTTTGGGTTTTTCCTAAATTTTATTTTTCTTTATTAAAATTATCTTTCATTCCTTTTATCTCTCCTCTCTTAGACTTATTTTCTATCTAGTCTTTTTTCATCTCTTTTTTAATCTCTCTTTTTCTCTTCCTTGTGTTTTTTATCTCTTTTTTTGTTGTTTGTTTCTATCATTTTTTAATTTCGTACTAGGAATTTATTTATCTTTTTATTTTAATAATCTTATTTCCTTCTTTATCTTTCTCTATGTCTTTGATTTCTTTTTGTATTTCTTTTCATAATTTCATTTTTTTAACTTTTTTTTGTTTCTATATATGTCCATCATTAATTGATTTTTAATTATTTTCACTATTTATTTATTTCATTACCTTTTTCTCTTTATCCCTTTCTTTCTTAATGTGATTTCTTTATTTCATCCTTTATCTATCCCATTCTTGCTTTGTTTATTTCTTTGTATTTTTTATTTGCTTTAGTTCTATGTTTTATCAATCATTCTACTTTTTTCTCTATTTCTCTATCTTTTCATCTCTTTCTCCATATTATCTTCCTTTTTCTTTTCCTCACTTTGGTTCTCTTGTATCTATTTTCCTCTTTTTATCTCTTTCATTTTTCTCTCTCTTTTTTTCTTTCTTTCCTCTTTCTTCTTTGTTTATTCTTTAAAATTTTCATTGATCTCTATTTCTTTCTATTTTTATCTATTTTCTGTTATTTTTTTTTCTTTATTTCTTTATCTTGCATCCTCTATTTTTCCTTATGATTTAATTGCTTTCCTCTTTTTTTTTTATGTATTTATTTTTTTCTTTATATTTTTGTCTCTTTTTCTTTTATGTTTTAATATCTTCTCTCTCTTTTTCTCTCTTACTATTTTCATTCATTCATATATATATCTTTTATTGTCGTTCTATCTATTTCACTTTTATTTGTTCTCTTTTTTATCTTTTTATATGCCCTTTTCCTTTCAATATTTTTTATTTGTACCTCTACTTATTTTTGTTCTTTTTGTTTCTCTCTCTCTCTTTTGTTTTTCTTCTATGTTATTTACTGCTTATTTTTCTTTTCTTCTCTTATTTTTTAAGTGTATTTATTTTCAATCCCTCACCATGACTATCTTTGTTTCTTTGTATAGTTTTCCCTTTTTTTATCATTTTTTATTTCTTTCTTATTGGACAATGGATCACAGACACTAGACTTTGGATGTTGGTGTTTGTATCCTTGATCTTTGACATTTGATACAAGATCCCTAGAGACATCAATTGTTAGAATAGTTCTTAGTCTATAGAATTTAGACAATAAAATGTAGAATATGCATGTTACATCATAAATCCTAGAACTTGGACCTTATGCTTTCAGAACAAAAACCTAGAACCTTAACCCTCAAGATCTTATAACTTAGATCCTAGACCCAAAAACATAAACTTTGGACCCATAGACATTGAAATGGTGCACTATTGACCACCAATAATCTTTTATCCTAAAACACTCGGTCACCCAACCTTACAATTTAGAGTTTTCTCTTCTATGTTTTTCCTCATACCTCTCTTCTTCTTAGTTTCATTATTTTTTATTTTTCATTATATCTCTCTTTCTCATTTTTCTACCATCATTTTTTATTTCTATTTTTCTTTTCTTTTCTATTATCATTTGAGAATGCTTCATTTCAATGGCTCTCGATTGTTATCTATAATTATCTCTTATATTTTCTCTTGATTTTGTTTTTCTTTCTTTCTTTTCTTTCTCTCATTTTGGACAATAGATCATGGTCCATGGACTATCAATGTTGGGTCTTGGATTCTTTATCCTTGATAATAGACCCATAAAACTATTCACATTAGAAAATACATGTCAGGTCTTAGAATATAGATTATAACATGTAGAAATTGGACATTATGCTCTTGGCACATGACTTCAAAACTTGGAGCCCAAAAATCTCATGGTTTAGATCTTATACTTTAGAACCTAAGTTTTATGCATATAGACCTTAGGCTTGTGGATGATTGACCTTGATCAAGAAACGTTTACCTTTACCCTCAACTCTTAGATTGGGTACCCCAAAGTTGTGGAATATGGACCCTAGACCAATAAATATATACACTATATTATGAACCCTTGAACCCATGCCTTGAGATGTGTTGGTTATTTTTAATGAACCAAGCTAATCTCACAAAATAGCCTATGGAATTGGCATATTCCAATGGTTAGCTAATTGGAGGGATTGGCCAACGAACGAGTGAAAGCTTGCAAAGGATTTCCTCTTGCACTTTGGGCACTACAAAACCCAAAAGGGTGATCCCACATAATGTATTTTAAGATCATATGTGCCAATTAACCTTATACATTATAAATATAACAAATAAGCTCTACATACAATTGCTTGACAATTCAATAGATGCAAAGATCTGGTAAATACATTACATATTAATTATTTTAGAAGCAATAGAGTATGGTAAACCTTAACCTTACATACATTTCAATAATAATTTAAAGAGTTAAGTAATTTAAATGTATTTTTTTATGAATGATCAAGAATATTTCAACACAAACATAAATCCCAAAATAGTGCCTAAACCTAGGGTACGAAGTCTAATTAAAATCAAATCAAATTTGATAACAGGTTAACCCTTAACATCATAGAGCTTACATAACGTTGCATTACTACATCATTCTCAATTACTCAAAACCAAAACTCATTATCATATCTTGATATTCAAATCACCTAGACCTATGATTTCATCCAAGCAATTTAACCAATTGTTTGAATTAGGACAAAGACAAAACCATTCATCAGATAATTATAAAGACCATTGAAACAACCCTTGATTATTTAACTGATCATTCAAATGATGAATACATCAAGAGAGAATTGGCTTTGAAGATATGTCAATCTTTATATTTCAATGCTAGTATTGTTATCAAAATTTGTTTACAGAAATAAAAGACTCATGACCTAGATACAGACTTAATTCTATTCTTTGTATTTTCATTACACAATTGTTCTCTGAGATCAATCAACAGCCCGTACAATTAGCCTTGAATTCCCTTTTATAAAAATAAGGGATCAAAACAAGCCTTAGGGTAATGCACACGTCACTTTTTCATTTGACATTTACAATTACATTTCAAAAGACCATTATATTTGTCAAAACTCGAGGGAGATATCCATATGAGATTAAAGTTATTTCCCATTCATTGATGAAGATATTTCCCACCTTCCAAAAGGAACTTTAGTCAGTGAATATTTTCTTTCGACAAGAATAAACACCTTTTCCATGTGCTTCCAAAATTGTAGGACCAAAAGCATGAAAATAAGGAGAAAAGAAAATATTGAAGCATCTCCACATTAGCACCATGTTGTCATCAACTTTGAAATGAGGAGGATACAATATATGAATGTTGATATATTAAAGGCTTAATCTCTACTATTTCCAAGCCATGTATTGTATTTCCTCCTGTTGCATCCATCCTTATTGAAAACCATTACTTACTAAAGACATAAGATCAAACTTCCATAACCATCCAACCATTGCAGAAACCTACAAGTCTGGGATATCAACATACTTTGTATTCCAGAGTTTAAAATCCTCATCAAAAGGCCAATCGAATGCCATGTCCTCATCTACTTTGATCCTATATGGGTTATACTTTATAACCACTTGGTTGGATTCTTTATCAAACTCTTCAAGGAAGTTACCTATGTGAGAAAGCCTATTCATATTATTTTTCGCATTTCTATATCAACTCCATCACAAATCAATGTTGTTTGAGTAGCAATCACACTGCTTGCTTTATCTTTCTATTGTTGGAGAGTCTTAATTTCACTAGCATCATTCACAATTTCAGGGAGTAAACTGAAACTACATTCATCACAAACCTTTGCACCAACTCCTTGATTTTCTTCTCCAATGGCTCGATTAACCCTTAATATTCCATAATCTCATTTACAATTTTGAGGGTTGGGACAATGTTGAGTGGCTTATTGGCATCATGCTTTATTCCACTATCCATGTATCTCAAATCCTAAAATCTAGGGATCCATTTATCCATTGATGGGATGGAAACTTCGTTATCCCTATCACTCCTTATTGTATTAAGCATGGAAGATTAATTTGAATGAACACTATTTAACTTTCTCTCAATCCTTTTATTTAAATGTTCTAACACTACTGTTGCAATATTCATATTACTCAGATAAATTGACTTATCAACATGTTGTCACATCTCCTCATAAATCTTGAGTTATTCCATTAATTATTCCTCGGTGACTTCTTTAGGGGGAGGTGCCACTAATGTACTTGGAAGTAGTTGTGTAATGGGCACATCATCAAAACTATGAGGTACAACCTCCATTGGAGCTAGAAGAGGTGAATGAGCATAAGAAGAGATGATGTTTTCTCTAATGGAGATGGAAGAATAATTACTACTTGTGAGGGGCCTTATGCATGCATTGATTGAAACTTATTTTAACAATGCAACCTCTAATTATAACTCATCAATTTGTTTTTTTCCCTTATTATACCGAGCCACCATGTCATTGTGCTTCTTCCTGAATGTATCTCTCTCCTTTGTTAGGGACTCCATCGTAGTTTTTGTGAATTGAGTCACATTCACAAACAATGTAGCTGCCTTTACTACAAATGTATCAGATACTCTTTTAATTACCAATCTTCCTCTCAAACTTGTAACTATCTCTGCAACTTCCAGTTTCTTATTATTTGGGGCTAAATCCCAAATAGCCAATGTATCCCATTGGGCACTAAATGTGGATCCTTGCAAAGCTAATGTCACTTCTTCATCAGTGGTAAAAATAGGAGAATCATGCCTTCTCACTATATCAAAAGCAAATGTTGAAGCAATATCCCATTCTGACAATAAGAGCACCCCACTTTTTCAACCAATTATCTTCCCTGAGCTATTGTTATATCTTGATACTTAGCCATCATCTCTTCATGAACTTTAGTCTTTATGACCTCTCTTAGAAATTCAAGATTTGAAATCCTTTTCATATCAATGCTCTCAACATATTCATCTTTTCCAGCTCTCCAAATATATTCTTGAAAAGCTTGTGTCTTTACAAAAGAATCATCATTCATAAACTTCTCACAAACCTCTACTCTGACATCATCAACATTGGTTATCCCACTTAAGTTAGCTTTACTCAATCTAATACTTAAACTTTGTGGCACTGTTTCTCTTGGTGGAGAAGGCATACCTTGCCTCATCTCATCCTCAATGATACAAATTCTTCATCAGAATCATATGTGGAATAATCCATGAGGCCACTTGATCCAACTGTTTGCTTCTTTGATGGTGGATCTCTTGGTGGTGATGGTCCTCTAGGTGGAAAATCAATTTCAATAATTTGTGGAGTGGATGATAATGGGGGTGAAAGTGGTGGTAATTATGGTTGGGGAGAAGACGCCCTCGATCCCTCTGATTGGGTAGGGGTGGAAATTGTCTGTTGCTTTTTTACCATGCATTTTCTCCTAGCAAACACATACACTTTCTTTAGAGGTTGATATGTTTGCCTCTCCTCTAATGTAGGGGTTTTCCCCATATCTTGTTCTTCAATTACCATATCCTTTCCTTTATCTTGTATTACCCTTTATTCTTTCAATTTCCCTACCACTTTGTCAAATTTTTGAAACATTATTTCCATCCTCAATATTTCATCCTTTATGTCAGGGAGAGCCTTGAATTGAGGATCCTTCACTTGCTTTTATCTCTCCAATTCATTGAAATAAATCCATTTCATTTTCTTATTTTCCTACACCTAAATGTCAAAAAAAATTCTAATAACATCCTCAAGGAAAGAGAAGTTATTATTAAACTTCCCCCTTTCACTTCATCCTTCAACCATACCATAAAACCTTCTAGGTCATGATTTTGTGTGCTTGCCACTTCATTCCCAATGGCTTGATTTTATCAATGATATACTTCCATCCCCTAGTTGTCATAACAAAATCAAAGAACACTATATAAGTAGGAAATAAAGTTCCTTTCCTCATTTTAACCAAGTGATTATCCTCAACATCTCCTAATTGCCACATGACTTCTAGGAAGCAAATCCTCAATGGTACATCTATAGAAAACACATGAGGAGCCCTTTTAGTACCATACACACAAAGGATTATGCAATCTTGATATGGAATCACATCTCTGCAATTGTGGTCAATCCCTAAATCAGGTCTCCTCTCCTTAGGTTTGAGCAAATCATGCAATTTTGTTGGAATTCTTGGCATATTCAGAATCAAAACTCTCCTCAATTTGGAAGAAAAAATGTTTGAAAAGACCACAAAACTAGACTTTTCCTCACGTCTATCCAAAAGAGGGGTCCACATTTGGAAAATCATATCCATACCATTCACCTTCCTTTTTCAGTTCCATATCTCTACCAAAGAAGTCAACACCCTTGTACAAGAACATGTGCATGAATAAAGAATACTACCAAAACCTCACTCCTATTTCACCATTCTTCAAAGCTACCAGATCTTTATGTATCTCTTCTAACAAATAGGTAGAAAAATCATAGGAGGAGTTAAGTTTCATATGTTGTATGTTGGAAGCCATGTACATAGGTGCAATCAACATGCCTGAAACTAGATCATATCATAGAAATTGATAGAGAGAGTAGAAGGTCTTTTGGAAGTAGATTGCAAGGTAGTTGATTGGGAAGGGTTCTCTGTCAAATGGACCTAGTACAATTTTTCTCCCTCCCTTTCCTATTGCCAAGAAATGTGACAATATTGATACCTCAAAGGTTGGTCTCACCTTTTCATACTCCTCTCAACTTCTTCTCATCAATCTCTACCATCTCATCACTCTACTGGCTTAATTTGAAAACCTTTGTGAGCTCATCCTTGGTAACCTCACCCATGTTCTTACTAGAATTTTTTCTAACCACCCTAACAGTAGGGTCATAATTAGCTACAATAGCCTTGAGGAGGTTCACATTGTAATGCCCCACCAAGTAACCCTAAAGGAAGTTGTAATTAACGTCTTAAGCGAACCAATTTTTTTTTTTATAAAGTGCATTTAACATACACATTCACTTACTAATTAACAACAACCTCTAAGGCTACAAGGTTATGATTACGTAAACCCACACATACATATTACATATAACCATAGTATTATGAACTTTATGAAATAAACATCATACATCATAAGAATACCACATAACCTAATAAGATAATCAACCAAGATACAATATCATAAACATTATCTTAATCCAATAGTTACATCACTCATTCCCATAATGAGGCAATAGCACTCAAGGATACAATTACAAAATTCCACCTCATAAACATAAGAGGGATAAAATAACTTATACAAGTTAAAATATTACAATGCAAGAATAACACAAGAACTCGAGTCGTCCATCTGGATGTCTTGCCACCAAGTATTGAAGATAGATGGGGACCCAACAGTTTTGGTGCATGTTTCACCCAACCAAGTGGTACCCAAAGGCCCACCCCCCATGCTAGGAGATAGTAACAAAGTAACATGGACAAAGATCTACAACCACTAAGCAAAGACAGACTCATACTGACTCATACTGATATAACCAAATATATGAACTAACAAGTACAACTCAATCACCATACAAGTACAAATCAAGTACAACTCCAACATCACTGACATAGGTCACATTGCTTCCAGACATAAAATAGATCAAGTATGTTTAAAGAACCATACACATAAAACAATTAACAACAGTTGTCCTAGATATAGTGTCATCGCATAGTAGTCATGAGATCTCCTCTAGGCATCCTTCATAGGCTCCGGTAATCATGGTGGCCTCAACCGAATCCCGGCACTCATACTCACTAATGCTGCATTAAATACCTCTCGTACTGACAAGATAAATGACTATGCCATTCCAGGCCTTCTCACTCATCCCAAGTCTAAACGAGCCCTTATTTCTATGAGTGAGGATTGAATTATCTTGATTAGTGTGAACTGCATCCTAATCATCTAAGTACATTAATTTAGTTATCACTTGATTAACCCACTTCTGAAGGTTACCCGGTTTACCACTTTGGGCTTCGGCCCCTAACAAAAGCCACTCTTCTATTCGACAACACACACCCAAACAATCCACCAAGGGAAACACAAGTGCATATCAACTATGCATCATAATCCACTCCAAAACAATGAGGAAACAAAAGATAGAACTCACTCCAAACATCTTGGAGGCAACAATCACATAGTCCACTCCTTTCACAGGAGGTACAAAAGATCCTCGTTCAAGAAAACCGAGTAAACTGAAAAGACGCCATGCACTACCCAAGGGAAAACAATTGGATGATATAAAGGTTCAAAAACCCTCATCCTCTAAGTTCTCCTGGAAGACTTATAATTTAGGACTAACACTAAATCCCAAAACCAACAATGCAATTTGATGACATAGCAACAAAAGCATTCAAGTCATTAATCAAATCTAATATTTGGATTTCCTAAATCCATACTCATTCAATAGGTAGTGTTGACAAAGTCAAAGACACGATAATTAGATCATCCAAAATAATCATAAACCCTATTTCCCCTTTCATTATTGGAAATCTAAAACAATTAAACTTACTTCCCTTTACTGAATACAGAGAATTAAATCCTTTAAGATAATCACAAGGTAGATACTACTTTTGGATATACTAAATCCATATCTCTTTCATAATCCAATCACAATTATTCAATTAATCTAAATAGAAATTAATAAATAACATAATTGATTGCCTCATCAATAAAACAACTTCTTAATTTACTTTTAAATCGACACAAATCCATGCAAGTAAACTCTTTCCATTTCCTAACCAAATCTTACATTTCATTCAATTTCCTATTTAGAACATGCAATCACTTTAATATAATAAAATATCGTTTCTCTACCCATTTACCCATATACACTAATCAATCCATTTTAAATCTCTATTCAATTTCCTATTTAGAACATGCAATCTCTTTAATATAATAAATAATCGTTTCTCTATCCACTTACCCATATACACTAATCAATCCATTTTAAATCTCTATTCAATAATATATTGCATACATTTTATTAAAACGAAATATGATAATGAATTTACCCTTAACATATTTTTATATGCTCCATATTATATACACCAAACATATATATTAATAAACTCAATTATATAGATTCTTTAATATTCCAATCACAACGATTAATTTTCTCTATGGAAATAAAACATAATAACTATTTCCCTTTCAAAATTAATTGAAAAAAAAACTAAATAAATGTCTTTATAATAAAGGATAGACTAGTTCAAATAATTTAAGTCGAATCCATTGTTTTCCTTTAAAATTAACATAAATCTTCTACAATAATTCTTTTCAATTTCCTAACCCAAACCTTATATTTCTTCTAGTTTTCTAACAACACCCTATGTTAATCTCATCTAAAAATTTCCCCTTCCAAACTCTTATTACATACATCCATTTATTCAAACCATAAAATATACATTCTCAACAAATAAATTGTTCAAATAGAAAATGATTAAATTAAAATAATTAATTGTCTCTTCATAATAATCAATTCTTGAATTTACTTTTAAAACAACACGATCCCATGCACTACCAAGAGAATTCACAACAGGTTGACATCACAACGACAACCCTCACAAACAACAAACCATCTGGAAGACTTATAAACTAACAGGTATTCAACCCATTCTCAAAGCATAAACACGAAAGACATAATCATTAAAGGCAATAGAAGAAACTACATTTGGATACTCTAAATCCATTTCTCATTTCATTACGTAATTCATTATATCGATAAAACTGAATTAAGAATTCATCTTTTCAGATAGGGGAGAAATTACACTAATATTTTATTCTCTAATTGTTCTTAACAAAATAAGTATTTTCAACTATAACTCAAAACATTTCACTTTAAATTAAATAACCAATTGCCCTTGCAAATTAAATCATTATAAAATTAATCAAATTAACATTTGGTCTCTTCCATAACTTATTGTGTTAAAATAAGATCAATATTTGGACTATAACCCAATATCATATATATATTTTTCCAATTAAATCAAATTAATAATTGAACCTTTTACACATGAATTTAAATTCCACAATTAAATTTTAAATTATGCATTCTTTAAATCAAATATTTAACTCCTTCAATTAAACTTTAACATGCCATTTTAAAATAAACAATAATTTCTCCATATGTTTATAATTTTAATTCCACTAATCTAATATACAAATTTTATTTAAAATAATATAAATAAATATAATACTTTAATATTATAAATTATAATATAAAATATCATTAAATAATATTTTAATATTATAATAACAATACATAAAATATTAATATTTATAAATATCAATTTATTATTATTTTATTATCCGGGCAGCCATGGGAAAATAACTTAATAGTAGTCTCATGTTTCAAACATAACTCAAAAACTACGATCTGGGTATTTTCGATTTTTTGACAGGGATAAGAAAATTCCAAGGTGCAGAAACCCTTTAAATTTCCTAACAACCCAGTTTGTGTAAGTGGAGTTATATGTGACACAACCAGACCATTTTACCATGATAAATATAACTACCCTGCGGATTTTAAAATCCGATTTTTAATAATAAACAGAGGGTTTCATTTTCTAAAAACATTCTAAATGCATTGTTCAATCTCTATGTTTAATTTCAATAACAACATAATCGATTTTCCCAAATAATTTAAATTCAACTGAGGTTTTCACAATTTTCACTCAAGAATTTTCACAAGCAAAGGCTGTAAATTTATTTAATTTTTTTCTTCTAATATCAAATTTGTTTTCTAAAACAAATTTAACAAACAAATTTTTAATCACTACTATTAAAAAAAAAAACAATCAAGAACAATAAAACACAAAGAGAAAAACCTGGTACAAGAAGCTACAAGAAGAGATGAATTTCTTATGCAAGTCTTCTCCAAAGATTTCCTGAATTTTTTCCAATCCTCCAATGAATCCAATCCAAAACCCAACAAATGTAAACAATCTTTCTTTCAATCAATTCTACAATCAAAACTTTCTTCAAACCCTTCTTGTGCAATTTTCCAAAATTTCTTCTCTGCTATAAAAATGTATTATTTTCTAAAACTTTTTCCCTCCCTAAAATTAAAACATGCATTCATTTTAAAACAGAAATACCTAATACAACCCTAATTCACATTACATGCAAATTAGATATTTCAATTTTCAATTTCAATTTTAATTTCAATTTCAATTTCAATTTTCGAAAACCCACTTTCAATTTAAAATGCAATTTCAAATAATAAATTAATTTCCAAAGTTGCAATTAATTTCCCAAATAAACATTTAATTACAATTTCTAATTTAATTCTCACAAGTTGAAATTAAATTCCAAAATTAATTTTAATTCTTTTATTTCCTTTCATTCTCTTGCATCACATTTAATTAATTAATTTAATTATTTAATAACGAAATTCAACCCCCTTGGATTAAATTTAAATATAATTAATTAATTTAAATATAAACTTTTATCCACATTGCATTATTTAAATTAAATAACCATCAACATGATTTAAATGCAATTATTCTAAATATCTATTTCCAAATCAAGAATCCTTCAGAATTAAATAACATTAAAACAAGACAGACAATGACTCGACACACACGACTGACGACACACTAAGGCTAGGGTGTAAACTTGACACATGTTACCTAGCTACTATCTCCTGTTCAACTTAACCATTGGATCGACACGCTCGAACCTGTGAAACCAGGTGGAGTCGATGTCATGTACCTGCAATCCTGAAAACAAGTAAACAACATCATACAATATATCCAACATATAATACACACCATGAAGAAGAAATTACGGATTCATAGGGCGCTCATAAGCGAGTGATGCGAAACCATCCTTTTCACCAATACACTCATCGAAACTGACACTTCCATCATAATCCAGTAATCTCATAATAACATCTCATGTTAACTCTACAACATCATTAATCCATAATGCATGTGAAACAATAATCAGATAACTACATCCCACAATTAGTTGTCACTCAATAGTAGCGATCAAAACATCATAACAAAATGTATCCAGTATCAAAGAAACTGCAACCAAACATAGCATAAAATAACTTGAACAAGAAACAAAACAGAGGGGTATTACACACATCAAGATATACATTTGGGACAATCAATTTACCCATATCTGATCTCCAAGGGTTGCAAATAGGGATCTTTGAGTTTATGTTATCAAACCAGTATGTAAACAATGACCACTCGGTGTATGGAAATGTGGCATCTTTGATGGCATAGTGTTTGCCAATAATTCCATCTTTCATTAGAATTCCTTGAAACATACACTGCTCTATGTGTTTATCATTTGTTGAGTGTTTTAATTGGTCTAATAGGTATTGGACTAGAGGTCTCTTTTTGGGTTCAAAAATAGGGGTTGGACTCTTGGTGCCATTATGCTAATAAGTGACTTGACCTAGGGTTTTATAGGCTAAAACTAGGGCTTTAGGTTTAGGGCTAAAGCTTGACGCGAAAGAAGTAACCAAATTCACTAATTTATAACAATTTAAATGAATGTCAAACCTTAAAAAGCAACCCTAATTGTAATTCTAATGACAACAACAAAAATTATATGAAAATCATAAGGAATTCAAGCTCAAAGGGTACATGAATTGCACTTATTGGTTTGATGACACACAAAAACCTCAATTTGTGGATGTCAAGAGCCTAAATCGCACTACAACAAATTCTAGATGCTTTAAAATGCCTTCGTGATCAAGATTAAGCTTTAAAACCAACTTTTATGGTGAAAAAGGCCTTTAACTTGGTAAAAAACATCAAATCTACCATTTCTGCTAGCTCACGCGAACCATAACAGCTCCATGATACCAATTTGGCAACTTTGAATTATGGTCATTGATCTCTTCTTGAGTTGGATCGATGAGTGGCTTAGATGGAGTTAAATATGCTTTTGAAATGTTTGACTTGTGCTAATCACGCATCGGCCCCAACAAGAACTGTCATGTGGATATCCCGTTGTCATCAAATGGGCTCCATTACCCACCACAAGCCATGAAAGATCCACATGTTGCTTGCCCGTTGCCTCGCTAAGATCTACAGTATGTTGATCAACAGTCGTGGGCTAGCGGGTAATAGTCTAGATTAATCAAGTACAGCTAAATATATGTGCACCATTTAACTTTCAATCCCACGCCCAAATTTTTATCATTCATTCATGACCCATGTGTGCTTTAATTCCTATTAGTATCTCACTCTTTAATATTCCCATGGTCACTAGAAATATTTAACCAAATATTTCAATCCTTCTAAAGTCTTTTGGACGTTAGGGATCATGCCACATGGCAGTCACCTGCTTCCTTGCTAAGAGAGGACATTTGCTTGTGGGTCCCCTACGAGCTAGCGAGGAATAGTCAGGATCAGGGAAAACTTTAGAGGTGAATTTTTTCCAATTAGTGAATTTTAGATATCAGCCAAGTCAAAATTGGCAAATTAATCACACCCAACAGGGTGGCCAAATCGCTCAAATTTTATGAATTATCAGTCCAATGCATGTTTGTTCGCCATCGATTTTTTTATGAGGCATATTTAAGTAATAAATTTTTCATAACAAACTACGTGTTTCAAATAGATCGATTAATATTTTTTCTTGGAATCCCAGAAGCATGTAATAAAACACCTACATATTCGTCAATACTATTAAAACAACATTGTATCGGGACTCATTTTTCTAATTAAAATTTACAAAAATTTTCTTGTGAGGATCCATTTCACCAATTAAAATTTACAAATAGTTGCTTATGAGGACCCATTTGACCAATAACATTAAAAAATAATTACAGTTGAGGACACATTTCGCCAATTGTCATGAAACCTCTATGCTAATCGTAGGGCCATAAACACCTTGAAAATTACAACATATTGTTATATAATTATGCAAGATTTACCAAATTTTTAATATACCATTTAAAAATCCCATAGAATTCACCAAATATGGATTGATATAAATACAATCAAAACTGCCATTTATTCTTACACATTTTGTTCAATTCTGAAATTGTGAGCTCTAAATTCGAAAGTTGGACTTGGAACCTTGAAGTTGATTGTAGGCAAGTTACAAACTTACAACACATGCATTCTTGCATTAACGAATAACAAGTTAGTGAAAACATAAACTTAAAGGCGAGTGATCATTTCTTCATAGTGTGATAAGATTTCTTTATCTATTTTCTATTCTTGCTTCAATCTTAAAGATGATATTGAGATGGGAATGGGAAAACTGTCTTGCTATAGTGAAAAAACAAGATTTAAAGGAGAAATTAAAATAGTCAAACTTCATTGCATTATATTTAGATGAAGTTACTAAGGTAGATAATACTTCTTGGGTTTGTATGCATGTGTATACTGTAAAACATGTATTCCAAACTCATCTTCTCTATGTTCATAAAATGAAGGATTGTTCAACATCGTAAAATCTATTTGAACTAGTCAAGAAATCTTTGAATGAAATTGCAAGTATGGATGACTTGACAATTGCCAAAAAGTTGGTGTGTGTAGGAGTTGATGGAGCTACAGTGATGCAAGGTCATAGGAGTGGTGTTTTCACAAAGTTACAAACTACTTGTGCACCATACATGCTTACCATTCACTACATGGCCCACATAATGGATTTATCATTCATAATCATAAGCAAGTTTCCTACAATATCAAAAGTTGAAAATATAGTCTACAAGCTCTATGCATACTTCTGTCGAAGTCCCAAACGTTTCACGAAATTTCAAAAAAATTCTAAGGGAATAATAGCAAGAAACAAGATTCTCAATGATGTTGATACCAAATGGATCTACCTGCATGGACCAATGCAAAAAGTTCTTTCAAAATATCAAGCCTTGACTGGAGTAATATATGAGCATCGTAATACAACAGACAAAGCTCCTAACCTCTTACATAGGTTAAAAGCGATATAGAGGCATTCTTGACTTTAGCTATTCTTCTCCCCATGTTGGATGAAATGAACAATGTTGTGAAGAAAGACCAAGATAGAACTATGTATATTTATGAATATTACAAACTACATACACATAAATGCATGGCCCTCAATCATCTATATCTAGATCTAACTTCTGAAAGCCAAAATTATTTCATCTGGTAGGAAATTATTGATTTGAATAAGCCTGATAATTATTTACAGTTTAATGCAAGTGAGAACTTATGTATCTGTGTATATGGATTTGAGAGACCAATGTACCATTGTACGATAGCCAGGCACTCTATCAGAGAACTACTTGTTAGAAAGGAATATTTTAACAACATTGTCAAATCTGTTAGTGATAATTTGAATGAAATTGAAAATTTTCTTTACCAAGAGATTTATGATAGATTCCCTCAACAAAAAATACTTGAATCCATGGGTATTGTGTATCCTCAATTTTTGGTAAACTGAAATAGCCCAAAATATTTTCATGATAAAGTAAATTTCTTGATTGAACACTTTTCTAAAAGTGTAACATACAATGAGCAGGCAATAGAAGGAATTATAAAATGCAGATAAGCTTAGAAAACAATGTAAGAATTTTTCAAGAAGTATGATGGACCAAATTGATTCCATAGGCATGGAGAATTCCTTTGAACTAGGATCAATAACAAAGGCTTGGACAAACTTAGGCCAGAGTGAAATATTGTGTGGTTTGATATCAAAATATTTCAAACTTGTCGATTTATGTCAAACAATGATATTGGGGTTGGTAGAAGATGAGAGATTTTTCAGTTCATTGGCATTTTTAAGATCAAATTTAAGAAACAAACTAGACAATAATTTGGAAAATTGCTTGAGGATGGAAGGAGCTGTGTATAATGTCAAAAAAATCTTTTTGAAAGGGCACTCACAATCTGGAGGTCCATATGCAAAAGAAGAGGGTTGTGTAACACTCCAATTCCAAATTTTGGTATTGGTGGCACTGGCAGTGGTAGTGGGACAAATGATAGTGACACAATGAATGTTGAATTTGAGACGCAGGCCAAAGAAAATGAAGACCAGACTCAGAATCAAGATGACTCTTTTACTTTATCTCAAGTTGAACTTCAATTTTAGGACCCTGAATCCATTTGGGAAATGGAAGTGAATTAGCAGCTTTTAGGTATTTATACTTCACTTCATGAATCATTTTCCAAACTGTAGTTGATGATATTTTATATTGTATTCCATGAAATTGTGAATTATTGCACTTCATGAATCATATTCCAAACTGTAGTTGATGCTATTTTATATTGTATTCCATGAAATTGTGATATTTTATATTTTATATTGTATTCCATGGTCTTGAATTTGATATGTGATTTTGCATCATTTTTAAAGAACAACACTTATCACACTACTTATAAATTCCTATTGCATTGTCATTCACACAATCATTGATAAATAACTGAACAGAATATTAATCCATTCCTTGAACATAAGATAATTGTTCAACATCCATAACATAAACACATGATGTGATATGACAACTTATAAATAATTGTTGATTATTTTGAGTCAGAAGATAGTGAATACAATACTGGAGAGCAAGATAGGTCGATATTATATTCAAAATTAAAGAAATACACTTAATTATTTGATTCGTCTTTTGTTATTACAAAGCAAAATTATAACATTTCCTATATGTGCTATCAAATAGCTTACAGTAGGTATCCCAAAAGATGCTTAAATTTGGTTGTCTTTCTTATTTGGGTGTTCTATTGGTTCTAGTCATTCTTATGTTCTAGGGTTTATGTCTGTTCTAAACCCTCTCAAAAACCCTAGGTGTATTTTCCTTTTACCTACATTCCAATTCGCAGTTGACCAAATTTTACCTGTTCCCGATCTCTTAAGTCATATCTTATGCCTATGCTTCTGTTTACTCACTGACCCCTTGAGCCTAGTGTTCCCGGTTGCTACTTGTAAAATTCATATAAATCTTATCTTGTCTTATGCGGGTAATAAAATTCTTTAATTCTTGTTCTTTCCCTAAGCTTGGGTTTTAATATTTTCTCAATAGCGTTCATGTTATAAACCTAGGCAAGTGGCCCCTTTTAATTCATGTAATAAGTGCATGTGCTTATTAAAATCCTTTGTTATGCTTAGTGGGTACCATTAACTTATTTCTATCGGTTCCCCTCCATCCTGGGGGATCAAAATAATCAAATTAAGGAGTCAACGGGATAGCGGGTAGGTGACACCTAGCTACCTTTTTGGTGGGTCCTACCACTACTCAAAGGCACCGATGACTAAAGGTGTTCAAATCAACAGTTACTATGGTTTCTGACAAACAAATCTTAGTCATTCCCCACCTCCCCGCTTCTATAAGATGTGCATGCTTTAAACTTGGAGGGGAAGAAAGGAGGTTGACACGTAGACAATTTCAACTCTTGTGGAGATGATGGAGCCCACAAAGTGACTTAGAGATAAATCCACATGGCATTTTTCAGTTGGTCAATGGTGATAGCCATTTTTAGTTAGATTTTCAAACTTATTTGATTGAATCTAAGCCGTCTCTTGGGCCATCTCACTGTGAGATCAATGGTTAAAATTCAAATTTCAATATTGAGGAAAAATGAGTCGTATCATCCGTTTTGGTTTGTGTGAGCGAACCATAATGGAAAATATAACACAGAGCTACCAAATTGCCAATTGGTATGTTTTAAAGCCATAAAACTTGCTTTAAAGTATAATTGCAAATTGTTAAAGCATTTAACACATCTAAAGAGTTCTCGTTGAAATTTTCAAGCTTGTTCGATGACAAGAATTAGGGTTTTCAAGCATCCACAAAACCAGTAAGTAAAATTGTTATCCTTCTTCTCAATTGTTTATAAATTTGTTGTAAGTGCTCGTTCTATCATTCTATCATTAGGGTCTTTGGTTTTGTTGTATTTTTTTTAGGTTTGATGTTGAATTTGAATGATTAGCCTGTTTAGTCCTATTATTGTCTTGCATCAACCCATACCCTAGTTGTAAGCTTAAAATTTGTTGAGTAGTAAACCCTAGTTTGCACAAACTCTATTAATATCACACCCAAAGTCAAATCATCCACATCAAAAGACCAATCTTCTGAGTCGAAGCCTATTGTGAGATCACTGGTACAGGACTTAACTGAACAATTGGTATCTTCAACCTCTGAGAAACAAAAGGGAAAATATATGTACTTTGGCCCTGGAACTAAATTTGGCATCACTGATTATTATTGTACAATTAAATATGTTTCCCTACCATACTCCAAATGGAGTCTTTTCCAAGAATGGTTTGGAAATAAGAATGTTGGTATCCCTTTCTGCAACTCCTAGAGGTTGGACATTGGTAAAGTAGTTGTACCCAACATATTCAAAGATGTTGATCTTATGAAAGAAATTATTGTGAACTATGATCATCTAGTTAGGGTTGTTAGAGCTCATAATGGATAGAATCTGATATGGATTAATAAAGAAGTTTCATATATGTTCAAGTTGAACACTTGGAGCAGTGACATGGTTAAGATTGATGAGCAGATGTTGAGGGAGGAATACAAAAGGGTAAAACACAACTTCAGGGTGTCGGTGTTGACCATTATTTTGATATTAGGAGGGAAGGGAAAATACAAAAGAAAGATTACTCTAGGACCCTCTAATGTTGATCCCCTCCCTATTAATTATTTCCAACCATATTTTTAGAAGACCTTTTACTCCCTCTGCCAAATTCTAGGGTTTGATCCTAGCTCTAGCATGCCAATGGCCCAAATGTACATGGATGTGAGTATCCAACACCTTAACATAAATACCTTATATGATTTTTCCACCTACATAGTAGAGGAAATTCACAAAGGATTGGTGGCCTTGAAGGGTGGGAAACTTGGTGTCAGATTTTTGTGGTTTTTACTCTTTATACATATGTTTATTTTCAAAGGTGTAGACTATTTTGGTCAAGAGATGGAACTTAAAAGGTTTGTGGATAGTATTGATATTTTAGGAATGAAGAAAAGACCAATTATGTGATTGCCACAAATTTTTTTGCCACCAAATTGAGATGGGCTCTAATGGTGGATGTATCTAAGATCCCCAAGGAGTTACATGATTTTTGTAGGCCTACTGAGAGGAGGCCTGATCAAAATATTTCCCACAACTAGGGGGATGTAATTCCCTATAAGGATTGTATAGTTATAAGGGTATTTGGAACACAAATGATACCCAACATACTTCCCAGGGAAGTTCCTTTGAGGATTGGGTTTTTGGAGGTAATGTGGCAGCTAGGGAATGTAAATTATTTCTTCTTGGATGAGAAGCGAAAGGGAAATTTCTTCCCTACATATACTTGTTTGCAAATTTTTTAATGATAACACATGGATGGAGGAATATTGTGGACCACTTTCTCAGGCATTATAATATGAAGATCCAAGCATACAAGACATGTGATCCTGAGGGGTTCATAGCTTGGTTAATGAGGAGAAATAGGGGAGGTCAATATGTTCATACCCACACTATGCCTAAGGACCTCATTACAAATATTTTAGACCTTGACATCCAAGCTGACAGAATGAGGAAGTGGGGTGTTTTTTGTAAAATTGGAAAGAGAAATTAAGGTAAAAGAGCCCGATTTTAAAGCTTTGTCAGATATTACTTACCCAATTTTGAAGATTGGAGCTATGATTCAAATTTTTTGACATATTAGTGGAAAAATTAAAGGAAACAAAAGTTGTGCAAGATAAAGGGAAGGCCCCTCTAATAGAGGAACATTCAGTTGTGTAGCCTTCTAAGAAGGTGCACATTTATTCAAGGAGAAAAAGAACAGTAAAGAAGTAGCAAACAGTTGTAACTCCTGTAGTTTGAGGAGTCAAAAGTGCAATCTCTATAGCAGTAGTTGTTGGAAGAATGGAGAAGATTAGTCTATATGTTTTCATTGATCTCACCATGTTGTTTACGGTATCATATTGGTCCGGTACCTTGAACCGGTGTGCAGAATAGGTTTACATCCTCCGGTGTTTGATCTGGTACTTTGGTTCGCATATTCCCTTTGGTAATAATCGTTGGTTAAGGTTTTGGGAAAAAATTTATGGTTACTAGAAGCATGTATGTATGAACTCTTGTATGTTCATATGATTGGATGATGTGTTGGCGTCAGTTTAATGATTGTACTTCGTTATTAGGTTTATTCATGGTTGACCTAATAATCAATTAATAGTTTAACATGTATTCCAGATATATGTGCAACCTATCTTTGGTCCCAGCCGACATAATATTGCATGCCACATAGTTGAATTACTTTCAAAGAAGCTTTGTATGAAGCTGACAGTTATCTTTTTGCAAATATGTATTGCAACCAATTAGGCTGACCTAATTGATGCATGTGGATATATTAGATATATATACATGATGGTTTGTAGATGAAGAGAACTGTGTGTGTGTTGGATATGCGAAGTGTGCAAGAAGAAGGGCGAAGATTAGTCTGTTGATATGCAAGAGAATACTCTGAGCATCAAAGGAACTGAATCAGTACTTGTGGTGTAACCCTATCAGTTCATATTCTAGTTGTAAGTCATTTTGTTTCTATCATCTTTTGTAGGTAGTGAGCCTTTGTATTTGGGCAGTGAGCCCTCTGGCAGTGAGCTTTTATATCTGATATTGCAATATTACAATATTGTGAGATAATCCTCACCGTGGTTTTTCCCTCATTGGGTTTTCGATGTAAAATTATAGTGTTCTTATGTTGTGTGATTTCATGTTGTGTTCTTTGTCTTCTCTATTTTATGCATTAAATAATTTGATGGTGTTTGTTCCATAATTTTAAGAAGATATTGATTCACCCCCCCCCCCCCCTCTTAGTATCTTGAATATTCAACAATTGGTATCAGTGTTTGGTTCCTTTCAAGAAGCCTAACAACTTGAGGGAGATCTTGAAGATTAAACAAATGGATAAAGAAGAGCTTTGGAATGTCCTTGAAGATCTTGACAAGGCTGAAATTGAAAGAGATCTGAAAGAAAATCTTGATGAAGCAAATGAATGCATCTAGAAATTGAAAGAGCAATTGAAGAAATTCAAAGAGAGACATAGAGAAGTGAGTGAGAAACTAAAACAAGCAAATGAAGAGATTGCCATACTAAAGGTGAAAATGGATGAAAAGAAGAGAATTGAGGAGTTTTTGAAAACATTAATACAAAGTAAGTCTAATGTGTGCTCAAGGCTTGAACAGGATGTGATGAATTTGAAAGCAGAATTAGAGAAAACAAAACTCTGTGAAGATTATTTCAAGACAAGCTCCACCAAGCTTGATGAATTAATAGTAGGACAGAGACCTTCTAAAGACAAAGGTGGCTTAGGTAATGAAGCTGGTGAAAATATGCAGAACTCAAATCCAGTAAATAATCAGAAGACTCAAGATAAAGGGAAGCAAAAAATAAATCTAGGAAGGAGATTGCCTATCAGACAACCAAATGCTCAAAGGTACCCATCGTTTAATGGAACCTTTTTTTCATGTAATAAATTTGGTCATAGGGCAACTGAGTGTAGGAGTAGGATGAATCAATTTTTTGGTTCCTTCTCCGGATAATGTTATACATGCAAGAAGATTGGACATAGAGCTAGTGAATGCAGAACTCAGATGATGAACTAGTTTAATGAAAATAGAGTAAATCAATCCTTTGTGGGTTATTGCTATACCTATAAAAAGTTTGGAAATAAATTGAATTAGTGCAGATCAAGAGCTAATGGAATTCAAGCAAGTCAGAGAAATGTTGTCTACTACAAATACAAAAAACTTAGACATATTTCAAAAGTGTGCAGAAGTATAAAGGGAAAGTTGTTTTCTCTGGTAAAAGATGATGAACCTGTGAAAAGATTAACAAAGAGGAGGTCAAGCAAGAAATGAGCAAGATATGGAAGAAGAAAGAAGAATCAGAGACTATTGATGTGTTTTTTCCCTCATCCGATACAAATGATTCCTCTGGGAATCAAACCTAGCATGATCGTAGGGGGAGCTTTATCATAAAATTGCTTGAACCTCCTAGAAATATGGTGTGTCAGATGTTGGCATGAGGATATGTTGTAAGTAATGGATAGACAAAGGTGATGCAAAATAAACTAGAGGAAAAAGTGCAAGCATGTTCTCTTGTGAAGTAATAGGGTTTCTCTGTGCAATGGAATAAAGCTTTTGTCAGCTTTTTGCAATTAATGTGGGTTAGGGAAAAATGATGGTGTATAAAGAAAAATTTTGCAAGTCATTTTGATGGCCTATACATTTGAAGAATTCAAAGAGTGACTTGGAACTATCTTGGAGCATTTTTCAAGTGATTTGGAGCATCTCTGATAGATATTTGTGAACATTCAAGAACAAGTGACAAAAGTTTATCTCTCGCAACCATAGAAGGTAAAAGAAAATTTTCTTGTTGAATTTGAAGAAGTTAAGTGTTATGATGGAATATTCTAACAGAGGATTGAGTGGAAATATCCCATTGAAGCTAAAGGGATTCAAACTGGATGAATTTGATCATTGGAAGATAAAGAAATCGGAATTAGGGTTAGAATCGAACGACTTAAAAGACATAAAAACCCTAGGTTTGGATTTCTTGGGAGAATTCGATTGGATTACTAGTAGAGAATTCATCCTATTTATTTTGAGTAAATTCAAGGATGGTAGCATTGTGTTGGACAAACCCTATTCTGTTATGAAGGAATCGATTGAGGTTGTCACCAGGTTATGCAACATTGGAGACCTTCCTGGAAAGAAAACCATAAAATACAAGGAAGTAGAGGAGCTGATGAGAATTGACAAAGACCCTCGAGCACTAGTGATAGATACTATTGTTGATCCCATTGTGAGGTACATTATTTATGGAATTTCCTAAAAAAATTATTTCAAAAATCAAGATGGCTCTACTTTGACTATTGTCGTGTATCTGGCTTATAAAATGGTAAAGGAGAATAAGCAGTTTGATCTGTGTGGTTTGATTATAGAAAATATTACCGAAAATGTGTGAGTATCGTTGGTAGAAGGATACCCTTTCCACTTTGGGTCTTTACTTACATGTCTGATATTCTATTTTTTGGACTTGCTACTGGGAAAGGAAGGTGTTAAGTGGGAATCTTGGATTCCCATTGGAAGACAAATATACAGATACTTGGACGGCTTGGAAGATAAAGTAAGTGTGTGTAAAACCTTTTTCTTATCTTTGTAGAAAGATATGTGCTCTGGTTTGGTTATGTCTAGTCAATTTGAGGAAGGCTCATCCTCCGGAATAAAAGAATTGGAAGTTGTCATTAGTAATTCCCCTATGGAATCCAAGAAAAGAAAAGCTATCACCGAAGACATCATTGTCATTTTGAAACAGAAGGAAAAAGAAGAAAAATCTCAGCCTAGATCTGAATCCTCTGATCCAAATGACATTCAATCAATGTTAGTTAAAGGAAAGATGAAGGAAATTGGTGAAATGTGGAATGCATCCTCTCCAGTAGACAAAATCAAGATTGGCAATGCTCTAGTTGAGTATTTTCTTAGAAAAGGTATTGATGTATCAATTGTTTATGACTCTTTGTCAGAAAATTTATTTGAGGTTGTTGAAGAAAGAATTTTATGAGAAGGTCTGGAAGGACATAAGTTAGAAGCTCTGGTTGAAAAGAGATGTACTAAATCTAAACAGAGGTTATCCAAACTTATTAAAGAGACAAAGAAATTTCAAATGTCTACAAATATTGTCTTTGGTGGCCTATTGTGGTTGACAACTTTAGAAGTAGGATTGAAGGAATTGAATCTGAGGTAAATAACATTGGAAATAACTTTGATATCTTTGAAGACAAAGAAGGGAAACAAATACTAAGAGTTGGTGAATTGTAAGAAAAATTGATCATTGTACAGAGACAAAGAGATGATGCGGTGAAAACTTTCTAGATCCTTAAAGATATTTTTGAGGTTCAGTTAGACCATCTTTCTAGAATACTTACTGATGCAAAAGATTGTGAAAGTCAATGTTCATCTGTAGATTGGTCATCTTCTTTCACATTGTTGGCCCTGTTGGAAAGCATATGCATGAGAATGGATTTTGTTGTATTTTCCTGGAAGGAGTTATATCCAGTTATCAAAGAAAGGTACAACAAAGGTGTTTTGGGTGAAGAATGTCATTTTTACTTGAATCTTGAATGTTCAAATTTCTGTTGTTTTTGTTTTGGCAATAAAAGAAGGAGAAAAAAATTGAATTGATGATCAAAGAAGGAATTTTGAAAGGTTGAATGTTTGAAATATTTTTAAGTTTTAAATTTTTGAATGGCTAAAAGATTCTGGAAGTTTTTGAAAGAGTTGGAATATTACAATTTTGAATTTCACCATGTTTACACCATTTTTTGGTTGCCCTTCTCCATTGATGTCAAAGGGGGAGAGATTTGGAGAGTTTTGGGAGAGATTTTTTAATACATCTTTGTTGGCACATGTTGACATCAATGACAAAGGGGGAGATTGTTGGAAGAATGGAGAAGATTAGTATGTATGTTGTCATTTATTTTACCATGTTGTTTATGGTGTCAAATTGGTCTGGTACCTTGAACTAGTGTGCAAAACAGGTTTACATCCTCTGGTGTTTGATTTGGTACTTTGGTTTGCATATTCCCTCCAATAATCATCGTCTATTAAGGTTTTGGGAAAAGGTTTATGGTTACTAGAAGCGTGTATGTATGCACTCTCGTATGTTCATATGATTGGATGATGTGTTGGCATCGGTTTAATGATTGTACTTCATTATTAGGTTTATTCATGGCCGACCTAATAATTAGTTAATAGTTTAACATGTATTGCAGATATATGTGCAACCTAACTTTGGTCCTAGCTGACATAATATTGCATGCCACACTATTGAATTAATTTTGAAGAAGCTTTGTATGAAGCTGAAAGTTATCTTTTTGTAAATATGTATTGCATCCAATTAGGCTAACCTAATTGATACATGTGGATATATCAAATATATATAGGATGGTTTGTAGATGAAGAGAAGTGTGTGTGTTGGATATGAAAAATGTGTGAGTAGAAGGGTAAAGATTAGTCTTTTGACATGCGAGTGAATAATTTGAGCATCAAAGGAAATGAATCAACACTTGTGGTGTAACCCTATCATTTCATAGGCTAGTTGTAAGCCATTTTGTTTCTATCATCTTTTGTAGGCAGTGAGCCTTTGTATCCAGTATTGCATTATTACTATATTGTGAGCTAATCCTCATCATGGTTTTTCCCTCATTGGATTTTCCATGTAAAATTCTAGTTTTCTTCTATTGTGTGATTTCATGTTGTGTTCTTGCTCTTCTCTATTTTATGCATTAAAGAAGTTGATGGTGTTTGTTCAATAAGTTTAAGAAAATACTGATTCACCCCCACTCTCAGTATCTTGAATGTTTAACGGGATCTACCTCCATTGTCACCACAACATTCTTCTTCCCTTGAAATGATTGAATTGGATTCTCCAATTAGAGAATCATGCGCTCCAAGGGAGTCATCAATAAAGAAGAAAAAGGATGAAGCTTCTGGTTTGGTTGACTATCCTATAGAGGAGTCAAATGATGAAATTTCTATAACTAATGAGGAAATAATGCAAGGGATGTCATCTCCTCAAGGGGAAATAATATCATAGACTTTGAGCCTTAGGTTGAGTAAAGTTGACCTAAGTGGAATAAATAACTCTGAGGATGTCAAATTCCAAGCCTATGAAATCTTTATGGAAGATGATAAATTTGTCAAGACATAAGCTTTCAAGGAATGTGTATGGAGAGCAATGAAGGATAAGTATGAAAAACTAGTGCAAACAAGGAGAAGTGAAATCACAGAGAAGCCCCAAGAGGTTGTTCAAGTCGAGGTCTAAGATGAAATGAGGGTCAAGTATTTGAACATTTTTGCAGAAGAGGGCAGGACATTTGTGAGAAAGAGTGGATTGTTATTACTCCCAAAATGGGACCTGGTATCAATAATTGCTTTTGACACTGTGAGAAGATAAGATGCCCCCATTTTTAATAGTGAAGAATTCACATTGGATTTACAGGGGTCAAATTTTAGTCAGTAGTCAGACACTCTTTCTATTTGGGCTTTAGCCCCAACCACTAAAAATCCTAAAGTTGCAGAACCTGTCCCAAGTGTAAGAGGAGGCTTAATCATAAAAAGAGTTCTAGATACATCTACCTTAAAGGCAACAACCATTAATTTTAATGTGGCACAATTCACCAAAGCCACAATTGAGTCATTAACGAAGGAAAGGGATATTTTAGAACCAAATATAATGAGGTGGTTGTCGAGTACAACTCAAGCCAACAAAAGATGGCTCAAATGTAAACTCAAATGGCTTTGTGGAAACAATTCCAAGAATTGCAGCCTGGTACCTCACATGCTACAATATTGCATCCTCCCCCAATTCTTTCACCTCCTCAAAATCAAGAGGAGACTACCCCCATTGAATCTAAAGATGTGCAAATGGCACAATCAGCTACTGAATCATTAGACACCCCTCAATTTGAGGAAGCTACCAAGGAGGAGCTAATGGAAAAGCTTGGTACTTATGAAGATAGGAAGGACGACCTTATTCATTTGAATAATATGAAGATTGTGACAACAGTGCTTGAGCACTTGAATAAGGGGGTAGAGAAAAGATTAATCACTATTCATGCTAATTATGCTTTGATGTTTGATGCCATTAAGAACCTTGATAGAGATAAAGAAATTGCTATTAATTTAATGCATAAATGGATTCCAAGGGCTCAAATGTTGAGGAATATGGTTGTTGCATCCTCTCATGATGCAGATAAGCCTCCAAAAATACTTCCAACCCTGAGACTTGTAACAGATATAACTGGTTCTCAAGGGTTGATTGAGTCTTTAGAGGTGAAGATTAGAGAATTGGTTAAGAAGTTCAATGATTAGAATTTTGGTCTTCTTCCAGACATTCTAAATGAGAAGGGTGAAGTTAAGTCCCTGCAAGAGTGGAAAGACCAGGCAACTCAAGCGATAACTCCCCAAGCCAAAAAAATATGTGATGAAATGGATTTGGTTATGCTAAGGAATAGTATGGATAGGCTCATGCATACAGGGACTTTCCTTGAATATTTTTATAAGGAGGAAAATTAGGTGGCAGTCGGGTATATCCCATACATAAAAAAGGCAGACAATATCATGTGATTTGATTGGCCTACATAGGATGAGTTTGCATTATGGAAGTTCAACTATATTGACATATTGGACATATAAATTACTACAAGTGGGAGTGGGTGACCGAAATTTTGGTTGGCAATCTGCAATAACAAATTTCAGTAGGGAAGTGCAATACATGGCCTAGAACAATTATAGATTAGGCCTTGGATATATCAACATTCAAATATTGCACTTTCTTAGTTTCAAATGTGGTGACAAGGATTGTAGATGTGGAATTACTTTGGTATATTCTATCTTCCACTTTATGCTTTTCTTCTACAAATTTTTAAAGCACATGGACTACAGTGTTTGCTCATGGAAAATATTACTTTGCACCGACTAAAGGAGCCTTTTGGAAGGTGAGAGAATCTTCACTAGAAAATGGAAATGGTTTTTGCATCACATGAAATTCTCCCTCGTATTTAGCAATGCAAATTTAACTGCCTTTAGGGATTTTTGAAATTCAAATTCAAATGTATGTCAAATGTAAATGTGACTAAATGTGTAATTTGGCTTGAAGGTTTTTTTCTCCCTTGTTCTTATAAAAGGGAATTCAAGGCCAATTGCATGGGTCTTTGGTTGAAAGATATTTTGAACTCATGTAAAAGAATTTTGCAATTCAAGCACAAAGAAATAGAGTTAGTGTTGAGTCTTAGGTATGAATTCAAGTCTGTAATAGGCATAATGGTTTTACAGTAGTGATGGCATTTGAATGAGAAAATGCATATTTTGGAATAGATTCTATCTTATATTTTTTATATGAATTATTAATAAAATGATCAAGGATCCTTCTATTGGTCTTCAATCATTTTGGTTGAATGTATGATTTTTTCTCTACTTTAATTCAAAAAATTAATTAAAATGTTCTAATGGAATCATTTGTATGACTAAATTAACATATTATTAATAATTTCATTATTTAATTGTGTTAAAACTTAAATATGTACTCAGTGATTCATCACTCAAATCAATTCTTAATAAAATATTAACAATAGTAGCATATACAACAATGAACATCAGCAATCCTTCAGTGTGTATCTAGTAGTTGAAACCAGACTTTTTCTTCAAATGATAAAATAAATAATATAGATAATTGAACATCAACACATTATTGAATTTGAGTTTTTTTATTGATTTTCACATGAAGGAATACATAGAGGAATTGGCAATGCAAAATCTTGTTCAAATACAACTCTGCACAGAGCTGAGTTGGAACTTGGAAAGTCATATTATCAAATATCAAATCAATGTGTCACCTTTTCTAGAAACTTCCACTATTTAGGTGGTGGAATTGTCATTTGTTCTAACTAATTTTGTTTGACTTGAAAATTTGTTAACAATTCATGATTGAAATTGGAACCTATCTTTAATTCTTCAGTTAAAATTGCATTCAAGGTTATCAGTGGTTTGATGGAATCCAAATAGTTCTCCACATCTAGGTTCTTAGGAAACTAGGCCAAATCAATCTTCCTTGCACCCTCCATCTTCTTTTTGAAATCACCCTTTCCAATGAATTGCTCATTTGTGTCAAAAACCTTTGGCAAACCAAGCTCTATGAAGTTCCTTACCTTTTCATCCAGCTTCATCTTGTTTGCAGCTAGATGCACAAATTAATTTATTTCACACATTCTCAAACACTTTTGAATGATAGATGACAACATAATTGTTGCAGCAAGCCGACTATTAATCCCTTTTGATTTCAAATCATTGACTGGATTTGTAGACTATTTTTTGAACTTGATTTGCTGATTTCTTTAATGCCAGCACATTTTTGTTGTCCACTAAATATTTGTTGAGCTTCTTATAATGCATTTTGATAACATCTATCAATTGAAACATATGACACAAATGATCAATCCTCTGCATTATTTCATCCCAGATCTTTTGTTTCATATGCCTCATTATTTCTCTACAAAATGTAGTTAACTTATTTTGACAAGAGTTAATTTCATTTTTTGCTTCCAACAGTTCTACGGCCAATCTTCAATTTATTTATCTCTCTTTCTCCAATTTATTTTCCTATTATTCATTTCCTTTCCCAATGCTTTGTATTAATTTTTCTGAAGTGGATTTTCCCTCATCATATTTCTTTTTCTCTCATCTAACCTTTGTTTCAGTTCATTTACTTCTCTCTCATTTTGTTTATACTCTTTGCTTGTTGATGTAGAGGCAATTTTTTTAACTTTTTTCTAAGTCATTGCTCTTGTTATCTGTTGCTTTCTCATTTGCTAGGTTTGCCTATAAATTTTCTATTTGAGTCTACAACCTTTTTTTCTCTCTTTTTCTTTAGCAATGATGTGTACACCAATTCATTGTTCTTCTTTGATACATTAATTTTGTCAATGTTTTTTAGTCCAAAAAATCCAAATGTAAACTACTCACCCGAAATTCAAATCGATCCATCTGATCTGTTGGTTTATTTTAAACTGTGGGAACAACAATTGTGTACTCCATGATTTTTTTATTTGTGTCAAATGTGGGTAATACCATGCTTGTTGCAGGCTCTAAAGTTACAGTAGGTGCACTCTCCATTAGTTGCTTCTTTTTTTTTTTATACAATTTTGATTTCTTTTTAAACTCTTCGATGTGATCAAAACTTGGGGATGCAAGAAAAATGGAATACTTGAATGGTGAAGGAATAGGAGTACTTGCAGTTGCTAATTTTTTTGCAGCCACACTAATTGGCAGTGGAGGAGTTCCTGGAAATAACTCCTTTATGGTGGAAATGGTAGTGTGATTTGGACCTGTCAAAATCCTTTACCTCTTTTGTATGCATTGATCACCTGGTGTTTGTGTGGTACCTTGTATTGTTGTCCTCTTGTGTGTAGTTTGTTTTTGTAGCACATGTTGAACACTACTAGTACTACTACCCATACCATCACCACCAGTGGTAGTGCCAGTTGCACTAGGCTCTCCACCATGGGCATGTCCTAGTTGTGATTGTATCTGGCCATGAGAATTAGGATTTGAAGCTCTAACAAATTGAATTGTTTCAGTTGTACTTGTATGCCCTTGGTCTACTTTTTCAACTCTAAGGCTAGATTTATCAATTGTTTTTCTATGCTCTACATCTGTTACCATCAACTTCTTGTGATAGAACACTCTTAGGAGCCTCTGTTTGGATTTGTTTGATTGTTCTTCACTTGTGGGTTAACAGTCTAAACCTCATTGCAAAATTTCATTATGGATATGTGTTTTGGTCAAATTAGGATGTCCTTGAAATATTTGGTTGATGTTTCAAGTTGTGCGTTTGGCGATGACCCTAATTTCGATAATGGAAATCATGATACTTCATCTCCTATTTTAATTTTTTTTTAGGTCCTAAGTCAGGATGAAGAGAGCATGCATGAATTCATACAAAATTCCATAGGCAACCTTAAGAGTAATGCAACCTTTTATCCTTCAATACAATGCCCTACTACCCCATACCAACAACATCCTACCAAACCACCACTTGAAATGATCACTCTTTTACACCCCAAAATTAAGTCACAAAGAATACCTCAACCAATGCACATGGAAGCATTTATCAATAAAAAATCACAAGGAAATCACATCAACCAACCCTACATCATATGAGCATAAAGTTACAAATGCGCCCATCAATTTGGAACAAACCTATATGGACAAGGCTTTCGAATTTTGAGGGAACAAGGATGTGACATTAAGAATGAACATGAAGTCCACTCTCTCTTGGAACAAATACCATCTAAAGATACTAAAGGGCTAGGTTACCAAGATCCTCCACCTTTACAAAAATTCATTTCCCTATCAACCAGGAAGTATAAACTTAAGAAATTACCTTATTTTCATCCTATAACTATGACTAAAAGAGCCTTAGAAACACTTCTCAAACTAGGAAAAATTGCATTGCCACCTATCTATGAACAAGAAGATAAGAAAGGAAAGAGTACAAATATGTCTTATTGTGCATATCATAGAACACTTGGACATCTCATTGATTAATGTCATGCTTTAAAGAAGAATTTGAGAGAATTTGGTCCTTATGTAGATCAAATTGAACATATAATTTGTTAATATTCATTTTTCTTTTCTCCTTTCCATTTGGTAGTTGCAGTGTCATAACATGTTCACTACCATTCATGACAATATTAAACTAAGCTTTATGCAACCATCTTTTATTTTGCGAGTAGCATATTTGTCTCACCTTTATCCTTACACTTGGGGGAAAAGGGTTAGGTAGCCTTATCCTAGGTGTATTCCTTATACCAAGGGATCCCTTTTTATCTCCTTAAATTGTTAGTGTAACAAGTACACTAATATTTTAAGGGGGGACATATGGTTCCCTACTCATTGTTTGCATAATAATAGTCCCTTCTTAGCATGATCGCATACATCTCCTAGGAAGTGTGACCTTCTTAATCAAAGTGAGGCCTTCTTCATCTATGTGAGTGTCTCTTTTGTGGTGATATTAGGCTTGATATCCCTCAAGAGTGTGAAATTTCTTTGCATATGACATTCCCCTTGGTGGTAATGCTATGGCTAGTATTCCCTATGGCTTGAATTTGTTTTTCATGGCTTGTCCTTTCTTGGTGGTGATGTCATGAGTGATATCCCCTAAGGTATGACCTTTTGTATATTGAGAAAAGCCCCTTTGTTATTTTCTCTTTTGGTGGTGTTGATACAACATCCCTTGATTTTTATGCACCCCCTAAGGTGAGTTTTGTTGCACCCTCCAAGGTGAGTTTTATGCACCCCTTGAGATGAGTCTTTGCAAAATCGTTCATGGATTTAGTATAATGGAGCTTGTTGGGTCATGAACTTGAGCACCCTTTTTAACATGGACACCTAACATAACACATCTTTCTTGCTAGTGGAGCCATGTGTTCCATGAGTGATGTGTATGAATTCAGCCCTCATGGTAATTAACATTTATTCAACAAATGGTCTTTGGTATTTGAGACAATTGAAGACTGAGGTCTCTTTGTTGGAAGTTTGGAAGTTTGTCATCGCTTGGAAACATGAGCATGAAGTATACATATATAGTTTGATCCATCTGTCCCAGTGTTTTCATTGATGTCAAAATTGTGGGGAAGCATTTTTGGTGTTATTCATACAAATACTAACTATACCAAAAAGCTAATCTATTAGAAGTTTGGTTAAGTGTTCTCTATTAATGGTGTTGTAGTCTAGTGTGTCATTTTTTGGGTCTACACTTCACCGCATGAAGAGGTATTTCTTTGTTCCTTTAAAAACATCATTATTACTAGATCTTACAGCTATATTCAAGATCTCAAGAAGTTTTGTGAAGAATACTAGAAGATATCATTGACAAAGTTTAACTCTATATATCATTGTTATCTCCTTGATCAGTATACCAATGTGGGAGATTCCACATTTTCTTGAGAATAATTTTTTGATGTTGTGGTTCTAAAGGTAGTCTCGTTGATGTCAGGAAAATAAGAATATGAATAAATATTGCATCTGGAACATGTTTATGTTGAAAAGCATGTGTATGATTGGAAGGTCCTATTCTTGATTGACCTAATGCATGATACTTGTTGAGAAGATTAAATGTATATTATGGTTGTTAGTTGGATCTATTTTAGGTCCTTGTCAACTTGAAATTAAGGATTGCATGCTTTGTTTGGGTGTGAAGATGATTTCAGATCTTGTGTGATGCCGACAAGAGTTGTTTTGGATTATTTTGATTACATCTAATTAGGCTGATCTAATTGATGTGTGTAGATATATTTGTATATATATGAGGTATTAGATGTGTGTGTGTGATGGATGTGCGAGCACAAAATGAGGTATTAGATGTGAGTGATGTTTTATGGTGCGAACATGGAAATATAGTGGTAAAAGTTTAGAATCAGATCAAAATTGTTGAGTGACTGCTAAGCAGAGCAATACTTCATATTCAAAGCTTCAAAGGAACTGAAATATAGCACAAGAGAGGTGCACTTTGCATCAATTCATACTTTGGTAGTGAGCCACCATTTTTGTATTGTACTTAACTTTGGTTGTGAGCATTTTAAGGATAGTGTGTCCTAGCAGTGAGCCTCTATAATATATAGTATCCAAATATAATATATTATGAGTTAATCCTCACTATGGTTTTTCCCATTTTGGGTTTTCCATGTAAAAATCATGGTGTTCATGTGTATTGTGGATTTTGGATGATGCATGATTTCATTTCTTATCTTCAGTCAATATGGTTTGGTAATTGAATCTATTGTGTTCAAAAGTTATAGAATACCGATTCACCCCCCATCTCAAAATTTTGAATATTCAATAATTGGTATCAAATCTTGGTTCCTTGAAGAAAATACTAATAGCTTGAGGAATATCTTGAAAGTTTGAACACCTAGCAGACAATATGTGCCATGTTCCTCCAAAATAAATGTATGCGATTGAACTTGTAGAAGATTATTGCATGTTTGACAAAGAAGAACTTAAGGTTGCTCTTGAAGATATTGACAGAGTTGAAATTGAGAACAAAATTTTGAAGGAAATCCTAAGAGAAGCAAATGAATGCATCAAAAATTGAGAGAACAAATCAAGAAGTTTAGAGAAAGACATAGAGAATTAAATTTATAGTTGAAGCAATCAAATGAAGAAAACATTGGACTAAAAGTGCAAGTGGAAGAAAAGAAGAGGATTGAGGAATTTTTGAATACTAATATACAAAGCAAGGTTGATGAGTGTACAAATCTTGAACAAGAAGTGGTAGATCTCAAATATGATCTGGAAAAGGAAATAACACATGAGGAGAAATTAAAAATGAGTACTACAATGCTTGATGAGCCACTTGCAATACAGAAACCCTCTAAGGACAAAGGTGGTTTGGGACATGAAGGACATAGTTCAAAGGTAAATTAGATATCTACCAAGGTTGACAATCAAAAGAAGATTCAAGGCAATAAGAGACAAGTTAGAAATCAAAGAAGCAATGTTGGAAAACCTATCAAACAACCAAATGCATAAAGGTACCCATATTTAAATGAAATTTGTTTTTCATGCAATAAATATGGACATAAAGCAATAGAATGTAGCAGTAGAATGATTCAGAATGTTGGATTCTTCTCTGGACAATTTTTTTCATGCCAGAAATTTGGACATAGAGCTATTGAGTGGAGAAGTTAGATAATGAATAGATTCAATATTGGTAGAATCTTTCAATCTCTCAATGGTTACTATTATACATGCAATAAATTTGGACATAAGGCTAACTAGTGCAGATCAAGAGTGAATAGATGTTAGTTTGGTCAAATAAATGTTGTGTGCTAAAATTGCAATAAAATTGGACATATATCAAAATTTTGTAGAAGCAAAAACGGAAGATGGTCTAATCTGATAAAGAGGAATGAATCAATGAAGAAATTTGATCCTATCGAGATTAATAAGGAAATGGAAAATACATGAAGAAAGAAAGATGATTCTAAGAACAAAGATGAATCAGGAACTTCATATGCACTTGTACTTGCCTCTAGTACAGATAATTCTTCTGGAAACCAAGTCCAAGCAAAGGCTTAGGGGGAGCAACAAAAAAATATATAAAATCCCCCTGAAATATAAGGTGTCAATTCATGACACAAAGATATATCTTGAAAGAGGCATTTCTAAAGCTATAGAAGAAAGTTGTGGAAGGAAATATTGTGATGCGAGAATCTATAGAGCAGATCTGTAGATTATCTATGGAAACAAGATTTCAAAGTTTGACAGCTTTTTCTGAAGTATTTATTGCTGACACATTTATTGATGTGGTTCAAATCATGGAGTTAAAAACATATATGAGAAGGAAAATTCATTTGATGTGAAGGAAATTCAAATTGAAGAAGAGGAAGTGGATTCAAGGCATGTTCTAAAAGCAAAACAACAAAACCCTAATCTTCCCCGAAGCAAATTCAAGAGGTATTCTACTTATACAATTCATTTTTGCAATTTTCATTGTTAATGTAATGGATGGTTCTAAGGTAGTGAATGTCTCATATAGACCACAAATTAAATTAAAGAGGTATTCATTGAAAAAATTCTCAGAAGTCTCAATGGGTGTATTCTCTAGCACTCCACTTAGAGTTTTTCCCACTGAGGATATTTATGCATACATATATGGGAAAATAGAAGAAATGACCTATGTTAGATTGAGTATGTTGTGGATAAGTGAATTGGAAGGAAGTTATAATACCATCAAACCGGAGTACAAAGCCCTAGTTGAAAATAAATTAGATGTATGGCAAAAATTTCCACTATTTGAATTTGACAAGAAGCACATTCAAATTGTTTTGAGCAAGATTCATGAAAAATCTATATGGATTGATGGTATACACTTGATAACCAAGAAATCAATAAGGGATGTGACTAGTTTATGGTCCTTTGGACTAGTTCCAAGGTGGAAATTTTCTAATGACCAAGAGTTAATAGAAAATACTAGTGCAACTCTCCAGGGAAAAGAACTTATCTTAAGTACATTTGGAAATTTGGTTATTCATGCCACAATGACTATTGGACATAAAAAAATTCTACTTAAAAATGACTATGCATTATGTGCGGCTACTACTCACATAGCATTTGACATGAATGAGAATGGTTTGGATTATGATCTTGGTTAGTTAATTTGGAAACACTTGGTGAAGAATTTGAAATAAATTTAAAAGACCAAAAAGAGTACATTCAAGTATGGTAATTTAATAGTTTGCTTACTTTTATACTTCATGAAGGAGATACTGATAATTGGAAAAGTGTAATGGACAAATACATAACTAATAGTGCACTAGATAAGAAATCTGATGATGGATGTTGGTGGACTGGATGCTCAAGAATTTTCTCTTACAACATTCTTTGGAATTTTTCAAATAAGGATGAGTAAGAGAACAAGAATACCAGAGAGTGTGGTGGAAAAATACTCTAAAGACATAAATTTCCTTGTATCTACTAATTTTTTTTACATAGAAGCAATTGAGTCTAGACTTGTGCGAATTTCAGAGTTAGATTATGAAGTGATTGAGGTGGAAGTTGATCATTATGCAAATGTGCTTCTAGGAAGTCCAAAGGACCTCAAAATAATAGGTTTAGAAGAAAGTTTTATAATTGAAGCCTCCAGTAGTACAAGAAGAACAAGTAAGAAAAGAAAAGATATTGTTGAGATCAAGCAAGAAGGTAAATGACAAGAAGGAAGTCAATTCGATGTGACCCAACATGAGCATGAAAGTGAAAATATACTAGACTTGGATGAAGTAATAAAATATTTACAAGACGTAATTCTCGATGCGAGCATTAATTCATCAGTGTCTACTTTGGAAAATCTCAAAAGTATGGTTAATTCATTAAAGGCATACATCTTCGGAATAAAGAACAAATAGGAATTGAGTCAGAAGAAAGATCTACAGAAGAAAATATAGAAGGCATCAGAAAGAAATGTGCAGATGCACACTACAGAGTCTTGAAGGGACTGAAGGATGTTCAAGATTGTGAAGAAGAAGCACAGGAACTAATATATTTTTGTATGAATTGGTCCAACTAGACACTAAATATAAATAATGAAATGAGTCAAAATGAAATTAGGATAAGCACTCAAGAAGATGTTTACAGCTTCGAAAATGACAAGGACAATTAGAGGAGGTCGTACACCATGCAATTGCAAGACAAATTCTTTAGCTTAAAAAATTAGAGAACGAAGATAATCAAGCAGTATGTAGCACTTAGATATTTAGTAAAAATAAGGCACACTCTTGTATCTAGTGCCCTTACTAGTGCTGACAGTCTATCAGAAATAAATCTCAGCCCCAGCACTATGGAAGAAGGTATAGAGTCTCTAATGAAGCTTGAATCACTATGCAAGACTCTTGTACATGCAAAAGGCTCTTGGGAAGAAGGAAAAGCTACTTGTCAGGATACTCTAAAGAATCTAAAGGGATCTTCATCTTCAGGTTGATATGTTCTTATCTTTTTGATAAAACAAAATAAAAATTGTGTTGATGCATCCAAAGGAAATATATTGGACCCCTGCATGACCTTTGTCATTGATTTCAAAGGGGGAGAGATAGATGAGATATAGATAAGGGGGAGAAGTAATGTGAAGAGATAGTGGAAGAAAAACATTTTTGTTAATATGTTTTGGATAATTGGAAAACTCCTTTTTGGAAATTCAAGGTTTATTTTGAAAGGTGGAGTTAAGGTTAGGAAGAAATAAGTTTTGATTCATGGTATGAATTTTTTTTTCGATATACATGTTTCCATCAATGACAAAGGGGGAGATTTTTGGAAGTTTGGAATTCTGTCGTCACTTGGAAACATGAGCATGAAGTGTACATATATAGGTTGATCTGTATGTCCCAATATTTTTATTGATGTCAACATTTTGGGGAAGCATTTCAGTGTTATTCATACAAATACTAAATATATCGGAAATCTAATCTATCAAAAGGTTGGTTAAGTGTTCTTTGTTGATGGTGTTGTGGTCTAGTGTGTTAGTTTTTGGGTCTGCACTTCACTGCATGAAGAGGTATTTCTCTATAAATTTAAACACATCATTATGACTGGATATTGCAGCTATATTCAAGTTCTCAAGAAGCTTTGTGAATAATACTGGAAGTTATCATTGACAAAGTTCAACTATGTATATCGTTGTTATCTCCTTGATCAGTATACCAGCATGGGAGATTTCGTATTTTCTTGAGAAGAATGTTTTGATGTTGTGGTTCTAAAGGTGGTCTCTCTGATTTCGAAGAAATAAGAATATAAAGAAATATCACATTTGGAAGATGTTTATGTTGAGAAGCGTGTGTATGATTGGAAGGTTTTATGTTTAGGTCCTATTCTTGGTTGACCTTGTTATCTACTGAAATTGGACCCTGACTAAGTTGCAGGATCTAACATGTTAAGCTGTAGGACCTAGCATTTCAAAGAAACATGGGAGGACCTCTAAAGCTGTGGGTAACCTATAAACAGAGGACAACCTTTGAAGAAGGTTGGCTTCCTATGGTGTCACTTAAAAACCTCTGATTTTGTAAAGGAAAAGGGAGAAGGAAATGCATGAAACAAAAAAACTAAACATTAAAAGTGAAGTGATACACCAAAATTAAGATGGATAATGAAACTTAGAAATCTAAACACTTGGCTCAAACTGACAGGAAATAGATTTTGCACAGCATATTGTAGTAAGTTTTTGCATGAATATTTCACTAAAGGGTCAAAATACAAAAACTAGAAAATGAAAGATATTCTTCACAATTGAAAAGTTACATGCATTTCTTAAACACAATTAGTAACCTGCATACACTCACATTTGCAGAAAAGGCAAAATTTATGGGACAAAGCTTGAAGGAAATCTGAATAAACCTCACTAAGAGCTTGATCAATCATTTAACATGCACAAGACTGCAAGATCAAGAAGGCATGAATTTCATCACCAGAAACAACCAAGGTATCTTTTGTATTCCACATCCAAAGAATTGAGTTACAACAATATGTCAAAATTATATAAGGACTTTCAGAAGTCACTTAGTATCAAAAATGCATAAAGAAGAACTAACTGCTGTTAGTTTTAGGATCAGAAATTAAAGCAATCAAAAAATGCAACACATAAGACAATGAACACCACAAGATACCCTGGGAAAACCCTCCTACTCGAGGTAGAAAAACCCAGCAAATATATTGCTTATATATTCAAGGAATAATAGCAGAAATTTGCTTACAACTCAGGCACAACATAATGTTGAATTTGATACAATGAATAATATCACCTCTCCTAGATGTGAAGATACAAAATGAATATGATTCTCCTTGAGATTGATCTGTTGTAACAAGATGATGATCTGCTGCTCAAGTGTGAACTTCTTCTAGAATACAAATATGAATGAATGAACTTGATGATCGAATGAATGAAAGTGGTCTCATATATATACAATTATGAGGAGAGGTCACACCCTATCATGGTGCAAGGTCGGCCTTAAATAAATAATAAATAAGTCAGCCACCATAAAGAAGTCAGACCCATTTAATTATTCACAATAATTAAATATTATATCATATGCAAAGTGAAGTGCCTCTTCACCAATTGGTGCCTTATTAAATTAAATAGTCAATAGGCTACTCATTTAATTTAATATAAAAAAATCAGGGCTGGAAGAGAATCCTGATGCTACTCTAACATCAACACTCCCTCTCAGCTAGGGAGAAATACTTCTAGCTAACCAATGTCATGAAATGACATCCACAATGGCTACACCCAAATGTGAATGGAGCTCATCACTGATTCACTCAATCATGATATCAACCATCATGGCTACTCCCATGTATGGTAAATCATATGTACATAAGTGCCCATCATAGAATCACTCAACGTGATGTCATCATCTCAACATGATGTTTACCATGGCTACTCCCAGAGGGTGAATAAACACACGTACAGGAAAATCATCATAGAATCTCTCACGTGATGTTTTCATGGAGTCACTCAACATAACATCAACCATGGCTACTCCCAGAGGGTGGAAACAAGCGCTTTCACCTCAAATTTCTCTCACAGAGAAAAAATGCATTAGAGAAAATCACTGAAGATCACTGAAGTTGAGTCTCCCTCTCAGCTAGGACTTCATTCTCCACAATACCAAGCTTGTCTCAAAAGTACACAAACTTTACTCTGGAGAGAGGCTTGGTGAGAATGGTTGTCGTCTGCTCATCAATGCTAATATACTTCAACTAGATAGCTTTCCTCAATACCATATCTTTGATATAGTGGTGTTTGATCTCAACATGTTTTGTTCTGTAATGAAACACTAGATTGGCATAAAGCTTCACACAGCTTTGATTATCACAATGAATGACAATTAGCTCCAATGATTGTCCAAAAAATCTTGCAAGGAGCTTCTAAATCCACACTGCTTCCCAAGTTGCCACACACGCTGCAATGTACTCGGCCTCTATGGTGCTCAATGCCACTGAAGACTGCTTCCTGCTAAACCAGGAGATTATCGTAGACCCCAAATTGAAACAACATCCAGAGGTGCTCTTCTGATCAGCAACACACCCTGCCCAATCAAAATTAGTATAACCATGCAGCTTCAAGTCCACACCAGAAGAATATCTCAAGACATACCCAACTATGCCACGCAAGTATCTCAGGATATGCTTTGTTGCAACTAGGTGTATTTTCCTCGATTCACACATGAACTAACTAAGTCCACTCACTGCATAGCAAATATCTGGTCTAGTATTGACTAGATACATCAATAACCCAATTAACTTCTTGTACATAGTAGGATCCACCAGATTTGAACTAGCTGCAGCCTCCTTTAACTTTTTAAAATTGGTTTCCATAGGTGTAGACATGGATTTGCAATCCATCATACCACATATCTTCAAGATGTTTATTGTATACTTCCCTTGACTTAGAATGATCTCATTAGGCATCTTCTATACTTCTAAACCGAGGAAGTAATGCATGTACTTAACATCCTTCATTTCAAATTCAGAAGCCAACTCCTTCTTGCATTTGATAATGAGGTGTTCTTCTCCAGTAAGTAATAGATCATCAACATAGAGGACCAAGATCAATGGTTCACCATCAATTACCTTGAAGTACAGGTTTGAATCAGTATCATTCTTGGAGAAGCCCAAGCTTAGCAGGTATCAATCAATCCTCTCATACCAAGCACGAGGAGCCTGCTTAAGGCCATACAAAGCCTTCTTCAATCTACAAACATGAGACTCCTTCCCATGAACTTCAAAGCCATTAGGTTTCTCAATGTATACTTCTTCTTCAATTACACCATTTAAAAATTGTGTCTTCACATCCATCTGGTGTAACTTCCATCCTTTAGCTACTGCAATGGCAATGATGGTCTTGATGGATGTATAACGAGAAACTAGAGCAAAGGTTTCCTCATAGTATATTCCCTCTTTCTAAGAGAATCCTCTAGCCACAAATCTAGCCTTGTAATTCTCAATGCTTCCATCAGCCGCATGCTTGATATTGAAAAGCCACTTAGAATATGCAACATATTTTCCTTTTGGTCTAGGTATAATGTCCCAAACATCGTTCTTGAGGATAGATTGAATCATTTGACTCATCAATGCAACATAGCTTGAAAACTTCTAAGGTCTTTTGATTTCTCTAAATGTTCCTCTAGGGGCTGCAAACTTTTATGCCTCCTGCATTGTTTGCCTAGCCCATAGAGGTCTCTTTCGACCAATAACAATGTTTGTAGGCCCATCAGTCAATTCCAAAGGCTCAACTAGATCAATATCTTCTTTAGAATCAGTAGCCTCCCTCTGAATCTCAGGAGTATGGTCAATTTCCATGTCCTGAGGAGACTCTTGTTCTTCATTGTCTATCTCCATGTGAGATCCTTTAGATCTCTTGAATGCAACATCTTCTTCAAATGTAACATCCATGTTGATCTCTATCAGTTTCTAACCTGGAATATAAATCTTGTAGGCTTTTGAAGACTCACTATAGCCCACAAATATTCCCTTCTTGCCAGATGGTTCCAACTTTGTCCTTTTTATCTTTAGGGACATGAACATACACAGGACAACCAAATATTCTCAAATGGTTGACTTTAGGTTTCACACCTATGAAAGCTTCTTCAGGAGTCATGTTCTCCAAGATACGATGAGGGCTCTGATTCAGAACATACACAGTTTTCCTAGAAGCTTCGGCCCAAAGGAAGATTTGCATATCCTGATCATGAATCATGGCCTTAGTTGCTTCTACAATAGATTTGTTCTTCCTTTCTGCTACATCGTTTTGTTGTGGATTGTAGGGAACACAAAACTCCCTCTTAATTCCTGCTTCAACAAAAAAGTTACGAAAGCTTCCAGAGATGTATTCTCCTCCATTGTCAGATCTTAGAACTTTGATCCTCTTCCCAGACAGATTCTCTACTTGAGCTTTAAATTCCTTGAATCTCTCAAGTACTTCCTCAGATTCTTTAGTCTTTAATAAATAAATCCAAGTCTTTCTAGAGTAGCCATCAATGAAAATTACATAATACAAGAAACCACTCAAAGAAGCAATGGACATTGGACCACACAAATCGGAATGAACAAGATCTAGAATGCATTTGGATCTACTTTCACTACCATGAAAGGGTCCTTTAGTATTCTTACCCAATGTGCATCCTCGGCAAGTACCTTCATGCTCTTGGCTAAGTTTAGGAATGTCGGTGACCATCTTATCCATGGTTGGAAGTGCTCGAAAGTGAATGTGAGCAAGTCTTCTATGCCAAAGCTCACACAAAATTGATGTATTATGCAAAAAATCATGTAGTGGATGAGTGGAAAGTCTATAGAGACATTCTTGTCGAACACCAACCACTCGAGCTGACTTGATGTTAGATTTCTTCGGCCATGCAACAACTTTACCTTCGGAGAATGCAACTTGATATCCCTTGTCCTCCAAGGCTGAAATAGAGACAAGTTTCTGCTTGATGCCTGGTACAAATAGTACATCACTCAACTACAAGGAGATGTTAGAATCTAAGTGAATAGTGGAGGTCCCAACACCTTTCACTGAATAACATGCATCATCTCCAATTATGACTTGAACACTTGTATCTCTCATCACCAAACCTGAAAGATGTTCTCTAAATCCAGTAATGTGATGAGAGGCACCACTATCAATCAACCAAGTGTTGCTATCTGCTGGAACATTGCTTGATAAGGAAGAACAGAATAGAAATTCACTTGAATCCTTTTGAGGAGAGATCTCACCCATATCCCAATTGAAGCATGTTGTTTTGGTCTAGTTGGGAAATCCTTAGCATAGTGACCAAACTTGTCACATCTGAAGCACTATATGTGGGAAAGATCCTTCTTCTTCTTAGATGCAGGAGCACCATCAGATCTTCTATCTTTATTCCTCTTGAAGTAGCCTTTCTTTCCTTCTCTTCCTTTCTTCTTTGAGGATTGAGTGGCAAGTACATTAGTCTCCTCATTGGTAGAACTTTTCCCATTGCCTCTTGTTGCTAATCTCGATTCCTCTTGAATGCAATCTGCCCTCAAGCAATCAAACTTAGGTAGCTTTGATCTCACACTAATTCCTTGGATATATGGTTCCCAAGATCTAGGAAGACAAATAAGAGCCAACATATCCAAATCCTTATCATCAACCATATGCCCAATGGTAGAGAGTTGATCTCTCAATTCAGTGATCTTCATGAAGAAGGACATGACAAAATCTCCTTTCACCATCTTGACATGATGAATTTGTTGCTTCAAGGCAAGACCTTTGCTTGTGTTATTGAACTCATACATTTCCACCAAGGTTTTGAACATTTCTCTTGTTGTCTTCAACTTGGAGATAATTGGCACAAGGTGGTCCTTCATCGAATCAACCAAAATATTTTTTTCCTTAGTGTCATTCTTCTTCCATTGTGGCTTCTCATTTTCATCGGAAGGTTCAGGAACTTCGCCCTCCATAAACTCAGCAAGCTCATTTTCTTCCAATGAAAGCATCACTCTAAACTTCCAAGAGGTGAAGTTGGAAGCACCTTCAAGGCTATCTTCGATCTTGAGCCCATTCACCCTTTTGAAGTTGAGATAGATGCAAGAAGATGAGAACAAGAGTGGATTAAGGTTTTGCTTATATAAATCTGATCATGGTAATCTTTAAACCCACTCTGATACCATGTTAGTTTTAGGATAAAAAATGAAAGCAATCAGAAAATGCAACACATAAGACAATGAACACCACAAGATACCCTGGGAAACACCTCCTACTCGAGGGAGAAAAAACCAGCAAATATATCGCTTATATATTCAAGGAATAATAGCATAAATCTGCTTACAACTCAGGCACAACACAATGTCGAATTTGATACAATAAATAATAGCACCTCTCCTAGATGTGAAGATAAAAAATGAATATGATTCTCCTTGAGATCGATCTGTTGTAACAAGATGATGATTTATTGCTCAAGTGCGAACTTTTTCTAGAATGTGAATATGAATGAATGAACTTGATGATCAGATGAATGAAAGTGATCTCATATATATACAATTATGAGGAGACGTCGCACCCTTTCATGGTGCAAGGTCGGCCTTAAATAAATAATAAATAAGTCACCACCATAAAGAAGTCGGCCCCATTTAATTATTCACAATAATTAAATATTATATCATATGCAAAGTGAAGTGCCTCTTCACCAATTGACGCCTTATTAAATTAAATAGTTGATAGGCTACTCATTTAATTTAATATAATGAAATCGGGGCTAGAAGAGAATCTTGATGCTTCTCTAACATCAACAACTATAACAATAAGTCCAAAACATGACTATATGCTTCCACCAAAGTAGTTTCACCAAAAAAGGAGCTAGAAGCTTCCTTGGGTCGGATGCAACTAAAAAGCCAAAAATATAAGGACTAGATCCTCCTTAAAAGAGCTCCAAATGTGTGAAAAGTTAAACATGACCTAGTCTACCAAGGTGACTCACAAAACAACCCCTAAAAATCTCTCAAAATCAATAAAACCCTCCTAGATGCTCTCCAAATGTTTGAAACCAACTAATTAATACCCCTATATACTCTCAAAAACATCAGCACACTAGTTGACTAAATCACCCTCATTTGCATTTAAGAGACAACAAAATGACAATAAAGGTTTATAACTACACCTTAAAGTCATTTTCTTTACAATAGATACACATGCAAACAAAACTCAAGGATATCTCAAGGCACGTATAGGTTGAAAAAGCACTCATATGTTGAGGTGACATTCTTGTGTTGATGTGGCATTGACATTTTCAAATTTTGTAAAAACACACAAGGCATCATATTTTCCTAAGGAATAAAGCACCTTTCCTTGGCCACAAGGTCATGTATTAGTTGAATTTTTTTTTTTTTTTAAAAGGCATAAAATGCCATTTCACTTTGAGATACTTAGGGTTCCAAACCCTAAACAAAACATAGGAAAATAATGAAAAAGACATTTCATTTTGAAAAGCTTCACAAAGAAGCTCAACATTGCCACCATCGAGGGTTTTCATGGAGCACTGCAAAAGACTTCACAACGAATCCTATAGCTATAGAAGGTTTACAAACAGATTTTCCTTGTGCAAAAACACATATAGAAGCTCGAGTGAGTCAACTGTGAGCATATATTTTGCATTTTCCTTTCATTTTTTATGCATAAAATGCTTGCTTGAGCTCTGTGATGAAGAAAGGATGAATGCATTTTTGTTTTCTCTATGCTTCATACACATTTCTAATTGTGCAGACCATATGATTGATGCCCTTTTGCTCGGCTAGGGTTTTTATGGCTATTTCACATACAGATAATACTTGCAGGTTTCAACTATAGGGTCACTTCTTCTAAATCTCTTTACTCACGAAGGTCATGGAATATTTTCCTCTGCTTTTTGAATCCTTTGCATACCAGTTTTCCTATATGTATGCCATATATAGACCCATATGATGGTTTCGAATGGAGGACTTTTTTTTATATAGAGACATTTGCATACTTTACTCTTATTTTCACCATCAATGACATGTTCTGATTTTGAAAGTCATTTTGGTTTCTACATAGCTTTCATTATCAACGATTAACCTCCATCATATAGAGGACAAAGGTGACCATGCTTCTGACACCTAGGAATGGTTTGTCTTGATTGTCCAACTGAAAGCTTTTCTATCACCTCCATGTTCATGATATTTGCACTATGTACTATATCTTCTACATGGTTATCCTGAAAATTTTCATAAAACATCACTGACATAAAAGCTTTGAATCACCACTATGATGCCTCTTCCCTTTAGCGCTGTCATCTTTTGAATATTCCTAACTCTGCCCTTGTGATTTCACAGTCAAAAACCACCTATGGATGAAAATACTGTCATTTATTTAGTCACAACATCCTCTATGCATGACTGTCATCATTTTTTATTAATACTCAATGACATGACTGCCTTTAGATATGTTATAATGTCCTAAGATAATCATGAGTCTAAGACTGCATTCTTAATGCATTGGATGATGATTGTTACTTATTTGTTTGCTCCTTTTTTGACAGTATATGACTTCACTGTTATATGCAAAGGTCCTCAAGGAATTTTGTTGCATCAATATCTTAATGTTGTCTTAAAATTAAGCATAAGTATTGGACACTATATTGCACTACCCCTATAGCTTGCATTGCACAAATTATCTTTCTCCTTTATCTTGCTTAATGGATACGTTCAGGCAATTGTATTATTTCCATATGAATTCTTATGCATAGTAAAATCTCCTCATGATGCATAGTATAGTTTCTTGCTCACTATTATTGCATTGTTTCCTATTGACTGTAGCATAAGCATATGAAAACCATACTCTCATAATCCCCTAAAATGCTATATCTTAACAATATGCTTTGGACTCTTGAAACCTAGGAGAATTTGTGACTGTCCTACCTGAACTTTACATTCATGAGTTTCTTTACTCAGGCTTGGTTGTTATCTACTAAACTATGTCCTCTTGCAAGACATATTACTCTCTTTTGACTCAGAGAAAGACCGTTCTTTATCATAACTGAATGCTCATGTCCTTTCATGGGCTAAACCATTGAAAGATATTACCACTATAACATTGTATCATCTTCCCAATCTATTATAGTGTATCATGGGAGTATCTCTATCTGCACCATTTACACAAGTCTTCTCCTTTATGCTTGACGGTCATTGTCATGAGTTTCTTCACTCATAGATTGTCCTATATAATGTATGTGACTGAAAATATCTCATACTATAATTTCTTTGAACAAGTATTTCTCATTATTGACAGAGACTTAAATCAACTCACTGTCATGAGTGACGAACATTTATTCAAAGAAAACAAGTGGCTACCTATATCTTTCATATATGGACCTATACTCATACCTCTCTAAGAAACAAAGGATCCATGTCGAGGTCAACCCTTATGGGAGCCATGTTTTAACCCACATGCTACAGTTTTGAACATGATGAAACAACAATAAAAAATGTACCTATATCTGCACACTAAGCAAACATGTTAGACCAAGCAAATGCAGATGATGGATATGTTTTGTAACCCTGTTGCTTTCTTAGAAATCTATGATATGCCTACTTATTTAATGTGCATGATAATCAAACTGTATGTTCATAGGTGTTTGTGCATTTATTGAAAGAGACGTTTCATTGCTCTAGCAGCATTTTATCTCACATATGTAGGGACTAGTACAGCACAAGAGCTAAGGTGGACACAAGGCAACTCGAGGCAACTCATTAAATAGGACAACTCACCAAGAACCAGTCATTCAGGCAATGACTAGCCTCTTTCTCTACATGTGCATTTTCCATTTTACCTATCAATGTATATTCTTTTCTTCATTTACATTGAATGAGTTAGTCTCATGGCTTGTGTGAGACAAATATGCACTTTTGTATTAATAAAGATTACTTTTCATAAAGATTTGTGTAATCTTTTCTATGTTATATGCAAGTATAAATGCAATGATATGTTATTGTAATTCCTTTGATTTTTGCCTATGCACTTGAATGTAATGTAGGAAAGGATTAAGAAATGTACCTCTTTTTTTATTTTAAAATTGAGAAGCTCTACCTGATTGAGTTGTTAGTGAAATTGGGTAACAGACCTAATGCATGATACTTGTTGAGAAGATTAAATGTATATTCCAATTTGTTAGTTGGATCTATTTTACGTCCATGCCGACTTGAAATTAAGGATTACACGTTTTGTTTGGGTGTGAAGATGATTTTAAATCTTGTTTGATTAATAGCATTTTGTTTCCACGGTCCATGATAGTTAGATTCAATAATTTTTTTCTCTCTTCCTGCTTTTCATCCTAATGATTGGAGTATGATTTGAAACTTTGATGTAAAAATATGCACACAGTTTATCCAAAAATCATGAATCTAACTATCTTATCTGATGCTAACAAGAGTTATTTTGGATTATTTTGATTATATCTAATTAGGCCAACCTAATTGATGTTTGTGGATGTATTCGTATATATGTGTGAGGTATTAGATGTGTGTGTTTGATGGATGTGCGAGCATAAATTAGGTATTAGATGTGAGTTATGTTGTATGGTGTGAACATAAAAATTTAGTGGTAGAAGTTTAGAATCGGAGCAGAATTGTTGAGTGACAGCTAAGAAAAGCAATACTTCATATTCAGAGCTTCAAAGGAACTAAAATACAAGAGAGGTGCACTTTGCATCAGTTCATACTTGGGTAGTGAGCCACCATTTTTTTATTGTACTTAACTTTGGTTGTGAGTCTGTTAACGATAGTGTGTCCTAGTAGTGAGCCTCTGTAATATACTATACCCAGATATAATATATTGTAAGTTAATCCTCACCGTGGTTTTTCCCATTTTGGGTTTTCCACGTAAAAATATTGGTGTTCATGTGTATTGTAGATTTGTGGATGATTCATGCTTGCATTTCTTATATTTAGTTAATATGGTTTGGTAATTGAATTTGTTGTGTTCAAAAGTTATAGAATATTGATTCACCCCCCTCTCAGTATTTTGAATATTCAACACTCTTTGCCTTATTGACTCAAATATTTTAGTACTAACCTTGTGTTTTGTCTTTGCATTATGTTTACATCATGTTTTGTTTTCATTTCATCATCATCCATATGTTATGTTTTTATTGTGTATACTTCGTGATTTTTGACATGTATGTTTGTGTATGTTGTTTTGTTGCATATCATACATATGTGTGTTCCTTTGTGTCTATGTTGGTTTTCCATGGGGTCTTGGATCTTGGGATCTTGATACCCCTCTTGACATGCATTTCTTTACTTTAGTATGAGTCTAGGCGTAAGTTGATACTCTCACTAAAGTGGGGGATAAATGTAGTGTCAAAAATTATCACCCTTAACAATTCCACACTATGTTTGCTCCCCTTAAATTATTGGACCTAATTAAGTCCCTAATTTCCTAAAATTATGCATTCCAAAGCCTATTTTTACCACTTTCTGAAGGATTGCAAGCATTGAATAAATGCAAATAATTAATGTTATGATCCTGACACTAAATGTCTTGATAGATAGGGCCAAGACCCATATTCCAATGGGCATATGGGTCCCCCTATCTTTTCGAGGACCAATTTTTAATATGTTGTTGGTAGCATTTTAACATTTAGAATTCAAATTTCAAGTGTCGACTTTTGGGATCTAATTTTTAGGAAATTAGCACAATTGCATATAGATACCTAGTTATTGCACCATTTCAAATCTAACAATAGCAATCTAGAAAAATATTGGAAAACTTATGATCAAGAGCACTATTGAGCAAGTCAAAAGCAGCATTTCATAGCATTATAACAGTAATATAAGATCCAACATCATGTCAAAGTTTATGTGTATTCATGCTCATGTTTTTTGAAGGCTAACCCTGTATGTAGGTCTCCGAAGCATTCAAGCAAGAAAGATCCAAATCCTTGAGGAGATGTGTATGAATTCAATCCTTCAAGGAAGCCATTGAAGGGTGGTGAGTTGCAATACTTTTTGATTTCATCATTCCTTCATTTCAATTATCATTCCTATCATTGAGTTATTATGGAACTGGAAACACTTACACAAGGTTTGACTAAGGAAAGCCCCTAAATGGCCCAACATCTCTTCTCTTTGCGAATGTGCATATCTCAGGTTTGAAGAGGATTGAAGGAATCTTTAAGATAAATTATTCATTGTTGTATTCAAAGCCCTACATCTTGTCAAAAAATAAAAACCCGCTTACAAAATTATCTGATAGCATTTCGACAACTTTGCAAGCCGAAATGGAAGTCTCAGATCTGCCACTATAGGACCCCAAAAGTTGAGCAGGACACCCCTACAAGGAATCAGATGCCCCTTGGTGACTATTTCCTTCTACATTGGATGAAATAAGCTTTTATGGGTAGGTATATATCACTTTTCACTTCTCAGATCCACCTGCAAATTACTATTTTTGTTTGTCAATTATCGAGATCTTGCAATTTACATATTATCTAACACATAATATAATTATGTTAATCATTCCAAATCATTTCCAATCCATTCCCATCTTCAATTAGATGTAGATCCAGGTCTGATTGGCTCACCTTCAAGGTTGTAAGTCAATCTAATCACCTTGTTGATCTACATCTTAATGTAACTTGGAAAAAGGCCCCCTTGCATCCTAGGTTCTTTGCATTTAGGACCTAGGATCACCTTTTTCTATATTACAGTCCTTAATAGATTTCTCCTTACATTGATGTGATTGCGAAAAATTTATGTTCATATTTATTTTAAGGGGGTAGTATTCCTCCTATAAGCATTGGCAAAGGAATCCCTTGTTTGAATTGGATCATGATCCCTGTCACACTATATGTTGAGCATATTTCACCAATGGGACACTAAAATGGACATCAATGGTCCCCAAATAAATTTTCCTACCTATAAAATAAATTATCTATAGTAAATTGATTGATAGATAAAAATTTCCACTTGTCACACTTAGTTGTCCAACATCGTGGTATTAATTTTGCCTTCAAATGTTGGATTTTCCAAGTTGATTTGTAACTTAAAAGGATGTGTGAATTACATAGGAACAAGTTGTTTGATGTATTGTAACATTGATCTAAGTTTTCACATGAGCTCACATAATTTTCTAAAGTTATTTGTGTTATACTTTTGAGGTTTCATTGATCATTCCTAAACATCTAGAGACAATTTTGATGCTTTCTTTGCATTAGCCAATTTTCTCTTATTATGGAATTCATCTACTAACTCAAAAGATGAACCATGTGGAAAACCTTATGATTTTGTGCTCACATTTGTATTCACATGTGAAATAATTTTCTAAAATCAATGGCCCAAAACATAGGTCATAGGGGTAAACCCTATGTTGATAAAATTGGATTTGTAGATTATGGGAAGTGAAACAAGATATTAGTAAATCAAATAGAATTGAGGTATGTAATTGGATGGATTTAGAATATGTATGCTACTTATATTCATCATAATAATAAACAAGGTACAACAAATGTTAAGATAGTGCACCAAGGAATGAACATTTATGTGCTCAAAAATAGGTGAACACGTCAAACTAATTGTCCTACAACTATATAGTTATATGTCCTCACATCAAAGTAGAGAAATGGAAGAATATGTATATTACATTACAGTCATAAATTAATAATATGTAACAACTCATCCTAAACTTTTGACCTTCCAAATACTCATCAATTTGTGAATGCTAACAAATAGCATTATACTCCATTTATAAAGAAGTCATGTGAAAAATTATAGATGCATCATGTGTGAACATGAGGTAATATAGAGTCACGTGTAATGGCATGCAAAAGAAACAAATTCTATGGACAATCGTGTGTGGTAGGATGCAATGAAATAATGCACTATCATATGTGGTAGCATGTGATGACACCTTGTGTGGTGCCCAAGATACACATAATGTGGAGAAGGGCACAAAATTGTTGAATATCAACGTACACAATGTTTTTTGAGGCTTGTATAATTGTACTTTATCAATTAATGATGATAAAACAATGAGGGGTAGAATAATAATGGCTAACCCAACCTCTCCATTTCTTGTCAGACCTAAATTTATCTAAATTTTATCCAAGGACTAGATAACCCTATCTTAGCATTATTATGAACAATAGGATAATTTGTAATTAGGTAAGTGTTAACTCCCACATATATATGCATCTAATTAGGAAGGCAGCTTGTTATCTTAATTTAAGTTGTTGAGTTGTACATTTCCACATTCAGTGGTAATTTTTCACCTTATCCCACATGGGTTGTAGGTCTTCATCACTCAATAGCATATCCTATAAATGTTACTCTCTTGCTCTCATTTGAGCAATACATCTTGTAGAAATTTCATATTCTATCTATCCATTCATTGTATTTGCATCCATATTCTATTGGAGTAGCTATTTTGTTGCATCTCTAATCTCTTATTGTCTTGTGTAATTTTTCTATTGTAGCTCACGCTTTTTATCAAGATATTAAGTGATTGCATAGGAATCTATGTGAATCTTACATGATTTAATGTTCTTATGATCAAAGGATTTCCCATCTCCATTAAGGATTGAGGGCTTCAAGAGTGGCATTGTATTATAGTTCCATTTGGTGGAGTAGATCTGAGCTCATCATTGTGTCCAAAGGATTTGAGAGAGTTGAGTTTTTCTTTCATTTTGTCGAAAGTAGATATCAACAACCAAATCAAGAAGGGTTTGTGAATGGAAGTTGCCTATATTTATCTAGCCTTTCCATCATGCTAAAAAAGCCCATGATTCACTATGAATTCAATCATTTTAGGCAATTTTTCGTAGAGATATTTTGTACCTTCTAGCTACTTAGTTGTATTGTACACTTGTGTAGGCATGCAACATTTGAGTTTTCAATTTTGTTGAGGAACTTTGGGGGGCTCATTCTTGCTCATGTAGACTCATTTTTTGGTGTAATTTTTTAATCATATCTAACTTTTTATGGCAATGCAATGGTTGAATTTATTTTTTTTAATTTTTATGTACAAAGTCTAAAATTTATAGTTTTTAAGAGCTTTTGTTGAGCGATTTTCATTTTGGAAACTTTTAAGGCTCTATTCTTGTTCATATGGAATTTTTTTAAGTCATTTCTCCCAAAATGAAATATTTTTACATGCTTCACAATGGAGCACTTTTTTTGTTCTCATTTGGCTTCATATTTATATTTTCAACATTTAGGCCTTATTTTCCAACTCTATGCTCTTGCTCATACAAAATCCATTTTGAGTATCATTTTTTTTAATGTGAGATTTTTCACATACTTCACAATGGTACATTTTTTGGTTTCCATTTTGCTTCGTTTTTTATATTTTCAACATTTTTTGTATGTATGTTGGGGTCCCATTGAATGAATTTATAGATGTGACATCACCTAGCCCAACCGTTTTTTTTAGTGGGAAGGTTATATCTTTTGTTGTAACTATTCATCTATCATCATTTTTTACCCACCCCCCTCTTTGGCCTAAAACTTTGACTTGCACCAGTTCTTGTGTATTGTGGTCTAGAGGTCAGTAGAACATTTCTCATTATGCTCATATGATTTGCAAATTTAATTTCCTTTGACCCTCCTTTCCTAACCTACATACGTGGGTGTTGAGATCTTGGATGCCCCTCATGAATGAAAAATACGAGCTTTACCCTTGTGCCAAGGGGGTTTTATTGCTAGCTTTGGATCCCAGACTAACAAGGATCTTATATGTGAGGGTAGGTTGTCGATATGGGGTGGCATTATCTTATGCTCAAGCCATGGTTCCCTTCTTTTAATATCGTTACCAAACCCTTTCATTTTATTCTAGTTTAAGTCAAATTACCCAATCTCCTGCTTCATTTCTAGGAAGACTCCTATTATTAAGTTTTTAGCAATTCTATTGGGTGGTTTTTCAAAGTTGACTTAGTTACTTCTAACATTGGTCACGCTAAATATGCTCATTTTCTGGAGGACATTAACACCTCCAAGGCACTTCCTAGGGAGGTTATTTTAATGTAAGAGGCTATGCCATAGACTCGGGTTATTGAATATGAAGATTTTCCCCTTTGTTGCAAGTGTTTCTTCACTTCTAGGCACCTTGCTTCTAATTTCCCTTGTTCATGTTGCAAAAATGTTGGTTCTACTTCTTGGTAGTGTGATGCCCTCTTCGAACACTTGATGATTGATGTTCCTATTGGTTCAAATTCTCTAGATGTTTCTCATTCTCCAATGATGGGGCCTAATGAGTCTATGTTAGAGTCAACTATGGTTGATGATCTTGCTCTAGTGATTGATCTTGATCCTACTACTCTTTTGGCTCTTAATGGTGAGCTACACCCATCTTTTTCTCCAATTACTCAACCTCCTTTGACTTCAATTTATCCATAGCCTTCTCCTATGGTATTTTGTTTAATTTTTTGCTTCTTGAACTCCACATGCTTCCGATACACCCTTGGTTGGGTGCTTTATGTGGGATTCCCCACTTACTTATCTTAGGCCTGGGGACTTGGAAGATCATTTTTTTGGATAGGTGTAAGAGGAGGAAGAAAGGCCTTCCTAATCTCTCTTTCAATCTCACACAAGTGAAGGTTGTGTGATTGAATAGGATTGGGTCTAGAACTATTAAGGCTAGACCCTTGGGTTCTTTTGTTTGTAGTTGTTTATGTTTTGTAGCTTGGTTGCAATTTTGGCTTACTCCCTTAAGGGAGGTTGTTGCTTTTGCATTTTCCTATGGGCTTGCATTGTAATAATGTTGGGACCCTTGTTTCCCATTTTAATCTAATCAAAGTCATTTTAGCCTTATTTTCCAATTATAGAACACCATTTAATCAAGTCTACTTCACAATTTAATAAGAAATAATTATACTCAGACTAAGTATAAAGTCTCAGCATTATTGTACTTGTCTTAGGGTCATTAATAAGGTTATTGTAATCAATGAGCTAATATAAAGTTCTAGTTTAGGGGGTTTCATCATGTTTTTTGGAATTTGTGTTTGCTCTTTTTCATCACATTGGATCGAGATAATTATTTACTATGGAGCGAAAGGACCAAGAATCATTGCCTCAAGCATGATCTATTTTACCTTCTCCTTGGACTATTCCTAAGCAAAGTGATTATGAACAAAAAAAATCATCATTAAAAATGACGAAGTCTATGGACTCATTGATCTCGTTGTTTTCGAGGTAATTATATATTAGATAGAACACATAGAGACCCCTTTCATTATTAGACCATAATTAGGAAGCTATATCAAAATCTTGAATCTCCATCTAAAAGTGTTTTCTTGTAGAATGTTGCACATGTGGATGATACTAAGACAACTACTAATCCTCTTCTTCCTTTCAATGCCTCATATACAACCATTCATAGTCACATCACCAATGTGAACAAATCATTGGATGAGTATTATAGTCATCTAAATTTTCAAGTTAAAGAGGCATTCCATCTCGTTGTTTTTGCACTGTTCAAAGATCTCTCTAAAGACCTCCAACAATTCTCTTCAATAAGATCATGCATGTTTGTTAGATACATTGCATTGGACACTTGGCATATTTCTTATATGAGATGTTATATAAACATTCAACTACATAGATTTTGAGTTAAAACACATTTACGCAAATTTCATGAGTAAAGGTTCACAAGAATCCATCTCTCATGAGCATGAATGGTCCACCTAGCACTTGTATGAGATATCACATGTTTGTTAAATCCAACTATTTGGTTCTAGATACATTAATGAGGAGCTCATTTTTATCTTTAATTGTAATTCTCCAAATATTGTATCATCATCTTTTGCCACATGCTATAATCTCTAACTATACATTCTTTTGAGATGCCACATTCTACAATTCTACCTAGGGCTCCTAGTCAAATATTGACATTGCCAAGCATTGGGTTGGAGAAATGTAAGCAATTTCCAAAGGAATTCATGTTACCTTTGTCTTCAATTCACCTTTGGAGTGGGAATTCAACAAATTTGCAACATCAGGTTTCTTCTTTAGAAAGGAAGATGCATTGTTTCATGCAAGGGACCTACTTCAACATTTGTTACAATATTATTTGTGCCTACATTCTCTCTTCTTTGTGGAGGCATTCGTGTATCAAATCTTATATGGATTTTAGGTGGTCATTTCATTTCATGGTCCACTTAGCACTTGTTACAAGCTCTCTCATGTCTAATAGTTAAATCCAATTTTTTTAATTGGGAGGACATTATGGAGTGCCTAGTTTTCCTCTTTGATTACAATGCTCTAACACCTATATAATCATGTTTTGCAGCACATGTTTTCTCTTACTTTGCATGCTTTTGAGATGTCGCATTCTATAGTTGTACCTAGGACTCCTAATTAGATATTAACACCACTAAGTATTGAATTGGAGAAATGTGAATAATTCCTCCAAACGTTCATCGTGTAACCTCTTTTCAATTCACCTTTGGAGTGAGGAGAATTTGATACATTTGCAGACAAGGTTTTCTTCTTTTGAAAGAAAGATGCATTGTTGGAGAGAGGCCTACTTCAACACTTGATACGTGATTATTTGTGCATACATCCTTTCCCTTCTTTGAGGACACATTCATGTGCCAAAACTTGCAAATATTTTAGAAGACTTTCTTTTTTTTGGGGGGGGGGCTTTATAGTCCTCTCTTCTTCGGGGGAGTTTTTCCTTCTCATATGTATTTATGCATTTAGTTTATTTATTTCCCTAGTATTATTGTGCAAATTAAGATAATCTTACTTAAGGGGGTGTTATCTCCCGCATAGATAAGCATCTACTTAGAGAGGTAAGTTATATTTTTCTATATTTAGTGGTGAGTTATCACCCTTATTAACATGGTGAAAGTCCTTGTCGCTTGCTATAAATGCTACTCTTTTGCTGTCATTTTAGCTATCTCATCTTATATATATCCATTCATTGTATGTGCATCCTAATTTTAGTGGAATAACTATTATGTTCCATATCTAACTTTCAACGGTCTTGTACCATTGGATGATTGCTTAGACACCTCTGCAAATTTCACAACAATATCCAATTTAATAATCATGCATTTTCAATCATTTACCAATAAGAAATGAGCAAGCTCTTGCGCAAAAATAATGCTATCTAATATTTGTCTCCCTTTAACAAAAGCCCCTTATTACTCAAACTATATCTATAGGTGAGTTTAACCTATTGACTATTGAACAGAGATATAGACCTAATATCCTTTTGTTTAAAGGCCTCTCCTGTCTCTAGGATGAGTGCCAAGAAATTAGAATTAATAGATTTGAGGATGGATTTAATAGTTCAGATTTCTTCATAATCTCCCATAAATCCAAACCTAACAAATTACACAAATGTTGAAAGAAAAAAACAGTGCTGCCATCAAGACTAGGTACACTTCCCTTTAATGTCAAATGCCGCTTTTAAAACTTTATCCTATGTAAGTCAACTACAAGAGCTTGCTTACTGGCTCTAGAGATCCACCTGGGTATATTTTGAATAAATATGTCTTGCTCCTGATCTCTACTGGTATTCTGCTCATGCATGGATTCCTAGAATATAAGGAGATATCCCTTGATCCCCTCAATCCTATTCATTAATAAAAACAATGTTTGAGGAAAATATGACCCCCACCCCCCTCTCCCTCCCCAAAATTCTTATCTCAATTTAATTTATCAGCACAGACAACAATAAAGGAAACTCTAGTGCGAAATCAAATTTCGAACTCATACATTTGGCAAACAATTTTTCTTGACCAATGCATGCAACTCCTTAAGCAGGAGGGCTCCCACAAATCTTGGCAACATTATTTTTAAATTCTTCGTTTGATCAAATTAACAAGATTTTCCTCTAGGGCAGGACACTACCTTTATTTCCGAGTGAGGAGGTTTCATTTAGCTTCCACTTTGCCACTACAACGATGGCTGCTGCCTCAATCTCTTCAAGATTTGTGGATGTGGATCCTACAACAGCCTATCTGAAAAAAATAAGGCCTTTGGGATGGGAAGGGGAGTCTTGTCTTCCCATCCTTTGATAAATGCATTGACAACAAAAATTAGACCCAAAACCAGGTCAAAACCTGCACATAAACAAGGCCAAGAAACTAGAGAAGAACAAAAACCCTTGGAGAGCAACACCACCTAGGGTTTTGGCCATGGTTTATCATTAATTATAAAAAATGTTTCGTTGATAGCTGTATCTCTCTTATGGATCCTTATGAGCCTCTAAGAAATGATCTGGTTCTTTAATTTTACGCTTGCTAAAACAATTTATTGTGTGTGACAGATTTACTTTTACATAAACGTTTTATCAACTGTTAGCTTGCCATATATATATTCTTAAGAGCAGGCTCTGTGACATCATTCTTGTTTCAGTACTTTTTAATAATAGCTTATATTAAACCCTGTCGCCATATAAACAATTTAATCTTTTTCTTAATTGAGCATTAGCAACAATTTTATCTGTGGTTGTTATACGCATGCCACTTACAAAATCTTAAAAAAAATCTGCAAACAAATGATAGTTTGTCAAATTCCCTAGGCAGCGGCGAGTGACATAATTGTTAAATGTTCCTAAGAAGCAACCCGTGATACACTATTTAAACTTTTTCTACTCGAGTCAAACTCATAGACCCATGATTCATGAGTAGTGGTTCACAAGAACCCATCTCTCATGATAATGAATGGTCCACTTAGCACTCATTGCATCTAGGTGATGCTCACAAAGGTGAAGCATTGGTCCGTCCCGGAGGTCACCCATCCCAGTACTACTCCAGCTCAAGCGCGCTTAACCACGGAGTTTCCCCCAAAGTTAAGCCCACTTAGCTTGCTACCCCATTTGCAAAACCTTGAGCAAATGTTGTGCCTTATGAACCATTCATTATAGAGCCCCTTTAGCTCATCAATTGATAAGTAGGAGGTTTCTTCCACAGCGTGTCAAATTATGATATTGCTATCAGGATTCAACCGTGTAGTTTTCGAGTCAAACTCATTGACCCATGATTCATGAGTAGTGGTTCACAAGAACCCATCTCTCATGATAATGAATGGTCCACTTAGCACTCATTGCATCTAGGTGATGCTCATAGAGGTGAAGCATTGGTCCGTCCCGGGAGGTCACCCATCCCAGTACTGCTTCAGCTCAAGCACGCTTAACCATGGAGTTTCGCTCAAGGTTAAGCCTACTTAGCTTGCTACTCCATTTGCAAAACGTTCAGCAAGTGTTGTGTCTTATAAACCATTCATTATAGAGCCCCTTTAGCTCATCAATTGATAAGTAGGAGGTTTCTTCCACAGCGTGTCAAATTATGATATTGCTATCAGGATTCAACCGTGTAGTTTTCGAGTCAAACTTATTGACCCATGATTCATGAGTAGTGGTTCATAAGAACCCATCTCTCATGATAATGAATGGTCCACTTAGCACTCATTGCATCTAGGTGATGCTCACAGAGGTGAAGCATTGGTCCGTCCTGAGAGGTCACCCATCTCAGTACTGCTCCAACTCAAGCGCGGTTAACCATGGAGTTTCCTCCAAGGTTAAGCCCACTTAGCTTGCTACCCCATTTACAAAACCTTCAGCAAGTGTTGTGCCTTATGAATCATTCATTATCAAACTCATTGACCCATGATTCATGAGTAATGGTTCACAAGAACCCATCTCTCATGATAATGAATGGTCCACTTAGCACTCATTGCATCTAGGTGATGCTCACAGAGGTGAAGCATTGGTCCGTCCCAGGAGGTCACCCATCCCAGTACTACTCCAGCTCAAGCGCGCTTAACCACGAAGTTTCCCCCAAGGTTAAGCCCACTTAGCTTGCTACCCCATTTGCAAAACCTTTAGCAAGTGTCGTGCCTTATGAACCATTCATTATAGAGCCCCTTTAACTCATCAATTGATAGCAATATCATAATTTGACACGTTGTGGAAGAAACCTCCTACTTATCAATTGATGGGCTAAACGGGCTCTATAATGAATGGTTCATAAGGCACAACACTTGCTGAAGGTTTTCCAAATGGGGTAGCAAGCTAAGTGGGCTTAACCTTGGGGGAAACTCTATGGTTAAGCGTGTTTGAGCTGGAGCAGTACTAGGATGGGTGACCCCCCGGGATAGAACAATGCTTCACCTCTGTGAGCATCACCTAGATGCAATGAGTGCTAAGTGGACCATTCATTATCATGAGAGATGGGTTCTTGTGAACCACTACTCATGAATCATAGGTCAATGAATTTGACTCGAAAACTACACGGTTGAATTTTGATAGCAATATCATAATTTGACACGCTGTGGAAGAAACCTCCTACTTATCAATTGATGAGCTAAAGGGGCTCTATAATGAAAGGTTCATAAGGCACAACACTTGTTGAAGGTTTTTCAAATGGGGTAGCAAGCTAAGTGGGCTTAACCTTGGAGGAAACCTCTGTGGTTAAGCGCGCTTGAACTGGAGCAGTACTGGGATGGGTGACCTCCCGGGACGGACCAATGCTTCCCCTCTGTGAGCATCACCTAGATGCAATGAGTGCTAAGTGGACCATTCATTATCATGAGACATGGGTTCTTGTGAACCACTACTCATGAATCATGGGTCAATGAGTTTGACTCGAAAACTACACGGTTGAATCTTGATAGCAATATCATAATTTGACATGCTATGGAAGAAACCTCATACTTATCAATTGATGAGCTAAAGGGGCTCTATAATGAATGGTTCATAAGGCACAACACTTGCTGAAGGTTTTGCAAATGGGGTAGCAAGTTAAGTGGGTTTAACCTTGGGGGAAACTTTGTGGTTAAGCACGTTTGAGCTGGAGCAGTACTGGGATGGGTGACCTCCCGGGACGGACCAATGTTTCACCTCTGTGAGCATCACCTAGATGCAATGAGTGCTAAGTGGACCATTCATTATCATGAGAGATGGGTTCTTGTGAACCACTACTCATGAATCATGGGTCAATGAGTTTGACTCGAAAACTACACGGTTGAATCCTGATAGCAATATCATAATTTGACACGTTGTGGAAGAAACCTCCTACTTATCAATTGATGAGCTAAAGGGGCTCTATAATGAATGGTTCATAAGGCTCAACACTTTTTTGAAGGTTTTGCAAATGGGGTAGCAAGCTAAGTGGGCTTAACCTTCGGGGAAATTCTGTGGTTAAGCACGCTTGAGCTGGAGCAGTACTAGGATGGGTGACCACCTCTGTGAGCATCACCTAGATGCAATGAGTGCTAAGTGGACCATTCATTATCATGAGAGATGGGTTTTTGTGAACCACTACTCATGAATCATGGGTCAATGAGTTTGACTCAAAAACTACATGGTTGAATCCTGATAGCAATATCATAATTTGACAAGCTATGGAAGAAACCTCCTACTTATCAATTGATGAGCTAAAGGGGCTCTATAATGAATGGTTCCTAAGGCACAACACTTGCTGAAGGTTTTGCAAATGGGGTAGCAAGCTAAGTGGGCTTAACCTTGGGGGAAACTCCGTGGTTAAGCGTGCTTGAGCTGGAGCAGTACTGGGATGGGTGACCTCCTAGGACGGACCAATGCTTCACCTCTATGAGCATCACCTAGATGTAATGAGTGCTAAGTGGACCATTCATTATCATGAGAGATGGGTTCTTGTGAACCACTACTCATGAATCATGGGTCAATGAGTTTGACTCGAAAACTATACAGTTGAATCCTGATAGCAATATCATAATTTGACACGCTGTGGAAGAAACCTCCTACTTATCAATTGATGAGCTAAAGGGGCTCTATAATTAATGGTTCCTAAGGCACAACACTTGTTGAAGGTTTTGCAAATGGGGTAGCAAGTTAAGTGGGTTTAACCTTGGGGGAAACTCCATGGTTAAGTGCGCTTGATCTGGAGCAATACTGGGATGGGTGACCTCCCAAGACGCACCAATGCTTCACCTCTATCACCTAGATGCAATGAGTGCTAAGTGGACCATTCATTATCATGAGAGATGGGTTCTTGTGAACCACTACTCATGAATCATGGGTCAATGAGTTTGACTCGAAAACTACACGGTTGAATCCTGATAGCAATATCATTATTTGACACGCTATGGAAGAAACCTCCTACTTATCAATTGATGAGCTAAAGGGACTTTATAATGAAATCATTTTCTCGGATGGATGGAAGGTAGTCCAATTCCCACTACCCTATAGTTGTTCAACCCCCTGGACCGGAAGCTTGGGATTGACAGATAAGTCCCTACTATCGCCAACCCTGGATAGAGAAAATCTAGTCACTATCTTGCCTCCCACCCACGGTATGGACTTCACAGAGCGAGAAGGAGAAAGTAGTTCTATCCACTTCACAGAGCTATTCAACCAGAGAGTAGTTGAGTTAGGCTCCAAACGATAGCTCATGAAGTTAGGACCCCACTGAGAAGAATAGCGAGACCGACCTCCCGGACAATAAAACAAAACAGTACCGGAAGGTCGGATGCTCGGACCAGAGAACTATCTTTCTATCTTGTCGGAAGGAAGGTCTATTGCTCCAGAACTACCGGAAGTTCCGGAAGGACTTCAGCCTACACTCTAGTTGATTGCAAAACAAGGGTAATGAAGAAAAGGTTGCCGGGGGTAATGAAGAAAAGGGAGGTTGGGAGGCTCTCCCTCAACAGGGAGTTATAGCTAGAGGATGGGACAGGAGATCGAGATCGAGATTGAGTAGAGGATGGGTAATTCAATTATCCCTGGCAAGCTGGACCGAGGGCATCCTACCGTTCTCAACAAAGTGAGAAAGCAGTTCAAGAAGTTGTTAACCTGCCTGATCTCCATCCTCACCCCCTGGTTGTTGTTAACTAACCTGCCTGTGTTCGATAACTTTCTTCGGCAGCACCGTGGGCCTTCAGTGGGGTTGGCCAGCCTGAACCGGGTAGTTGAATTCCATACCCGGCTCCTCATCTCCTTATTATTCCCTCGCGCTTCTCGCCGTTAGTTGTTGGATTGTTCGGCGACGGGCTAGTCGACTTGCCGGCCTTAGTTGCTGCTCCGGAAGTTAGATGCCGTTGAACGGGTGGGAGGCCCTACTATTCTAAGGAGGGAGTTCAAGAAAGCTCCATCTGAAGGCTGTCCTGTAGTTCATCGGGACCTAGAATTCCCCCCCACCCTTCACCCCGGATACAGTTGGATGGATAGACTGTAGGAGAGTTGGATGGATGAGCATGCTTTCCGAATTCCCCCTCGATTGGCTGTTCCCGAGCAACTACAACTAGAACATGTTTAGGCAAGAAGGATAGAACTACTTACTCTCTTCATAGAGTGAAGATCCTGCCTAAATTCAATTCGGCAATAGGGTTATGGCGTACCGGGTGAACAACGTACTTTCTAGTTCACCCGGGTGAACAGCTACAATTCCCGGGTGTTCATGGGGGATTAAACTAGAATCCCTCCCAATATAGTTACTACACATGCCTCCCCGGCCCCTAAGGAATATATGGCGTGTGTGGGGAAACGAACTCAAATTAGGCCCAAGGCAAATAGGATGGTGGGGTTTTGCCCGGAACTATAGTTTCCCACAACTATGATTCCCTCCGCACCCCTGGGTAGATTAATTGGTTCTCCCGGAACTATAGTTTCCCACCGGGGTGGGGGGGCCCCTACTATTCTAAGGAGAATTCTAGTTCTAGAATTCCCGATGAACCACCCTATAGTTCTAGAATTCCCGGAACAATAATAGTTCCCGGAACGGCTAGTTTCCCACCCACCCCAATCTATATCCGGAACTATAGTTTCCCACCCGAATTAGCCGTTCCCTTGGGCCCCTTCAAATAGGACGGGGCCCCCCCACCCTTTCTTTAGCCCCCCGGGAACCTTCTATGCCCACATGAACAGCCCCGGCTATAGAGCGAACGTGCCCTTAGAATAGTAGGGCCCTCCCTCCCAATCGAACTAAGATTCCCTCCCTCTCTATAATGGAACTCCCGGGGGAACTATGATTCCCTGCATTTGAACCACCCGGATATAGAGCTATTCCTCCCACCCTAAGGTTCTCCCGGAACTATAGTTTCCCGTTCATATGCAGGGGAATTAGAATTCTAGTTGGCTAATCCCCACCCAACCCTTGCCACCCACCCCAGATAGGCATGTTATGTATAGAATCTGGTCTTCGAGAACTAAACCCACTAAGCCGGTTAGCTGTCCAACTAGTTGGTGGTTGGGTTAGCCGGTTAGCTGTCCAACTAGAAAGGCAGGAGCGAGCAGAAGGGGTAGATGGGTATCATTGCAAATGGTAGGAGCTCGAAGAGCTATCTACCGCTGTAGTGAACTCGAAGAGCCACACCTATATTCGAGAACTCGAATAGCTCACACCTCCCTCCCCACTACCATTCCATTACATTCCATTATAGCCCTTCTTTTCTGTTACGTATAGAATCTAATCTCCCGATGATGGCCGCATCAGCGCATCCATACGTAACATGCCCACTTGCCGGATAAGGAGGAAAGGCATTTCAACAACTCTATTTTTCATTGGGGTCACACTTACTCTAAATGAACCCCACCCCCCACCCTCTCTCCTATCCCCAACCCCATGCCCATTATGATAGTAATTCGGAACTACCATAGAATTGTAGGGGCCCCCCCCACCCAAACTATAGTTCCGGAGATAGTTATCACTTCGTTCAGTTTCTCGGGCCGGTGGGAGGGAATAGTTGTGGTGGGTTTGCGGCAGTAGGAGATTCATTCGACCCGACAATCTCAATATCAATTCTATCTGTTCTGTTCCGTTCATCAGCTGGAAAGGCAGGTTATCCAACCATGGCACATTCAATTACTGCTTTTCACCCTGTATTCATTTATTCCAATCGACACACTCGACCCACCCTACCATTCCCCCCCTAGGCAAATAGGATAGTGGGGTTTTTGGGGGGTGGGAAACTCTAGTTCCGATGAAATGCAGAACTCCCGAAGCACTGAGTTAGCCTAGCAAAAACTCCCTCCCGATGCAGCGAGCCTATAATTCCCCCATGAACACCCGTTGGGGTAGTTCGGGTGGGAGGGAATAGATGTAGATAAAGGGCGTCCTTCCTTTTAGTTCAGCTTGACCGACATGGAGTGTTGGCCCCAACCCATAAAGAATGAAACAATCTCGCTCGACCCATTAACTTTCCTCAACAATTCTCCCGGATCTAAGCATTGAGCAGGCAATCCCAGCCAAGGCAGCATGACCCAATCCACTCCAATGCCCACCCGCATCATATTACGTATATAACAGCATGGCCATCTCCGTCCGTTTGTTTGTTAGCTTCTGCGGAGAAAAGTAATTCTGTTTGGCCCGATCCAATGCAGGTTCCGGTTGTGTAGTTGGCTATGGGGGGTAGGGAGACTCTGGTATGTATCCTTTTGGGAGAGGGATGCCTGCCTTAACCCCCCGGGGTGGGTGGGAGGCTATAGTCGGGGTGGGTATCTGTAGTTCGGAATTCAAGAAGTGAGTTAGCTCTGCTTGCTGGAGAGCAGTGCTTGATGCAAAGGTCGAGTGTGTCTTCGTGAAAAGGCAGCTAGCTCCCAGCATTGATTCGTTTGTTAGTTGGGGTGGGATTGGAGGCATTTGATTGGATCTAGGGTTGCATCGGATGCAGCATTGAAAGTCGAGGGATGTTCAGCCAATGCGGTAGGTCGATCGATCCTGTTTGTTTGTCGTCCCGATCTTGGTCGATGTGAGTTCCTGCTTCATGCAGTGCCTGCCCTACGGGCCTACGGGTTGGGTGGGAATTGTAGTTCGAAACCCGGCAAATACAGAAAGAAAGGAATCCACGCACGCCTCTGAAAGCCGATGGTCGAGTAGGAACCATCACCCCCGCTTAGGACCCTTTTTTTCCGATCAACCATCAAGCATCCAACCGACATCTCCTCTAATTCCCATTCCTACTCACCATATGGCAAGACCTAACCAAGCAAAATCACTAGCCCTTAAAGCCGGCTTGATTGTTCCATTTTTGCGTTGGACATATATGCAGAATCTAGGATTTGCCCTACTATCTATGGGCACTAGCGAGAGCAGTCCCAAGCATGACAAAATTCCTCTAGACATAACTGACAAATCTAGGATTTGGTTTTTACGCCCGCCCAGATTTGTGTTCAAATTTCGTTTCGCCCTTCAGCAAAAGTGGCGCATTTGGAAGGATTTGCTCTGGATAGCTACCGACCGGTGCATCGGGATTGAATCCCTCTCCCAGACTGAGGGAGAGTGGCTCCTTCCATTACATACTACTGTTCAACTGAACCCCAACCTCGCTTTTCATCGGTCAAACATATCTCGCTTTTCAGCGGGTCTTTAGACACTCTTAAGTCTGTCCCGAAACGGAATCTCAGATTGAATGCCCGATCCTCAACTAGGATTCCAATTCCCAGCCCACCCAACAAGAAAACTAGATCATTCGCCATCTCGGCTATCAACGTGAAAACGCTGCTTCTCCGGTTGCCCCCCTTTACCCATCTCTGGGTCGTATCCGCCTCAATATCGATAAAGGAAGGAAGCTGGGGTGCAAAAAGATGACTTGATGCATGCCAGCCAATTGGAAGATGGATGAAGGAATCAAGATTCAATCCCACCCTACTATGAATACAAGGCCCCCGGGAACTAAGTTGTCCCTTCGGGCCTTGGGTTGGAAATCTTTTCTGAAGCCGGATAGGAATGCAGTTTAGTTCGGGTTGGAAGATGTCGGTTAGCAGTCACCACTAGATCTTCCCGGCTAACTCAGATGCACGGGAATTCTAGTTGTGAATCCGTTCGTTCCTCAAGAGCAGAAGGGAAAACATCAGAAAAGGATCGATCAAAGCAAGTCGATCCGAGGCGGGTGGGCGGAACTATAGTTTAGTTTCCCACCCGGGCCCATCTATTCCCTCATGAACACCCGGAGATAGGCCCCTACTATTCTATGGCTAGGTGAGGTAGATGAATTGATGTTCCGAGGAAATGTCGAAAAGAATGGTTCCATCCAAGCTCTTCACTGGTGGGAATCGGGCCGGCTATGGGTTTGACTGCACCTCGTCACCGAAATGCCGAATCTCACCTCACCCCGGAGAGTTGTCTATGGCCAGATCTCACCGCTCTCTATTCCGAGGTGTCTCGATAAAGGGCCCGTAATGGGATTTGTGAGGAAACTAGGCCGGGCTCACTGACTTCTCTGCCACACTGAAACGCTTAGTTGGCCATCAGAGTGCAGACCTTAGTATTGCGTGGCATATTCCGATTTGCTTCATGGAACCGACTTATGGATAGAGAGCTTATTCACCTCTCTCTCATCCGCTGCCCCGGGGGGTGGGAGAGCAAGCAACGAGACTCACAAGTCTTATATAGATAGGAGGAATCTGTGGCTGGAGATCGGGCAACTTCAAAGCGAGCAAGGGAACGGTATGGAATGGTCTTGTCCCCTCTAAAGGTATGGAGAAACAAACTCCCACACCAGGTTCACAAAAGATAACCCAGTCACCGATCGATTCAGGTGCATGAGTGATTACCCAGATCGATAGCTCACTACACCTCCCCTCTCTATCTCCCGATCGAGCCCACTTATCTAGAGAATCCCTTAGATCGAGGATTCTCGGAGCGGGGGAGGGGTGAAAGGATGAGTTCTCGGTAGAATGCCGAGCCCGGTCGGACCCGGGCACAACACTTGCTGAAGGTTTTGCAAATGGGGTAGCAAGTTAAGTGGGCTTAACCTTGGGGGAAACTCTGTGGTTAAGCGCGCTTGAGGTGGAGCAGTACTGAGATGGGTGACCTCCCGGGACAGACCAATGCTTCACCTCTGTGAGCATCACCTAGATGCAATGAGTGCTAAGTGGACCATTCATTATCATGAGATATGGGTTCTTGTGAACCACTACTCATGAATCATGGGTCAATGAGTTTGACTCGAAAACTACACGGTTGAATCCTGATAGCAATATCATAATTTGACATGCTATGGAAGAAACCTCCTACTTATCAATTGATGAGCTGAAGGGGCTCTATAATGAATGGTTCATAAGGCACAACACTTGCTGAAGGTTTTGCAAATGGGGTAGCAAGTTAAGTGGGTTTAACCTTGGGGGAAACTTTGTGGTTAAGCACGTTTGAGCTGGAGCAGTACTGGGATGGGTGACCTCCCGGGACGGACCAATGTTTCACCTCTGTGAGCATCACCTAGATGCAATGAGTGCTAAGTGGACCATTCATTATCATGAGAGATGGGTTCTTGTGAACCACTACTCATGAATCATGGGTCAATGAGTTTGACTCGAAAACTACACGGTTGAATCCTGATAGCAATATCATAATTTGACACGTTGTGGAAGAAACCTCCTACTTATCAATTGATGAGCTAAAGGGGCTCTATAATGAATGGTTCATAAGGCTCAACACTTTTTTGAAGGTTTTGCAAATGGGGTAGCAAGCTAAGTGGCTTAACCTTGGGTAGCTCTGTTAAGCGTGCTTGAGCTAAAGCAATCTTGGGATGGGTGACCTCCCTGGGACGGACCAATGCTTCACCTCTGTGAGCATCACCTAGATGCAATGAGTGCTAAGTGGACCATTCATTATCATGAGAGATGGGTTCTTGTGAACCACTACTCATGAATCATGGGTCAATGAGTTTGACTCGAAAACTACACGGTTGAATCCTAATAGCGATATCATAACATATTTGATACTCAAAAGCTTCTAGTCAAGTGGTGTACTCCAACTTATTTTTAAAACTAATATATTTGCTATTTAAGCCAATCGAGAGTATATTTTAATAAAATCATGAGAGTGGAAATGGATTTTAACACACCCACTCATAATTATGCTTTTGCACAGTCCACATATGCTATCCGCATAAGAAATGTTAATGTTTGGAAGGACAATTAAATATAATTTCTAGTTTGTAACTTAATCTGCTCAAGAATAACACGGTTATTTCATGGCAAATGCAATGAAAATGTTGAATCTTTTAGTTGAATAATTTGCCGATAGGCAAGTTTATTGTGGACTTGCCAGTCCACATTTTCACGTAAAACCTGTCTCACACATCGAGAAACAGATCTCATGCTATAAAACCAGTTTTTTTTCGTCGTTTAACTATTGTCAAAAATTAGTTGACCGCTGCATTTAATTAGCCAAAAGATTAGTATTTTTGTCTACGTGTACATTTTTATGACGTTCAGGTGAGGGTCTTTGTTTGGTCTTCGTTAGCACAGCTCTATCTCCTTCCATTCCTGCTATATACAGATACCTAGACATCGATCGAAATGAATGTTTATACAAATTCGGTGTTGTGTTGCAAGTTGAAGCATCTACGAACCCGGAGGCTAAACAACAGCTGCCTTTGTATGACCTGCCTTCCAAAATTCTTTGCCCAGTGATCAATGTGTTGTTGTAAGTAAATGAATTATTTAGCAGTTGCTTGCATTTAAGGGTATAGCTTATTTGAATTGTCGTGGTCCCGTCGATGGTTTTCGTACCTTTGGACGTTATTACTAGCAACTCAACCCAATATAGATTCAATTGCAGAGATTGGCACCACCAAAGATGCAATGAACTATAAACTGCAACATTTTATATAACGACCAGGCTAAGATATTCTGAAAATTTGCTAATTGGTGAACTGGGAGTCTAGAAAACACAACATTTTACATAAAAATGTGGCCCGAATATTCTGAGAATTCGGTAATTTTCCAATCTAATTTTGCAGATGTACCAAGTGAACTCATCAAAGCTGTAACAGACAATATCATGCAACATTGTTGAAGCTTTTTCTGGAGAAAATGCGTTGAAGCTATTAAGCTTTCAAGTGACCCAGAGATTTTCCAACACAGGAGAGATTCTTTATTCCAAAATTGAAGTGAGATGTTTGGCAACCTCACCCAAATTGGGGGACTGGGGAAGGATTCAATCCTCTGCCAAAATGGCACTTTCGATTAGGGTATGGATATCCATCGACGCATAATAGGCGAGCTTTTGTCAAATATTATAGATGAAAATGTGTGCAGCATTGAATTCAGCTAAGGTTACGCAACCTGTTAAACAGAATACTTAAAAGAAATGTCATCTCAACCAACATGCGGGGTGTCTAAACTGTTTGACAAAATTCCTCAAAGAACTCTGCGCACATATAGGGCATGTAAACTGTTTGACATAATGATTTGAAGAAATGTGACAATAGACATAGCACACAAACTATTTGACAAAATGCACCTCCATTTACAGAATGTTGCAAGGATATTGATATTTGCATTTGAGTTTGGATTTCTCTTTTATCTAAATATAAGAAGTCTACAAAGATAAATATAGCAGTCAAAATGATACGAGTGTCTTACAAACTTATGTATGGGTCACCAAGGGGCAGCGCATTCTTAAAACCAAAATTGCAAGTTTAAGGCATATTCAACAAAGGATCAAGCACCCTATTAAAACATTAGCAAACAACTAAAAATCCAATAGCACAATCATGAGCTGCCCTATGCTTGAATGTCATCCTCGGGATCTTCTGTGTCAGGTTGTTTAGGAGTAATAACAGGGTCTTCTACAAGTTTGATTTGCTTCTTTGCTTCCTCAGCTTCTACCAAGTCAATTCTTAGGAAGCGAATTATGAGGAAAGAGTATAATCTTATTTAACTTCATTGCCCCTTTCACCTCAAGTTTCACTTCTTTGCGGAGGAGAGATGATCCTGTTCCACTTGTAATTATTATTTTTAATTTGATAAAAAACCATTTTTAGGCAAATGTGGTGATGGACACTTGAGATAAAAAAGAGATATTATTTTAAAATTTCGAACATTCCTAGCACCATCTTCAACAAGCTCACAACACCTTTTGGAAGGTTTTTAATGCCTCATTCAACATATGCATACCTCGAAGTAGATTTCAACATAATTCAGCATGCCATTGCTCACATCTAGAATCAAACTATCTAATTCTGGCATCATAGCTTCCTAAAGTTAACTGTCAACAATAATGTGTTTGTTGGCGTCATAGTTTCTTAAAGTTATCTATGAACAATAATGTGTTTGTTGCTGCCTATGGTCTTCACAGAAGCTGCTATCATTATTTTGTATAGGTCTATGGCTGCAATTTTAGGCAAACTGTTGTAAATCATGATCTTATGATAGCTCAATGGTAACAACAGTGTAACCCTGTGCGTTTTACTATTATTAATACAAATGTCCTTGTTACCCTTTGTTAAACACATTATAGGTATCACTTTATTGCAATCATTATATCACCATGATTATGCGATCCTCATTACTTGGCACAACAAATGCAACTACTTGTCTCCAAAGTTGTGCAATTTTTCCACAAATGCAGATGTGAAGAACTTAATTGATAAGGCAAAGTTGCTTCAAGCTCTGGCTCTGGATACCACAACCTAAACAACATCAAGCATGTCAGTTGAAGTTGTTGTGACGCACTTGAGAAGTAGAGCAAGGATGATTAGCACATCTAAGGAAATTGCACAGGCATGCAAATATGACTGTTATTATATACACTTTCTTCCGACTAAAAGAAGTATTATAGTTGTGGAACTGTTATTGAAATTTGTTATAATCAAAATCAAGCCATTTCTGCATGAACATATGTTTTTCCATTATACTTGTTTTATTTTGGTTATGATTACATGCTAACCAATTCATGTTTCTGAAGGCTTGTATGTTTTGGCAAGGAAGGAGTCATAACTATAACGGTAAATCACATACCCTTGTTGCTTGATGAATCGTAAAAATAGGACTGTGAGATTGTATTTGATGTTTTAGGTTCTTGATTCATAGGTTACAACATTTGGTGGCTTTGTTTACATTGTTTTCTCATATCTTTATGCCACAATTATGTTTATTGGTGGTTTTGTTTACATTGTCTTCTCATATCTTTATGCCACAATTATGTTTGTCATCTTCTGATAGTTATCGTTAATAGTTACAATTGCAATGACTCTTTTAAAGTTAGCAGTTATCTGATGTGATGTTAATTTCAGAAATTCATTACTACGTTAATATTATTACATGAAGAATCTTAACTATTATTATATGATTAATGTAAATAATTTGATGATTACTATAACTTAACATTTGTAAGAATATATTTTTCGATGTTATTAATATAGATTTTGTATAAAGCTAGATATATTAGTTATAAAATTTAGAAGCAACAATACAAGAAGTTGAGAAACAGAACATGGATGTCTCAAATCAGCTTCGAGGATTGGAAATAAAATCTAAACGATTTGAGGAACTGGAAGAGAGGTACTCGTTCTCTGCTTTTTTTTTCCAAACCCAATGGGTATGTTTAGTGAATTTACGTAACAGCCAATGTAGATTAGTATTATTTTTAATTTCGTGTTGTGTTTCATACAATCCATTTTTTTCCATGTGTATCAAAACAGAATAAATAAATGATTTTTTTGACATTGCACAGTAGAAAATGATAATTAATAAATGTTTTTATGAAAGTCGGTTAAAGGTGGTCCACTTGCCTGTGATTGGCATAATAGATGTTGCTTACGCGTTGTGTCTGTAATGAGTTCCAAATGAATGGCTGTTGTGAGCTCTATTGCCACTATTTTACTCCATTGTATCTATAAGGACAAGTTAGGCATCACAACAAATTTTATATTAGTAAAAGTAAAATCAATGTTAATTGTGCAAACATTTCGAGTTTTGGTAGATGAGAACAATTTTTTCACGTATCTTTCAATACTTTATCAAATCAAAATAACCACTATTGGACCGATCTGCTGACATTGTTGTGCATGACCGAACTTCAGCCCCTACTGTCGTTGCCTTGTCTGACCCTGTCCACCATTTGTTGGGAGTCTCTATTGTTCCATTGGTTGATTCGATCTCTGTTGTCTCGTTGCCGACTCCCTCGTTGCTTGGTGGCTCTTCTCCTATGGTGGTTGAGGTGGAGCCGCTCCCCTAACCTTTTTCTTTGATTCATGATTATGAGCCTCCCTAATCGATTGTTCTTCAGAAGAAGAAATTTGTGGCTACTTCTTGACCTCGGATTCGTGGAGCCAGCTTTGACCCTTTTGTGTCTGAGGTTGCTTAATTTCTTTGTTTTTCTACAACTGTCAATCAACTGTTTCTGTAAGTTCCTATAGTTCAATTCTGTTTTGAACTATGTTTTCTTTTGGCCCCTTGGGCCTTTTGTGAAGGGTACAACACCCTATACATGTTGCTTATCATTTTCAGAAACATTTCATGTTTTGCAAACTTCGAGGTAAAATTGGATATACCATGTGAACAAATAGTGTCATAAATTTTCTGAGGGCATTGTGTTTGAAGTCATGGTATTGGTGGGCATGACCTATTTTGCCTTTGGGTTTGTCAGACTAAAGGGTAATCTAATTGCAAAAACTCTCATCATTCTTCATTTGGGAAGCTTTGTGGATATTCAAGTTTAGGTGTTAAAGTATTATTTAAATGGTATTTTTTTAAACATTTGGTTATGTGAAATTGTCATTTTTCTTGAACCAAGTGTTGTCCAACTGTTCTCCTAGGTGGAAACTATTCAAGTGTCATACCACCACTGGCCTTTAAAGCATCATTAGATCAATGGGTCAAGAATTTTTTGAATTTCAATTCATCAATTAGCACACTTTTATTCCATTGTTTTGTTGTATGCTAAATGCCTAAACATATTTCTATGTGGATGCCTTTTGTTGAGCACTTCTATACTAGCATTCATTTATGAAATTAATACTAGTGTTTCTCCCCACTGGCTCCAACTTCCCCTCAACTGTACATTGTTTATTTTTTAATTTACTCCTATTGAATAAATGCAATATCCAAATCCAATATCCTGTTGCACTAATGCATAAAATTCTCATGAAATGAGTGCTTGGCTACTCTTAATATTCAATGTTATTGAGGAAATTTGTTTTTTTGTAGTTGCTAGCTATTTAATTCCATTTTTCCATGTTCCAAAAACAATCTATCTAGTAATGAGTTAGAAACTTTACATGTTGGGATCTATGCCCCTTTTTTTCTATAATAAACACATTTAATGGAAGATTAAAATACATAAAAAAAAATTATCTTTAATTACCTATCGGCATATCCCTTCAACCTCTTATAGGTGCAAGTGCTAGTTATAATCTTTACGAAGACAGTGATCTATAGCTGAAAATCCTACTGATAATGCATATCAATTATTTTAGTTTGTTAGATATCACAAACAAGTAAATTGCAGCAGCGAAGTATCAAATAGTTGCTTCAACAATACGTTAACCATTAAAGCCAAAAGTTGCATGAATTAATTACCAAAGATATTGTTACATTATTTAGAACATTGAAGATTTGCATACACCAAATTATTGAGGCTGTGAACCTATGTTTAGTCAAAAGTGAAATAAAAACACCTCCAAATCAATTTGAAGTCAAAAGCTTATTACTTGTATACGATGCATACTATTCACTAGAATCAACATCCAGGAACAAAGAACTTGCTCCTCCATTCAACAAAGCTGGACCAAATGTATGGACAAGCTGCCCTACAAACTCCTATAATCAATGACAGTAACTTCATCTTCTGGAACATCAAGGTCATGATAACTGCATTTACAAGTAATTAAGATTAGCAATCTGCAGTGTTGTATGTGCATACAAGATATGGCAACATTCATGACTAACCCTATCAGACGAAAATTATCACAAAACACTGGAAATGAGAATGATCACAAACACAATACAAGGCTTACTTCCGGATACGTCGAGGATCCTGGCGGAAAGCTGGGGATATTGGAAGCATAACTTGTGGATCCATCATTCCTCCTCCCAATGAAGGTCCCCCACTTGAACGCCCCTTCCGTCCACGTGGACCACCATTGTTGTCAGCAGGATGAAAAGGTGGAGGTCCACCTTGTTCCCTCAACATTCGCATTGTAACTTCAGGGGGGGCAGGCACAAAGGGGCCCAGTGGTCTGCACATTTCAAAATATTTCAGAGTGGAAGCATTACTCATACAGGACATGTAAAAGGACCAAAAAACAAATAATAAAGAAATAATGGTACAGTATTTACTATTACCCACCCAGCTCCTGGCAAAGGCATTAAAACAGGCGGGGGCGGTGGCATATCTGAACCAAAAGGTGGTCCATGCATTGGTTGTCCAAAAGGATCAAACATTGAAGGATCAGAGTGACCCACATCTTGTCCTCCAGGATAATCCTGAGATGGTGAATTCTCAGTCCTATCATAACGATCTTCTTCATTAGTCCTGTCAATCCTTTCAATTTCCCTTCTACTTGCTCGATCAGGATGGTCAACATCTCTACCTCGGCTCGCAGAACCTGATGAAACATCACCCGCAATACCTGGTCCTACCTTCCGTCTACGTGCCTTGTCTCTCTGCAACCAATGGAGGAAGAAAGAAATATAATCAGATTACTGGGAATATAAAGAGTGACAATGACAATAATTGAAGACGTAAAATTTCCAGTCCATATATTATGAGATAGTATGACAAGAAAAATTATTACACAGTTTAATCCAGAAAACTATCTCACAATGCCACCAACAATTCCTTAGTTAAATGGTCATTCATACCTGCCCAGACTGTTGAGTTGTCACTGCAGAACCAGGTGCATCTGGATCACTGACATATCCACAAGCTTAGTCAATTAACAAAATAATCAGGAAAAGAGGAAAACAAATAATGGTGGTATCTAATCTTACTCTAACGATGTCTTACTTCATGTAGTTATTAAAATATATTTCTGAACGTGCTTTAGCTGTAAGCTCTGCAACAAGATCTTGATGCCTCAACTTCAAGTGCTTGTGCACAAATTCAGCTGCATGAAATAGCTTTGTACAACCCTTAGCTCCACAACCATATTTCCATCCATACTTTTCATCTCTTATTTTTCTCACGTATGGATCCAAGGCTTCAATTGTTGCAGCTTCCAGCTTTTCCTTTGCTGACATGATTTCTAATGGATCTTGACCTTGTAACCTGGCTTCCCAAGTAGTATCCAATTTCTTCTCCCATTCAACTGCAGCTGTCTCATCACTATTGTTCTTGCTTTCTACTCTTATATGGCGTAGACCCTTGGGAGGTTCTTTCAATTCAGTCATTCCATAATAATCTAATCCATGAACTCTCCACAAGTAGGTCACCACAACATCCAAAAGCTCTAGACCCTCATATCCCTTGACAGTGTTTGCGCCTCTTACAATCACGACACCTATTGAGCCACTTAACGATTTCTCACCATCAAATTTATCTTGCTCTGAACCACCAAGAATATTATCATCTATACCTTTCTCTGCATCTAGTTTTCGAATAAGAGCTTGTCCAAGATCTATATCCTTTTTAATTCGTCTTGGGTCAGAACTCACTGGATGAGCCTTGGGAGCACTCGAAATGAGGTCATTTTCCTTTGCAGGGCCCCTACCATGTCTCCTCCTTTTGCCACTAATCTCAGCATCATCATCTGAGTTCTGGTCACTTCCTTGCCCTCCCTTCGCAGATGATGGTATCGATCCTGTGGCACCTGGACCTCTGAATCAAAAATCAAGCAAATATCAGAGAAATGTGATAGTATTTGACATCAATTATAAATTTATAAATTATAATGCTTTTCATTCAGCGTTAATATAGGTAGCTTACATATCTAGGGTTCCATTTTCTAACTCTTGCAGAAATTCTTTTGCTGTTGCCTTTGAATTCTCATTTCTCCTGCCAGATCACAATAGTTTTGTTAGCATTGTTAAATAAAAAGAGAGATATGCTTTTTAAGAAAAGAAACATAGATTTAAAAATTTTGTCTAAGAAAATTCACAGGCACAGAAGATGAAATTCGTTCATTAACCTTTGTATGACAGCTTCCAAATGTGAAGGGTCGTATTTATCCTTCAGCCTACATCACAAATGAACAGTCTTAAAACAGAATTTTTATAAGAATTTGAAGAAAATGCCATTTTTAAATGTCAGTAAAATAGATACTGATGTTTGAAGTACAGCTTACCAGTCTTCATCTTTATGAGCCTCAAAAAATGCACGTTTTTGGGTGTTTATATATTCTGTTCTATATTCTTGATATCTGTTGAACATTCAAGATTTTCTTTTAAATTCAGCATTCTATCACATAAAGTCAATGTAATGTTTCTTTAGATGTCAACATTGAAATTGAAATTGACTAAAAGAACCGTCTCCACATGCATGTAAGGTTCTCAGAGTTTCATAGTTTAGAAAATTACCTGCGCTCTGCTTCAGCTGGTAATATGTCATCCTCAAGCTCCTGTATGAATTGTTTATAAGTCATCAACCCTTCCCTGAAAGCACTTTTCTCTCATTAGATTACTAAATAGCTTAATAAAACTTTACATGTTAATGAACAAAGTCACTGTGTCAATGAACTAGAGACTAACAGGAAAAACTTTTTGAATTGATTGCAAACATATAGTAGATATTAAAGCTGAAATCAATCCTGAGGCATACATGTCCAGTAGATACAAATACTCAGGCAAGAAGATTCATCATTCAAGATAAGGGAGATGACTGGGAGTTATGAAGATGCAGAGAGAAGGGGATTGCTATGGTTTTGATCCCAAACATATTACCCAATCAGAATAATTATTTCCCCACAATTTGGGAACAATCATTATAAATTACCTACACACAGAGAAGTTCCTATTATAAATAACATTACATACCTGTCCTATATGCTAAAAAATAAGTCATGTTGGCTTGTCTTTTCATCAGGCTTTGAGTAAATAGCAGACAATGGGAGGAACCCAGCAATTTTTTGTATTATTGCTTTTCCGAGTTTCTCATTAAGACTTGTAACACCTAAGCAAGTTTCATAACTAGAAAATAGTCCTCATAATGGTTTTCTTGATAAAATTGAGCATTCTTTTTGCTCAACAAGCCAGTTGACCTATTATAATAATTGTGTAACTGTTAAAAACAACTATTCAAGCCTTGGGATGCTATCATACTAGAGAATTATCTCAAATGAGTTATTCAATACAACTACCAAACAGAGAACAAAACAAATATTACAGAAAGTGATCATTTTGAGTAAGGCCTTGATGTGGAACAGACAAAGATATTTGCTTTTACAAATTTGATCACTAAACCGAAGTACCACAGAGAGCCAAAAAGGGCCATGCAAGGCTAAGGTTAAAGTTACATTATAATTGATGTACACTGGAACTCTTGTAGGACCAGAAAGGCTAAGGTTAGGAATTCCCAAGTGACCCACAAATTAGCCTGTGAATTCACATGCATTAGATCAAGTATGTGTCAAAAATTTGATCTTCTAAATTTATACTCAGAAAGAAAACTTGACAAGCAACTATAATGAGTTACTAACCGAATGTTCACATAAGTTTATAACCAAGAAGGCATTGAGGTCAGAGCAAAAAAGGGTCATAGACCTTTATGTTTTAATAACGAGGGGATTCAGATATAGTAATGTACTCCACAAGCAACTATAATCAGTTAGTAGCATTGTGAGATCAACATAACCAAGAAGGCATCAAAGTAACCACAGAACTATAAAGAGATCATACAAGGGGTTTATGATTTACCAGCCATGGGCATTAATGCTATGTTACTGGACTGCCAGCAGATTGGCTGGATCTGGGTCCGGTTCAAAATGTAAATGTGATCCAATCCAATTCACCTACAAATACAAGCAGGCCATTGCAGAATGGGTCAAACCAAATCAAACCCAAGAAGGATCCAAGGGAACCCAGGCAAATCCAGGGAAAATTCATCAGTTCCCTGCATTTTATTTTTTCGCTTTTAAAAAAAATTGACTTTGACCTATGTGCCCTAAAACAGATTTCAAACCCTAAAAGTCACTTCTAAAACATTTCAAGCACCAAAACAAGTTCATTTTAGCTCATTTCTATTGCAAAAAACAAATACCACTCTAAAAGGCTGAACTTTCACTTTTGCTTGTTGAATCAACAAAGGGAGTTGAAGATTGAACTTTGAAGGTTCTACAACAATTGCATTGTCATTCCTACATATTTGCAAGTGTCCATTGGCTACCAAGAAGATCATAGAAGCATATTTTGCAAAGAAGTAAGTTTTTTTCATTTTTTTCCTACATTTTTGTTTTACAAACATAAAAGTTAAAACAAACAAGCTCTTTGCTTTGTTTTTCTTTCATTTTTCTACGAATGTATCACTATGCTTGAAATTTCGAAAAAACTATGTTTTATATATCTATTTTTTTATTTTTTATTTTTATTTGTTTTGAATGTGTTGTTTATAAAATTTCTTGCCATAGGAATTACAATGGCAGCTAATCCTAGCTCCATAGGCCAACCTAAATACAAAACAAATGAGTTCTCCTCTATGGAAGTATGTTAATATGATACATCCAGTTCTAAGTGATGGGGGTATATTTGAATTTTCCAGGACTGTGATGTTAGATATCCAAATTCATATAATTGGGTGAAAGCACATTTGTGTGGACCACCAACACAAGGCATCAAAGCTTGCCCTAGAAATAATGGTGTACTTGTGCCATCAAAGTAAGTGATAACATATATTATGCACCAAGAGCAAGAAGATGAACTAACAGATCATAGAGCAAATCATCCTTGAGCAAAAGAATATCAAAGGGAGCAAAGCCCCCTATGTCCCCATCTAATCTTGATGTTTTTGTAAAGAGTTTTCCAATCTCGGCAATTCTTGAAAATGAAGAGCACATTACAAACAAAACACCAAAGGGACCTTTAGAAACTACATTTTAAAATGAGACTCTAGATATTGCCAATCAACATGTAGCTACATGTATTTATATATATGGATTGGCTTTCAATGTTGTTCACTCAACATATTGATAGGAAATTGTAAGGAAATTTATTAAGACTCCAAAAGGGTACAAAGACCCAAGTTATGAGGTGTGTGCACCTTATTGGACAAAGAGGTCATACTCATAGAAGATTCATTGAAGCCCATAAGGGATTCATGGGCCGAGACAAGGGTGTCCATTTTTTGATGGGTGGAAAGATGATAAAAATTGGCCCTTGATCAATCTCATAGTAGTGTTCGGCAATGCTTTTGAGAGTGATAAATTGTGCAAGATAGGTGATGGATGGCCAATTTATTGCTAATATTTTCATCGGAACCATTGAGAAAGCAGGACCCCATAACATTCGCTCAAGTCATAACAGACAATGCAAAGAATTGTAGAGTTGTTGGGTTGTTGGTTGAGGAATGCTATTCACGCATCTTTTGGACACCTTGTGCGATCCACTCTCTCAATCTTATGCTACAAAAGATTGAGAACAGAATTAATTGGATTGTATGCAGAGGATAAGAAATCCAAATGTTCATTAAGTACCACCACATGTCACAAGGCATATTTACATCATTTTCAAAATTGGAGCTATTGACAATAAAAGAACTAACATAAAATTTTGTAGTTTAGTTTCACTTTAGTTACTTGAAAACATATTTTTTGAAACTTAGTTACTTAAGTCATAATTTGATTGTGTAATCTAATTCTTATTTAAAATTTGTTTTTAATTATTTTATTTTTATTTTTGAATAGGTTACTGAGATCTATTTCGCCTCATAACACAATTGTCTTGAGACAACTCGCGAAAGTTTAAGAGGCATTTTTGAGCATAGTCATTAGCCAAACTTGGTCCATATGGAGGCAAAGCTACACTGAGTGGGTACCAAATATTAAGCAGGTGATCATAGGTAACTCTTGGTGGGATCATGTGTAGTATCTCCTTAGTTTGACCAAGCCCATTTTGAGTATGATTTGTTATATTGGCATGGACAAGCTTTTCTTGGCAGATATATAATGGCATCAGCTCAATGACTAAGAAGATGAAAACCATCATAAATGTGAACGAGCAAAACCCTAAAGACGCTTTCTTCAAACAAGTGCACACAATTATTGAAGAAAGATGGAAACAATGACCACCTCACTACATCTTCTTGTCTTCGCATTAAGTCCAAAATACTTCAGTGCTAAGATTCTTTTCGTGCCAACAAAGATTGCCCCATATAGAGATTTTGAAGTCATTGAAGAGTACAATGCAACACTTCGTAGACTCTTCCCTAATCCTAATTTGCAAGATGTAGTCATGAGAGAGTTCATTAATTTGTAAACTCAAATAGTCAAAGTATTGAGACTCTTCATGATAAATTCAAGGATGCTCACAAATGGTAGTTCTTCCATGGCTAAAACTTCCAACACCTACAACCCCTCACAATTTAAGTTTTATTGCTAGTTTCTTAATTTTTTAATCTTTGAAGTTTCATTTATAGTTTTTTATTTTTATAAATCTATAATGTATAACTATCTCTTTACTTTGTCTTCATAGTTTGCTAGTTTGTCTACATCTGGCAAGAATTGGAGCACATACCCTTTCATCCACTGTACAAAGCGCAACCGATTGCACTCAAAAAGAGCAAAGAAGTGTATGTGCATTCCAACATGTACCCCCTTTAGCACAAGCAACATGGCTACAAGGAAGGTGACATGAAGTTGTGGGATATGTTGCACTTGAGGAGTCCAAAGAGCAAGCGTTTACTACGAGTGGCAATAGCATTCACTGTGGTTCTTCAAATGTTTCTACATCATCAAATGTCAATGATATTGATAATATTGACGATTTAGATATTTAGTTTGATAGTGAAAACTAATTGTTGAGCTTGATATTATTATTTTAATATTGAACTTGGAGTTTGAGCAATGAATATTTTATTATATTTAATATTTAGCATTAAAGTTTTAAATGACATTCAAGTTAGTGGTGGTTTTGTTTTTGATAATATAAGCTACATTTACAAGGTGTAGTGCCCTTAACACAAAGAGCCCAAAGGGCCAAAGTTCATCAAATCAAAATAACAAAATATATCCAGTTACAGCATATAGATCGATCACAGAAACAACACAACAATAGCAAAATAAGAACCCATCAAAAACCAAACAGAAACCACCCCATCACCTAGCAAGACCCTCCCATTCCTCCATGAGGAATTTAAACACATCTTCACCAACCAGATTATTGTTGGGGTCAAATTCAACGACATTCTTTTTAACTTCATCCTTCAGCATCGTCGATAGAGTGACAATCGAGTGATGAATGACCTTGACAGTGGACCAAGTCAATCTGTTAAGCTTTCTTTCCAAGGTACCAACACAAGCAAGCAAGCCATTGGAGTCTTCCTCCTTCGTAGCATCCGACCTATTAGTCTCTTCAGCTTGAGCTTGATGATTGGAGGAGTCGAGTTGACTCCTCTAGAATCATCTGGTTCAGCTCCAAGAAGTGACTAGGTCCCTCTGTGTACTCCTCTGTTTCCTCGATTGTATCATGCTTGTTGTCATCTCGTCCTTTGCCATGCTCCAAGCTGCTAGAGATGTCATCCACTAGGACCTCTGACTTATGTTTAGCCAACCGATTGGACCTCTGAACACTAGCATGTTTCGCCCTCGTATCCACGCTTGTGGCCACCACAGTTTCCTCCTCATAATCCTTAAACCTAATGTCATCCTCATCATTTTTCATGGGTGCTTCCTCAACATAGAAGGTTATGCCCCTTTTCCCCTTTTTTTGTTCAACTTTGGTTTTGGCAAGCATTTTTCCCCCTTTCTTGGTAGGGATGTTCATTAGTTTGCAGAGCCCAGTGGCGGCCTTGGTTTGTGCTAGCCCAGCACTACCCTTCTTTTTTGCAGGAGGCATGGGTTTAGTATCTTCAGGTGGTTGGTTGGCAACAGGAGGGAGCTTCCTTTTTGGGCCGATAGAAACAGCAGGGGAGGATTTTGGAGGAGAAGGATCAGAAGCCCCAAGTTCCTCAACTCTGATAGCGGATATGGGTTTTAGAGAGCAAAGGGCTAGGTGAAAATGGTAGAGGCGAAGGATAAGCCCTTGGCGGAGGGGTAAAGAGAGTTTTTCAGGATTCTTAGCCACAAGTTCCAAGGTTTCCTTGATAGAGCTTTCAAGGGACGAAAGTAGAAAAAAAGGGAAACTAATAAGCAACTTGTGGCAAAGATGGTTTAGAAGCAGCAAATGATAGAAATAATCAACTTTAAAACGACCTTCTAAGGTGATATATTTCATAAGAGCTAGGCAAACCTAGTCCCACAATGCAAGAAGTTTGCTCTGATCGAAACTTGCATGGGAGTTTAGTGGGTCGTTTGTTCTCCTTGAAGAAGGTCTACAAACTATCCATGTCTTGCACCTTAGTGTGTTTCTTAAGTTTCTGCCCAAAACATGAAAGCCTCGTGGCTTTGGCGATAACATCTTCGCTAACCTCAAAAGAAATACCTCCCACAGTAACCCTTTTGTCGCACCAATTGTTAGCAAACTGAGCTGAAAGTTTCTCATCATGGCCTTATAAACACTCCATTAGTGGAGCTATACCACCTTCCACACAAATGTGCCAAACAAGAGCATCATGACGAAATTCTTTGCAAGAGCATGGTTCAGTTCTCACATGATCACCACCCATTTTCAAACACAAAGAGGAGTGAACGGTAACAAAGGTAAGATAGAATAATTTTCAAATTGCAGAAGGCCTGTGCAAACTGAAATCTTATCAAAGGAAAAACCGTCATTAAAAATCTTCATATCCTGCCTAATTAAGGCGATGAGATCTTCCCACGTACAATTAAGCATTTCCAAGGGGCTTAGGGTAGCAGAGCAATTACAAGTAGTGATAGAGTACATCGAGGCAGAGTAAATAGTCATCATGACATCGAAAGCAATAATTATCGAGCCATAATCAAACAAAGGTTTGGAAGGGTTAACAAATATATTAGCCACCCACACGTTCCAAATAAATAATAACCTATTACTATTGGGAGGAGCCTCGTACAAATGACAAGAAAGCACATTAATCCCGTGGAGAATCTAGCTAGACAGAAAATACAACTCAAACCACATCCCAGTCACCCAAACGTGCCCGTCCATCTCATCATACATTCTCCACATCATACTGATAACCAAGGTGAAAGGACAGTTTGTCCAGCCCGTGAAGGAGAGATATTGGCCTTCATCATAAATGGTTAAAAGTTTTTTTTGCTCCTCAAGGATAAATCCTTGAACATTCAAGGCGAAGGCCACAATATTCCTCTAACATTTTGAAGATTCCCAAGAAGATCCCAAATTGGCCAATGAGTCGACAACATTATTGCCTTCTCGAAAGGTGCGAGTTAGTTTCAACCTTTCAAATTTGTTGAGCAAGAATTGTATATCAATCAAAATATCCCTAATATACCAACCCTGACAATATTTACTATCGATGGAGTCAATCACAGATTTGGAGTTGCACTCAATGTGTAGATTCTTTAGACCTAGAGTAACAGCAATTTTGACTCCACACAGAAGCGCTCTTGCCTCTGCTGTCATAGAGGTTTGAATCCCAATACCACCAGCAAACGCAACAAACATTCTACCATTCTGATCTCTGATGATGCCCCCAATGCTAGCAAGGCCAAGATTGCCTTTCGCAACACCATCAAAATTAAGTTTGAGCCAACCATCAGAAGGGGGTTTCCATTTGGTGTTTAGCCTAGCTAAGGCTTTTGAGTTGTCAAAGGAGTTGAGATCCAAAGTCTTGTTCCAGGAGTTAGCCATAGTGATTTCCAAGGCAGAGGGGGGTTTGTCCGGAGGTTTCTACAAATACAAGAATATATTCTTAGTAATTAGTCTAAAGCCAATACTAAAGACCTCCGTTGGGGTTTTTTGCACATTTTGGAATATCCTATTATTCCTTTCCTTCCATAAACACCAACAGATAATGGGAGGAACCTGTTGCCAAATTTATTTGGGTAGAGGGTGGTAATAGGGACAAAGCCAATTATCCACAAAGCTCTTAAGATCTCCATTCATGTTCCAACAAATACCCAATTTTTGAAGGGCAAACTCCCAAACCTCAACAACAAACGGACAGTGGAGTAATAGGTGAGGGACAAACTCTTCATCCTTTTTGCATAGCATACATCTATTAGTGATTTGAAATCCCCTTTCTCTTAAGTTGTCTTGGGTGAGGATCCTATTATGATTCGCCGTCCACCAAAAGATTGATTTTTGGAGTAAGTTGCATGTTCCAAATATGTTTCCAAACACTATTCTGTGTTCCTTGTAGAGACAGCAAATTGTAAGCAAACTTTACCAAGAGATTACCCTTGCTTTCCCTAGTCCGGTAGAATTCATCCTCTTGAGCGAAAATGGGTATTCTAGTTAGAGAGAGAGTATCTTGAAGAGTCTTAGCATGATGCCTTAACTCTGGAGAGTGAAGGAAAAAACTCTCTTGTCAACGTGTCTAGTTATGGTGGTTTCATTGTTTATAAGATGTTATGTGGTATTCTAATCTTAATTCTTGCTTTTAGGTTATATATATTTATATATATATATGACTTTTACATGTTTTTTATACAAATGAACCCAACCCAAAAAAATTGCCAAATCCATGAACCCAAACTAGGATCCATATTAAATCTAGTAACTTAGCATTAATGTGATATTATAAATTGATGTATATGGTTTAACTCGTGTAGGACTAGAAGACTAAGGTAAAAGTTCCAAGCGACACAAATTAGCCCAAAAAATTAGCATGCATTCATTATTGTATATGTGTCACTATCAAACATTTGTTATGGATTTACTACTACTAGTTAGTGGGTCTTGCAATTTAAAATTTAAAAATAGATAACATTTTATAGTCATAACCTAAGTCACAAGGTTCGAATTCGAATTCGAGTTCGGCAACATTGAAATTCATAGTGGGGGGCAAGAAAACGTGGCACAACTTGCAAGAAATCACAACAAAAATGGTGTTTTCACAATCGTGACAGCTCTCAACCACAAAAATCCAACTCACAGTGGCGCTCAGATGAAACTTGCGATAGCTTTTAAAGTCAACTGTGTGTTTTCAACCTTTGGGAGTGGCATTTTGTTAGAAAAACACTGTGAAACCCTAAGAATTGCTTTAACAAAACCCTAAAAAATGGTGTGCTTTTTCCATGTGAACTTTAACGAATTTTAAGCAAACATTTCAGATTCAGGAAAATTTGAACTCCATACATAAGTTCGCTGAACCCTGTGACATAGTTCATAATGCTACAGTTGAAAAATGAGGGGCTAGAACTAAAATAGAAATAAACAAGCAAGGAGAAAATCACACATCCAACACGATTCAAAATGAACAAAAAGGAGAAAAAGGAGACAACCAACCGTTGAGGAGCACCCATATCACTGAAGCCTGTACGTCCTGCGCCAGTCCAATCTAGAATTACAAGCAACAAAATTTATCAGAAATATGAATGGAAACAACACGACAAATTTCACAATGCTCCCACATAAATTGAAATCCACATCTTTAGTGCCATGGAAACAAAATAGCTAGTTAACTCTCATTCAGAGGTCACAATGTTTGTATGTTGTTATCACGTAGAAGTACCTGAAGGTCCACTTTGAAAACCAGATGCACGTCCTAAGTGCCGACCATGGTGTCTTTCATCTGCATATCCAGCTCTTCCTCCCATTACTCTATCATATCCTCCAATTCCATCGTAACCAAACCTGCCACTCATTTAAGGTAAAACTTTAACAATCAAAATATAATATCTCACCGGTGCAAAATCTACTTCTGCCAATGAGTCTAAACCCCCTTTCCTGACTAACAAAAGGTCCTAATACACCAGAAAACATATAATCTAAGAAAAGACAGTTCATTGCTCCAGACAGAAAATCACATACTGATTCCATCACACATAATATGGAACTGGAAGTGAAAGATAAATATTATACAGATTGAAATAGAGACTTAATGTTTGTTGATGTCACGAGCTGGGCACCTCTTATTCTGGTTGTGATTGGCAGCTGAAGTCAACAGCCATCTTTACTAATCCTTAAGATTTGAATCCCGAACAATCAACCTTGGCTGCTCTCTTCCAGTAATAATGTTACTGATGAAGAATAAGTAGTCTCTCATAAATTGTTTTCCTAACTCTCTCACAAAACTAAGAATGGCCATGCAGGACCATTAGAAAGAAAAGATTGCTCACAAGTATCTAAAGTGGTCACTCAAAACTTATGTCAGAGATAGGGTTCTCTGCTTTGAAAAGAGGAACTAAAATCTAGTATTGAGAGCTCTCTTCTTAAAAATCTGCACTGTCAATTCTTGATTAAAGTCGCAGAAAAGTGAGCCATATGCCTCTACCAATATTATTCAGCCATATGCCTGTACCAATATAAATCTGTTAGAAAAAATGCCAAAAAGTATAGCCTTGCAAGAAGACAAAACTTGGGCGCAGCAAAGGTGCATCGTTTAGAACTGTATCAAAGGTTCTACTTGTAAACTATGTAACCTTATTAACAACAAATAAGTAGAATGAGAATGCAAAGAGTTTAATAGGAAATAGAGAGCCAATACCAATCAGGTAAACACACACCATAGGATGTTAAGTCCACTTAATGCAGCTAATCTGTTGATAACTTCTAACAGAACCCTTTAAAGGAGTTAGCCATTTTGCAGAAGTGGAAAGGATTTTCTTATACAAGCAAGACATACTCAACATGTAGCCTACAGATGCACGCCTGATATATTAGTGAAATCGAATTATAAAGCTGGGTAGGTGCCAAGAAATCAAATATATATGGTTCCTGCATATTGTTTGAAATTAGTGGGAACATTCACTAATTTTGCATTTGAGCCAGATCAGTTGATATCAAAAAAATTGTGTAAAAGCTTCAAAGACCAATAACATGTCCTGATACCAAGAAAATACAAACAAAAATAACTCAGAATCGCATGAAAAAACATTGAAGGCTGTTAAAAGCAAAACGAATAGAAGTATAAAAGACCTAAGTTTGACAATTACTTGACTAGGCAAAACTCTGATTACTAAGGTAAACAACAAATTGGGTTTAAGAGAATCTCATAAAATTAAGAACTTACGGTATTAATGTTAAATACAATTTTAATTATAATTTTAAAACATTTAGGGTTTTAAAGAATATTAGGGTTCAGAATTCATACACAGTTGCAGGAAATCATGTGAATGGTTACACATGCTTGCCAAAATAAACAATGAGTTATAGAACCTTGCTATTAATAAAAAAATTGTTCATAATTTATTTAACTAAGATTACATGACATTATTTTAAAAAAACTAAAACAAAATTGCAGTGTGAGGTTTCAAAATTAATCGTTGTTATTCATGATTTTAAAAAGCCAAGGTTTTAAACTAAAAAGGGTTTAGACTGCATCAAGAGTTGCATGAAAAGGTATAAATGAACAAACAAGCTTGCCAAAATAAACAATAGGTTACACAGTTTTCTGATAAATAAAAAATTCTCTCATAATATATTAAAATTATTAATGAGCACCCACATAGTTGGAATCCAGTCGGTCAAAAAGCTGTGCTTACAAAGAGCTCACCACTGTTTGATTACTGCTGGATGCAGTTGGGTCTTGTTTTGATCCTAGTTAACTTTCAAAAAGCAAATAAAAATAAAAAGTTAATTTTAACAGACATCTTAAGAGTCTTCTCGATCAACCTACATGGGTAGTTCAAAATTCAATGTGTCAAATCTCAGTGCCAGACCATTTTTCTCTCCCTGGAGATGGGTCCAGCAGTGGGACCTGAAATGGTGGACCTAAAACTAGCAACACAGGTTGATCTAGAAGAATCTAACACAATACACTACAGGCACTCTACTCTCAAAACAGAGGTCTACGAGATTTTCTAGCAAACAGTAAATTTACCATACTGTAGGAAACAAAAGATCGATTCACAAAGTTAAATTAACAAGCACCCACAGAGTCCAAAGTCTAGTTGGTGAGAAATCTACACTCTCAAAAAGTCCAACATGGTTCAACCCCTGCTGGTTCAAAAAGCCTTTCCCACTAGAAAAAGAAATACACGACATATATGCAGGAGTCTTCTGAGAGCATGGATGATTTAAGCTCCGACAATCCATGTCTCACTGGTAGACCAATTTTCTAGTCCCTATGATGTGTCCGGAAGTAAGACCCCAAGCGTGGTTGCTCCGACGCCAAAAAAGTTTGTTCCATGATACTTTTAACACATTATATTCTCAAAACAAAGGTCCAAGCGATTGCGTAAGACAAAATAGTTAATAAATTTTACACTACAACAAAGATCATAAAAAAGAAATTAAATCCCAATTTTGAACTTTGGCAATAAAGTGTAACAAGTTGATACATATCGGAATATCTATTCGCAAAACAAAGGTTCAAGAGAATGTTGATACAGATAATTTATTTATATTTAAGGCTACTTATAATATTTACAAAAAAAACGGAAATTGTGAAATTTTGAACTTTCGCAAGAGAATCACACAAGAACTTCCCGAGATAAATTGCAACAGTTTAAAAAAAATTAAACCTGAAGTTTACAAACATTAGGGTTTACATTTAGAGAGCAGAGGAAGTACCTTCTGTCATCAGGGTTAAAGCCTCCTCTAGGGCTGCCGCGACGGCTGTCGTAACCATCGTCCCTGCGAGACCTCTTGTACGGAGGCGAACGCCGCGAGGGCGGGGAGTGGCGGCGGTCACGTGGGACGTACGGCGGGGGGCTCGGGCTGTGCCTGCGCTTGTAGTCTCCTCCTCTGCGAGGCGGCCTCTCGTCTCTGTCATCTCTTCTTTCTCGAGAATCCCTGTCTCGCTTACGATCTTCTGTTAGCGGCTTCTCCTTTTCCTTTCGGTCCGCTGGCCGCTCCCTGCGGCGATCCAGGGCTTCCGCGGGCGCCATGTCCAGCACCTCCGCCATGATAGAGCTTGAGATTTAGCAGCAAATTTAAAAACCCTCTAGTCCCTCGGTGCCGCGAGGTCTAATGTTCCCGAGTGTATTTCTCCTTTACCCCCTCCAACTCGTGAGAATAAAAAACCTTGAGCAAGCCTATAAAAATGCTTCCGCCACGATTCTAGGATTGGGAAAAAAACTTCGCTGTGCAGGCGGATTATATTTTTATAGGATTTGTGGCACCTTATTATTTGATTTGAGAGCTGAAATTGGTGGGCTCTAAGGAATCGACGAAGGATATAAGGGTTTGTACAAAATTATAATGAAAACAATTGAATTAAAAAAATTAGGGTAAATAAATAATTGTATATAATTATTATAAATTAACTTATATTAAATTAGTTATTTTGTTAATTAAAATATATTTTAAAATTAATTCAAAATTAAATGTAAGCTTTAGTGTATTTAGTTTTGTTGTGAAGGTTATAGAGTAGTTTTGTTGTAATCACAACAAATTCAAATTCTGGGAATATAAGTTTTGTCTTTTTTAGATTGTTTTGTTTAGTTTGAAATTAAAAATTAACTCTCATAGTTGAATCATTAATTCAATTTAATATGATTATTAAATTTAATTAATATCATTTCAATGGTTTAATTTTTAGTTTTCTCATTTCTTCCTTAATTTGATTTTGATTCTTTGATGTATTTTAGTTTTCATTCTTTTAATTAAAAACATCAATTTTTGGGTGTGTCTTAATTATTTTGTAATTATCGGCAAGTATGTTGCTTGTAAGCCTTCTCTAAGATATCTTTTACTTTTTCCCTTATGAGCTTCCCCAAACATAGAATCTTTTTAATTCCTAGTTTCTTTCCTTTCACGTTCAGCTTTGGATTACCTTGTTTCTATTTGTCTTAGCCTATTTTTTATTTATCTTTCCAATTCTATGAAAGATCTAGTTTTAGTTGGGTTAATTTTTTATATCTAAAGGAAAATCACACATTTAAGTTTAAAACCTAGATGCAAGGATGTTATGTGATTAATTTAATCATATTTTATATCTACTACTGATCCAAAAGACTTTGCTAGTGTTTTGTTTGCTATTCACTCCCCATAACCCCCAATCTTTTAGAATATATTAATTTTATTTCAATTCTTAATGTGTATAGACTTGGTCATTAAGCAAAGATTGTGATTACTTGGCAATAACCTAAGACCAGTTTAAGAAAGACACTTGGTATACATGCCTCATCAAATAGTTCACATGAAGAGTTTCAAGTGTTGAAGTGAATAACTTTGAATATGATTTTGATTTTAAGCTATTTTTTTTCACATTTATTGTTCTTGGAGGAATATTTACAATCTAGAGTTCCTAGATTTTTTTACACATGTTTTACCTAAAACCAACTAGATTATAGTGATGTGGTAGATTTTCACTAGCTTATATATTAGATCTATAGATTATCAAATTGGTCTCACCATGATCTACAGATATATTGCAAACCATTGACTTTTATTCTAACAACTTGAACTAAGTCATCCACATGGAAGTTATTAGTGCAATTTTAGTCTAAGTAGTCATTATGGTGTGTCAATCTCTAATTAGCTAAGATGATGTCACATAGATTAATAGATTAGTACAAAAAAATTGCAATAATTTATAGATCTCTATCTGTATTTTTTTACATCCCCAAACAACTTGCTAGATTTGTGCCTTTGTAGCTTTCTTATTGATTTTTATACATTAGAATATTCATGGCCATTCAACTTTCAATCCATGCATCCATATATGACCATCAATCTTCCTATGATTATCCTAGATTTAGTCGTGTCATAACCTAATTTGAGCATAGATCTTATATGCTAATGATACATGTCACTTTTGGTGTAGCCTTTTATCAAGCCTTTAGCCACGTGTTGAACCCTAATTGAATTTTATAGATTAATAGTGATCTCAAGAGAGCTTTATAGATCTTATAATGTCTATTGAGATTAAACACTTGATGATGACATCTCATCATCCATGTGGTATATTTTGATTAATTTCTATATAGATCTAAAGATACTTGAATTAGTCTCACAATGAACTATGTATCTACATAAGACCATCAACTTTTTGAGGCAACTTGCTAGATTTGCACCACATAAATTTATCTCAAATACTTTTATAGATTAGAAGATCAAATGGAGTGGAACTTGCTAGATTGTGATACATAGCTCCACCATAATGTAAAATCTCTAATTTTAAACCTAGGTAAGTTTGTAATAACTTAGCTTCAATCTCGGTTCATTCAAAGAGCATGTTATAATACACAAGAAGTGTTTGACGAGTTATGTGTACATGATAACCCAACAAGTTGGTTGAATTCAAGAAGATCACCTAGAACCCAATGTTATTGAACTTACTATTTTATATTGATTAGCCACTCAATACATAGGATAGCCCTAAGATGATTTTTTTTGTATTAAAAATAGGTAGTTAACTTTGTATAGAATATTCCACCCTATGAAATTAAATTATATATGATTTTTTTTGTATTAAAAATATGAATTGTTTTAGGGAATTTCATATCCAGTGCAAGGATCCAAGTTGATAAACATAAGATAGAGATCATATCCACATTACCTATTCCACAAAGGTAGAAAGATGTTAGGAGCTTCCTAGGCCATGCAGACTATTATAGGAGGTTCATTCAGAACTTCAGTAAAATTGCTACACCATTGTTTGTTCTACTAACTAAAGACATAGAATTTTATTGGACATTAGAGTGCCAACATTCCTTTGAAGAACATAAGAAATCCTTAACACAAGCACCTATTTTGAGGGGGCCAAATTGGACCTTACCCTTCCATATACACACAAATGCTTCAAATTTTGCTATTGGAGCAGTTTCGGGTTAAAAAGAAGATAACAAAGAATATGATATTTACTACATTAGCAAGAATCCTTAGGGAGTGGAGCTAAATTATACTGTTACAAAGATGGAGATGCTAGCAGTAGTGTATTCTGTCAATAAATTCAGGCATTACATTACTGGTTATGCAATTTTTGTCTACACAAACCATACAACTATCAGATATTTAATGAATAAGCCTGTAGTAGGGGGTAGACTAGTCAGATGGATGCTCCTTATACAAGAGTTTGATATCACAATAGTGGACAAGTCTGGTAAGGCTAATGTAGTAGCAGATTTTCTATCAAGGTTTCCAACACAATCAACATAAGGGGTAGTAGATGACTCATTTCTAGATGAGCATTTGTTTGCTCTTAATATACATATACCCTGGTATGTTGATATTGCAAACTATTTAGTGATAGGGTAGATTCCACCAAAATTTTCTCCAAGGGAAAAGAGATAGCTGATACATAAGTGTTTTCCATATTCTTGGATATCTAGTTACCTGTTCTACACTGGCCCAAACAATATCATGAGAAGGTGTATAAGGGAAGATGAGATATTTGATATCATGAAGGCTTGCCATGATGAACCATGTGGGGTCACTTTGCAACCAAGAGGACAACATTCAAAATCCTCACAACTGGTTACTACTGGCCAACTTTACACAAGGATTCCATCAAATATACAAGGAGTTGTGATAGATTCTAAGGAATGGGTAAGCTAACAAGGAGTGATGAAATTCCATTACAACCTCAGTTAACACTAGATCCCTTTGACAAATGGGGTCTAGACTTCATTGAGCCAATATCACTTACTTCTAACAATAAAGAGTACATTCTAGTTTGCACTGATTATCTGACTAAGTGGGTGGAAATGAAGGCATTGTAGTTTTCCAAAGATGGAAATGTGGTTAAATTATTGTATGATGACATTTTTACTAGGTATAGAGTACCAAGAGGGAAATAGTGACTCATCAAGGTCCACAATTTACCTCATAGCTCATTACCAAATTGGTTGAAGAGTATGAAATCAAGCACAAAAGTCAACATCTTATCACCCTCAAGCCAATGGCCAGGTGGAGGTTACCAATAGAGAAATTGTGAGTATTCTAACTAAGAGAGTGCCATTACACAAAAAAGATTGGGTTTCTATAATACCAAAAGCGATATGGGCATACAAAACAATATGGAAAACAATAATTGGTTTCACACCCTATGAGCTAGTATATGGAAAAACAGTAGTCCTCCCAATAGAGTTTGAGTACAAAACATTAAGATGAACAATGGAATTGGACATAGATCTTACAACAACTCAAAAGGATAGGTTACACCACTTAAATGGGCTGGATGAAATCGAGATGGAAGCAATCCATCACATTGAGATAGTACAAAAACAAAGGACAAAGTGGCATGACCAATATATCAAGACAAAAGAATTTAATGTTGGAGATTGGGAATTATTATATGATTCAAGATACAAGGATTTTAAAAGGAAACTCCAATATAGGTGGTTGGAACCTTATGAGATCAGTCAAGTCTTTCCTAATGGAGCAATAAAGTTGCAGACCATAGATGTAGTAAGGTTCTCCCTCCTGGTTAATGGCCATAGGTTGAAACTTTACAAGAAAGCGATATAGAGAGATTAATTCATTCTTTCTCACTCAACAA
>CM021108.1:79761863-79788553 GCA_007115665.2 Sequoiadendron giganteum
GAAGATTTAGATTTGGTTTTAGTTTAAGTTAAGACAATCATTTGAGTAGGCCACTCAAGGTAATTGTTCTTCACTACATTTATAGTTGTTTTATTTATGTTCAACAATTATTTTTGTTAGTCATTACTTAATAAATTACATGTAAGTTAAAATAGATTGTCATATTATGATTATCTGTAATGGTTGTTCATATGCATGAATGCATTCAATTGAATTGTAGTACTCTGGAGGATAGATTAGGTTCAGTTATCAGTTTTGAGTTAGTTTCAGTAATTATTTGTCAACAATAGTTCAACTATAGACTATGTTGTAGGGACTCGTAGCCATTAGCACCAATTTACTTCTTTCATTGTTATGTGTTTCTATGATTTTCCAAAAAGTAAAACACCTTTAATAGGATAATCTAGGTAATCTTAGGTCTTTGAAAGAACATATAGTGCTAGTGCCATCACAGGTTTAGAAGCCTTGGTTGACAATTTAATGAAGCCTTTGTAATGTTGAGTGGATTGTTTAGCTAGGTCATTCCTCTGAATTATGTGATTTTCACCAAGTTTACGAGACACTAGTTTAGACTCTATAGAGAGTGCTATAAACAATGAGGCTAAATTGGAGGTGTTAACAAGGGGACTTTGGTTATGTAAAGAAAAAGGTGTAACCCATATAGATATAGAGGGAGACTCAATGTTAAGTAGCAATGGAGTCAAACACAAACTAATACCTAACTAGAAAATCCAATAATGGGTTGCAAAAATTTGGGAGTGCCTAGACATAATGGAAGATTTCATAATTTAACACATTTATAGGGAAGTAAATAAAGCAATAGACATGCTCACCAATGTGGGTGTTAAAAAAATCCCAATGGAGATCATTGACAAGAGGCTGGGAACATGTCATGAACTGGAGGTAGTACTGGATGAAGAAGGTGGCATGGGGAGCATGCAAGAGGATTTGGCTATATAGAACATACTGAAGAGAAGGAATAAATACCAATGTAGAAAGGAATGCACAGATCTAAGAATGTTTAAAGATAGTGTCATATGACATGACTAGAGGAGAGTAGATAACTCTACAGATCATCAGAAGAATCTTGGGTAAATGTATTCAAATATTATGGGTTTAGTCATTGGTATTTCATCTAGTTTTCTTTTGGTTCTAATGTTATTCAAGTGAAGAGGAGGCTAAAAGGGAAAGGAAATAGTGGGGAACTAAGTCTTTGGTATAAGGTGCACTTGTGTTGAGAAGACCATGGAGGCACAACTAAGAAGGTTGTTTAAAGGATAAAACACAGTGATGAGAAGGTATTGCGAAGGTGGTTGGGAGGGAGAAATAGCTAAATGGGCACATCCACGATAGAAATTTATATGAGATATTCCTCACTAATAAAGTGCAAGTCATGGGTGCAAATATATGAGGAAAAGCGATGGTGCAAAAATTGGTGAAAGACGAAATGGAGGAGGTTATTATGGGGGCAATACATGCATAAAAAAAGGCCTGCATTCAGCTTAATTATAGGTATCTTCGACGCCATGACTATCACAAATAAGAAGGCCACTTCACAAACATTGGTCCTATTTAAAGAAGGTTTGAAAAGAAAGAAAATGGATACCTTCAACTTCTATGTCAATATGCATGGGGATTTATTCTCCCCTCCTCAAATTATGAGGATCTTTGAGTTCACTAAAGGGATGACAACTGTAATGAACTAGAAAATCCCATAAATGAGCATGATATTTATAATTTTTATTTCATTAATAGAAGGGAGCTGCCCCCTTGACAATATTTACCAAAAAAATAAAAAATAAATATATAAATAATATATTATTTATATATAATATATAAACATATATAAATAATATATTATTTATATATAATATATAAACAATATATTATTTATATATAATATATAATATATAATAATATATTGTTTATATATATATATAAATAATATATAATTTATAATACCTCCATTAATGGGTTCTCTAGCATTCAGGCTAAGATGACCGCAAGAGCTAGAATGGTCTGGAAACCACCAAATGTGGGTTGGTTCAAACTAAATTTTGATGGTTCATCTAGAGGCAACTCTAACCTCTCAAGTGTGGGATGTATTCTACGGAATTGTAAAGGGGAGACAGTGAAGGAACTCAAATTTTGCCTCTTGAAAGGCACAAATAATGCTGCTGAATTGAGCACCCTTTGCTATGGACTAGAATTGGCAGTCAAGGAGAAAGTGAATATGTTGGTTATAGAAGGAAACTCCCAAATTATTACAAATTCCTTGGAAAAGGGAGGGATCATGAATTGGAAACTTAATAAAACCCTTGTGTGTTGCCTCAAATTCCTTTGTTGCTTTGATGATTACCAAATCAAGCATATCTATCAGGAGGATAATGAGGAAGCCGACGTATTGGCCGATCGGAAGGTACTGGAACATCTCACATCCTTCTAGGATGACAAGTGCATGCTCTACACGTTTCACATGGAAAGGTGGCAGTGCAATACTACGCGGGTGAGTTGGCTTGTGTTGTAAAGATCACCATAAATAATTTTGAAGCGTGTAAAGGACAATTGCAGAAGGTGGGAGGATTTGGCGGATATTTTCTCCCCATGTGGGGCATTGGATGACATGACTACGGGCTATATCTTTACTTTCAGGGGTAAATCCAACCATTAAACTCATCAATTACTATATGTGATGCTACAAAAAGATGGATACCCCAATTTGGCTTACTTTTTTGTGATATTGCTATCAAGAGGTATCATTCATTATCATGAGAGATGGGTTCTTGTGAACCGCTACTCATGAAACATGGGTCAATAAGTTTGACTCATAAAACTACATAGTTGAATCCTGATAGCAATATCACAATTTGACTCGCTGTGGAAGATACCTCCTACTTATCACTTTTTTGTGTCGACAAATTTTTGGGCGATGTTTTTGACCAAAGGTTGGAGGTGGTGATGAAGGAATACATTGGGAGATTGCTAAAGGTTGTGAAGATGATTCTTGGAGCAAAATTTCTAGTGGAGAATGAGAGAAATAGGCTCAACATTGATATCATCTCTCACCTTTTGTCCTCCCTCCTGGACCTTGGTGAGCTCAAGGAAATGGTGTGGGAGTTGGCATATGCTCTATTCAAAAAATATAACTTAGGGGGGTTGGAAGATGTTTTGAGGGTAACCCACTACGATGTGTGGTGTCCCGTGGCCGAAAGACATATAGAGGGTGATCAAGGAAGATGTCATGGTGGAATGGCTCCCCTTCCTTGGCAACTTTTGCACGAAGACCCTAATGTAACACAGGGCCATTACTGAAAAGGGGAGCCAATACCTAAAGAAGGTGAACAACCTGGAACCAATCGGGGACTTTGAGTGGATAAGGGAGTTTGATGAAGCCCTCTGGGTGAGGATGTAAATTTTTTTCTTTATTCTATGTGAATATTGTATAATATATAAGCATGTATGATTATTTTACATGAGTATCAATCATAAATGGATATCCATTTTTCTTTGGTTTTTACCAAACAAAAATGTACTTTTTACTTGAACCAAGTAAAAAGTAAAAATTCATTTTACAATTTTGGCTTAGTGAAAATGAGTTTTTTTCCCTATCACCACTGTTTAGCTCACCATGATCCTCCACTCACCCCATGCACATATATAATAATATAAGAATGTGAATATCTAATCAAGTAAGTGCAAGTTGGGTTCACTTTTTGGCCAATTAGTGGAAGTGTTTTTCTTGAAAATCAATTTTTTTTATAGTTGGACTAAAAATTTGAAGCACTTACACATAGAATCTTTAAAAAGTCTAGTAATATGAAATGGAGGATTTTGAGTTTAGTTTTCAAATATGTAATTTATTCTAATACCCAATGATAAAAATGAATTTTGTATAGGTTTGTACAAAAACAACTTTTTAAAAGACTTTTTTTTAATCATAACTTGCACATGTACAACAAGCATAATTTGACCTATAAGTATTTTTCTAATTCCTTTTGGGGAAATATGTGTATTGTACTTAATATTGATGATGATATTTTTTTAATAATTCTTTCTAGATAATATTTTTTCTTAATTTTTTATTGGCTTTAATTGCTATTTTTGAAAACCCCTCATGTATGACAAGAATAATTTGAGACCTCATTGTGTAAATAATTGTGTCTAGATTGATGATATATATATTAAAACTTAAGAAAAAAAGTTATTACAAAATATGAATACTTGACATTTCAAGTTTACATGGACTAGTTTCTTAAATAATTAATTAATAAATTAAAAAAATCATAAAAAAATTGTATATTTGAAAAATAGACATCATCATCTATAATGGGTTTTAATTTCATAAAAAAATTCTAAAAAAACTCATTAGCCATATTGCTAAAGTCAAAATTTCTCTTTCTATTTTCATGGCATTATACTTGTAGGTCCAAGGCTAAGGGGTAGGCTTCCGAGCCTAAAATGAAAGAAATTCCATGGATTTCAAATTTCAAAATTTATGAAATGTGTACCTTCTCTAAAATGCGTACCCATTCTAAAAAGGAGTAGGAATATTATGTAATTAGAAATGGGTACCCGTTTCTAAAGAAAAAAAGAGTACCCATTTTAGAAAACAAAATGGGTATGAGTTTTAAAAATTTAGGTTCAGGGTCTTGATCCCAAATAGGTACCCATTCTTGTCAAGATTTTTTCTTGACAATGGACCATAAATATGGACTCAACTTCTTGCTTCCACCCAATCATATGCATTGAATCATATAGTAATATAAGAATATATCAATTAGTGTAAAGAATGCACTATGTAAGAACACCATGGGCTAGAGATAAAATCAGTGCATAGGAATATTTCCCCCAACAAGGGAAAACAAAATGGTGGTGTGGTCCTTAGTGGCCTAGTAACACCCATATAAATATATTGAGTACTAGGATAGGAATAGGTCCCCGATGTGACATCTAAAATAATGAGAACACAAAAGGTTTATAAAGTGTATAGGCCCTAGTAGTATAGGAATATGAATAAGGTATATAATTAAAACTATGGAAAAGGGCCCCAAGGAAATGAATAAAGAAAACATAGAAGGCATAAATCCTAGATAGAAGGCCTAAAGCCATGTCAAACAATAAGAAATGACAATAATGTGTAATATCAAAGTGATTGTGAAAGTCCACAAGGTATACAAATAGTAGGAATAATGTGGGAAAAAGAGAAACATGATGGCTCCAAATGTAATAGAAACATGGATTGCTTAGTATGCTTACTACATTTATACCCTCTTTTGATTTGTCTTTATGTTTAATATGTGCAATTTTCTCATGTGAATTATTAGATGTATACATATTAAAACCTATATGAATAAAACCTTTGGTTTCATAAGTTTAGGATATTGTAACAGCGTAATTCCTTCCACTTGGGCAATAGTGGGGCATCCAAAAAATTAGAATTTTTTTGAATTTTGATCTTGGCAGTGTTAGTCTTTGAACCAACGTAACAGGTACCTCGCTTTAAAGAGGGGCAAAATATAGACAAATAGTCTTGATCGATATTACACACTTGAATATGATTAATTAACATCATTTCCTCCTAAATCACTTTGGACTAACCAATTAACTAAATTTAATCTTTAAAATGTGAATGATAATTTGCAGCTAGCTAATCAAAGACAAAATAAATAAGGTTAGTCACATTAGCATGGACAAATAATCATTCCCTATGAAATTATTGATCATACAAAGATAAGAAAATATGAAACAAAGCAATAACAAACAAATAAAAGCATGCAAACCTATCCAAATAGACCAAACCTCCATCCCATAGGGGGATTGGTGTCATTTTGATGTGGAAAGTGGCCCTTTCCCAATCCCTTGTGATAAGCTTCAAGATCCTTGATGAACAATGGTGATTTGTGATGCAAAATATGATGAACTCAAGCTAATGTGATGATGAAAACCTATAGCTATGTGATGAATTTGAGTAGAGTAACAATGCATGAAGTTGTGGATCCATATTCAATAGAGAAAGCCTCTATTTATAGGAAATAAGGGTTGAATAATGGATGAAATTGAGAAATGTGGGACTAAGATGGGAACCAATAGCATTGTGACAATTGTCACAAGGCTAATGAAAGCTATGGGGATATGTGTATGAGCACATTTTGAAAGAAGTGATGAGTTAAGACATGCAGGTGAGATTGTAAGAGAATGTAAGAGAATTGAATGAATATGGTTGAGGGTGTAAGAGAATGTTGGTGAGGATGTAAGAGGAGTGAATTCCCTTGTACAAGATAAGATGGCATGTAAGAAGAATTGAATGCCTCTGTAAAAGGCATTAAAAATATTTGTAAGAGGCTTTTAAAGCCTTTGGAGGGAAAGTCAAGTTGAGGGAATATTCTCAAAGAATATGTTTTTGTGAGGGAAAATAGGCTAATTAGTAATTAAAATAAATGAATTTCATGTGCAACTTGGTTAGTAAAGCAAGGGTTTATTTGACCAAAGTGGAGTTAAAAGCTAGAGAAATAGATAATGCAGATTAGGAGGTAGCTTAGGGTTAATTAATTAACTTAGGCAAGTTAGGGGTTTTATGACATTTGCCTAAATAATTAGATTTATTTAATCAAATGCGAGGACATAGGGGATTTAATTAAACATTTTGATTTATTTAATTAAAGGGAATGGACTTTAGTAAGAAGAGGATGAATTAATCCGATAAAGTTAATTATTTGATTAATAGTAGAAATTGATGAATTTAACTAAATAATAAAGATTATTTAATTAATTGGTTAAGCCGAAGTGATTTAGGAGGAAATTATGTCAATTAATCAGATTCAGATGTGTAATACCGATCAAAACTATTTAAGTGTCTACATATATTTTGGATTTGGATTTTTTTATTAATTCTATTTTCAATCCTTTGTAACTCCTTAAGGTGTATCTTGTAAAAATAACGTATATAATCAATTCTCTCATGAGGTACATCATTTTGTTTTTTTCTCATATGTATCTCATTTCTAAAGTGGCTAGCATAAAATATTGGATTATAATGATCCATTTAAATTATGATGAATTTTTTTTAATAATTTTTTTCAACACATTGATGAAAAATATAAGGGAAAACTATACATTTCTCAACCCATGATCTCCCAAGTAATATATCAAATCTATTATAAGATCATATCACATGACATAAAAGGTCCAACTATGAAATATACAATAATGTATCCAATGTATTAAGTAACATGTCATTAATAATCTTTAATGAAACCCTAAAATATGCATATTATTGATCACTACCATAAGTTTTAAACAAAAATTCTTCCATACAATTATTATATTGACATGCAAGATCAATGAGAAAATAAGTAGGTGGTAAACTTCTAAAATTCTATAATATATAATGGAGCCTACTAATCATTTTGTGGGATTTCCTTGTTAGATAATTTATGCCAATGGTATAATATAAGAAGAGAAATAAATATCTTTAGACTTTAAATATTTCACATAAAATATTGTATATTTATTTTCTATATTATCATTGTTATCTTTTGTGTCATGCATATCAAGAGTATTTGAACATGACTTGGAAATGAATCTTTATAAATCAATAAGATCTACTATTAGGGGGTGTAATTGATTGATTTATGTTATCTTTAACCCCATAAATTCTAATAATACTATTATCAATAAGATCATGTACCATATGTTTAAAAGTGAAGCAATCTTGTGTGTAATATCCTTCAACTCTATGATAATTAAAAAAACCTTGATCATTATATAATATCACCACTTTTTTGAATGGCGCAGGGTGGCGATTTGGAGCAAAAATTTACAGGAGAAGGGAAAGGGAGTCATTGGGGAGACATCATAGATGAGAGCTGTCCAGGAATGAATGCAGGAGAAGATGGTAGGTCGATGCGAGCTGGGCACATCCCGTAGTGGGTGTTCGAGAACGGAGTCTGAGTGGACAAATGCCACTCGCATTACCACAAAACAAAAGGCCCTATTGTTGATGGTTAAAATGACACAAACAACATTAAAACAAAATATTTCTACTCTATTTCTCCTGAAAAAGAAAGACTACATGTAGTGGCCTAACTCCCAAGGTCCTGGTAGTTGGTTTTCAACTGTCTGATGTCACTCAATTGTTTCATGCAACTGTAATATTCAAGGGGCCTGTGTTGGTAACAAAGGATTCAAGCTATGACTCTCTTTATCAAAATAGTTCCTATAACTCAATGGGTTTTAAATAAAAGAAAAAGATAGACCCAAGGGGTAAATCAGTAAGTATGAATTAAATTTATCTAATATCCAGACATATACTTTTAACAATGAATGTTTTCTTAACCGATCACAAAAACCATAGCATGACACAACCCACAGTATGACTATACCATTGTATACATCTTAGGTGCTTAATTCAATTCCACTATTCGCATATCACAAGTATTTCCAAGATTTCAAAACAACATGCATTCATTCATCATTAAAACTATAGATCAACAGACTTCAATAACTTTAATTCAATGACAATTTAACAAGATAATCTTTAAACCTGGTTTCTTCTAATGACTTTCATCACATAAGAAACTATCATGCTTCAGCACAATCACTAGCATTTAGGTGGATTATAACTCATTAACCTTATCAAACAACACAATTCAATGCAAACTCCATGTTTCGTAAACCTGTAATTCTATTAACTGTAAAAAGATCTGGTACAATGTATCTCTGCAAAACTCTATAAAATTCTATCTCCTAGCACTAGGTAAGCCAATCCAATTCTCAATTAGCCAACCCTTACAATGTGATACCCATCTGGGATTTATAGATATACAAAAGAAGTTCGAACTTCACTTCTATCTTAGGCTCTCCACCTTTTTAGGAACAATCAACTTTCTTGGAAACTCATATCAACTTTGATCTTGAGTTCTTACATTATGCATTCAGTTTGATCTAACAATAGAAGATAGAAAATAGAAGAAAAGAAGTAATGCGCCCTCAAGACTGTCAGTGCTGCATGCATGCAACATGCAAGGAAGAAGATCATCATGCATGCGACATGCAAGGAAGAAGAACATCATGCATGCATGATTTTATGCATGTGAAGCTGGATCCGCTATGAACTCATCATAACTGGTGAAGAATTGCTGTAGCATATCCATATCTGGCCCATCAATCCAGTCATCTTCAAATTTGATGCGATCCAACTCAACTGCAACAAACTCTTTCATACTTTTTACCTTGATCAATTCTCTCCCTGTAGCTTTTATTTCTTCTTTGACTTCTACGAGCCGATCTATCACCAAATCTCCTCCATCATCTTTCTCCTGCATGAGTCCTTGGAATCTTTCATTCCATTTCTCTCAAATCTCCTGCAAGCAAACCTCTAATTAGACCTTTAGATAAATCATCATAAAACATGCTTTTAAAACATACCTGTCACACATATATCGGAGTCGGAACCAGAAAAAAGCTCAAAAGAATCTCTTTTACAAAACTGGCGGACTCGGAGCAAAAACTGATATAGGAACTTCACCTAATAACAAACGGGCTCGGAGTTGGAGTCCGGAAGGTTATCGGAACCGGAATCGGAATGAAAAAGTGATTTGGTTTTCTTCAAATTTTACTTTTTCTCATATTCTATTTCCATTCCACCTTTGCCTTAGATTTGATCATCGTTACTTTGAAGAAAGACTTTCCATTATATGCGGAGCCGGACACGGGATGAAAACGAAACTGATAACCTTCGCAAACAAAATTTTTAAATTCAAGATCAGTTCCGATCCTGCCTCTGCCAGTTATCACATACTTCAAGGAAACCTTTTAAAACTCAAAATCGGAAATGGGATAAAAACGCAATTGATAAATTTTGTAAAACAAAACTCTTATGTCCATAATCCATTCCAATCCTGCCTCCGCCTATGCTAATCATGACATCATCAAATTTATTCATTTTCAACATAACTGCATGATTTAGACCTAGGTCGCTATACAATGGCAAAGGAGCTTTAAAAATACCATACTCATATGACCGTGGGGAATCAATGGCACTTTAGGGTATCATTTTTTAATCATTTAAAGTAATTGCAGAGACCAACGAAACCCTAATCTAACAAACCTAATAAAACTAGGGCACGGGTTTAAAACCCTGCCATTCTACCAATGACGAAACCCTAATTTAAATAAATCTAATCTACCCTAACTCACTGTAAAATCTCTAATCTACCTCACTGTAGATTCTTAATCTAACAAATGCCATTAAAAACCTTTAATCTAATCTAATCTACTGCAAATCAAAAATGACACGATGTAATCACGATTAAGACGTGAAAGTGACAATGCCCAAAAAAAGAAAGAAATGACACGATAAAACAAGACAACAAAGATTAAAGCAAAACAAACAAGCCAAAACAAGAACCTGCTCATTCAATCACATCGATGATCATAAAATTGCTTTAAAACACAATGATTGAACGTGAGCAGATACAAAGCAAAACACAACGAACACAACTACAAATAAATAAACAAACAACAAAGATAAAAGACCTACCCCAAACGCAAATAAAGCCACGTTAACTTTCTGAATCGATTCGCACACAATATCCCTTCTCTATCTTGATCAATTTGCTCAAACGAACTCTACTATTGCTCTTCGCGCTCTTAGACTTGTAATAATAACAGTAATGATCGGCCTTAACCCTTAATAAAGGAAAATATGTGAATTTCTACCTACACCGGCAACCACCATTAATGCCTTAAAACGCAGTAAAGGCGGAGTCGGAATTGTAAGAGAACAAACACTGGTCTGCAGTGCAACTTCAGTCAAAAAGTCAACGACAAAAATTGGCGGGGGCGGAACTAAAATGGAAACAGGATCTTAAACTTATAAAATTTCCAAACCTCATTCCCATTCTGGCTTCGCGTCCGACAACTAAAAACAAAACAAAAACAAAAACAAAAAGTTAAGTAAAAGACCAACCTAATAAAACAAAACACAAAAACCGAGACAAAACAAACATTAAAAAGTAGTGGAGTTGGGATCATAATAGAATTTGATTTTGCAAACTTTGATAACAACCATCCCAATTCCCACTCCGGCTCCGCTTCCGCCAAAGACCAAAAACAAAGGCAAATAAAACACTGTCGGGATAGAACCAAAACAAGCCTCAAAAGAACTTTCAGAACCCGATTTAGCTCCGGTTCCAATTCCGATAGAGAAACCAAAGAAAAACAAAGTATTGGCAAAACTAGACTCCAAACTTTGTTTCAGAAACAACTAAGTACAAAAAAAACACAAAGGGGGACCCATTTTGACCAAGGCAAAAGATGGGGTGGTTATGCAAGGCATAACACCTATGATGCAAAATTGGATCCAAGCGAGAAGGAGGACTCAAGGTGGTGGTAGGGGGAAGATTCTTGATCCAAGATGGAAGGCAACTAGATGACATTGGAAAGAGGGAAATGGAAGCACACGAGCCCCAAGGCGTGGGTGGTTATGAGAAAAAGGATTCCATGGAAATGTGTCGAATTCAACCTAGAGAAATAATGGTAGCAGTAATCTAAAACATACCAGCAAAGTTTGGAGAGTGAAAGGATTGAAAAACCCTAACCTGGAGAATGAAGGAAAAATGAGTCAAAAAAATGGAGGACCTGAAGTTGGTAGAAGAATGAACTCAAGGGATTGGGACTTAAACAATAGAAAAGAAAACAGGAGGAAATTCCATAAAAATAGAAGGGTCTGCACGCGAAAGAAAGCTCGAGGCCGCAGGGAAGCAAGCTATATTTGATGCCAACGAAAGTGATTGAAGCAAGAGTAACCAGATTGGCCGATAAAGCTCTGTTCACTAAATGGTGCGACCCAAGATGCCCTAAAGAAGAGATCAAGGCTTTGTGGCAAAATAATTTCAAAGAACGGGTACGTATCCATCAACTACCAAGTTCCTTTTTTCTCGTAGAATGTATAGACCAAATTTTAAAGTAGGAAATACTATATGGGAAGCCTCTCTTTATGAATGGACATAGCTTTCACTACCTAAACTAGAGATTGAATTTTGATCCGTGGAATTACTCAATCAAACAAACCCCTACAAGGGTTAAACTAGTGGATCTTTTCTATCAAAATTTTGGAATGTGGAGGCCATGGTGAGAATAGGGGATGCCCTAGGGGTGTGTCTAGGAGTAGATGAGGAATTTTTAAATGGGAAATATGGTGCAGAAGCCAACATATTGGTAGATATATCACACGGAGTTGGAATTTATAAAAAATAGAGATCTTGACCAAATATGGAAGCTAGCAATAGGAAATAGAGGTATGTGAAGGTGCATGCCCAATGAAGTGCCTTTTTCAGAGAATTAATCCAAGAAGGTGCCTCAAACAAGGGCCTGGGGAAAATTGAAGGTGAGAAGGAATTGGGAGAAATAGGAGATAACACACCCCAAGGAGATTTGGCCTGCCCCCGGGAGGAACCACCTCAGAGTGAAGTGTTAGGATCTAAGCAATGGAAGATTGTATAGGATTCATAGGTCAGGAGAGAGGAACTCCATCTAGTATAGGCACTTTCAAAGGATGTGGCCTCGCAAGTAGAAAAAGACCTTAACATTCTTCTGGGAGAAGAAAAGAAACTACAAAAAGACATCAATACTCAACTCAGAGAACTGATCAAAGAAACAAACAATCCAAAAATGGGAATACAAAAGGTGGGACGTGAGGAAATAGAGGGGATCTAGAATATCAACAATGATGAAGAAAAAGAGATCTTGGAGGAGGATAAAGAGAACTCACAAACTGAGGAGGAAGAGAGTGATCAATTCATAGAAGTAGAAGAAGACGATTTAGAAGAGGTAGAGGAGGGAGAACTAATTTAAGAGAGGATGCTAGAACAATCTCAATCCAAGATAAGAAAACCAGACATTAAAAGGAAATGAAAAAGGATCTAAAAGACAAACAGAGCTAAGCTACAAATCATAGGCAATGTAGTAGTGCAAAAGAAACTGAGAGCTGGGAAGGATGTCCTCCTTCCCAGGGACAAATGAGGATCATTACATGGAATGTCAGGGGCATCAATGCCCCTGAAAAATGGCACATGGTCAAGCGCCAAATTGACTAGGCAAAAGCCGACATAGTTTTAATTCAAGAGTCCAAATGGAGTGCAAAAGAAGGAAAGAAGAGAATGAACAATTGGAGGTAGTGGAAAGGACAATTCAAAGAGGTGGTGGGGGCATCTGGAGGTCTGGGAGTAATATGGAATCCTATGAAAATTGAAGGGGAAGTGGAGACAGAAGAGGATAATTGGTAGTTGTTAAGGTTCAAGGGGTTGATAAGAAATGAACTCTTCTTCATCATCAATATATATGGCCCAATAGCCACTCTAGAAAAAAGCCAACTGTGGAATAAATTTTCAGTTGAATTAGAGAATTAGAGGAATGAGAGAGGAATAGTAGTAGGGGATTTTAACACCACCCTAAATAATGAAGAAAATCAAGGGGGCCTGGGAAGAATCACGACCACACAACAAGATTTTCAAGAATTTGTAGATAGTAATCAACTAGTAGATTTGCAAACAAAACATTGAACTTACACATGGTCGAATAGAAGGAAGGGTTTCACCAATATTGCTAAAAGATTGGATAGATTTCTACTCTAGGGGGATTGGGGTGAGTTTGCAGCCACGTAGGAAACTCAAATTTTACCCTTCACAGGGTCAGGCCATTTTCTAGTACTGCTCTCCTATGGCCAGGATGATCCCCCAAGGGGAAGTCCATTCAAATTTGAAAACATGTAGTTGAGGGATGAACGGCTGCCGAAGCTAATAGATGAATGGTGGAATGAGATAAAATTTGGGGACAAATCAAAGCTCTTCAAGATCAACAAGAAGTTGGGGTTCATCAAAACCAAACTCAAATAATGGAACAAAACTCATTTCAAAAACATATTCCAGGAAAAAGAAAGAGTAGAACAAGAGATTAGAGCCCTGAATGAGAACATAATAGAGAAAGGAATGGATGCCATTGATTTTGAGAATGAAATATGTTTGAAAGATGAATTGGAAAAGCTACTGAAGAGGAACGAATACTTATGGTGATAGAAATCAAGAGAAACTTGGTTGAAGGAGGGAGACAGAAACTCCAAATACTTTCATAGGTCAATAATAAACAATTGAAGTAGAAATAGAAAATCAGAAATCAAGAAAGAGAATGGGGAAACAACACAATCTACAGAGGAAGTAAACAAGGAGGTAGTCAGATTCTTTAAAACCATCCTAAATAAGGAAACCCAGGAAAACCGAGCAATAAGGGAAATACTGTTGAACTCAATTCCATCAATCATAAATGAAGACCAAAACAATAGGTTGTATCAAAAAATATCTTTGGAAGAAGTCAAGGAAGCAGTGTTTCAGATGAGTCTAGACAAAGCCCCGGGGCCAGATGGTTTCCCGGTTGGCTTCTTCCATAAATTTTGGGTTATAGTAGGGAGTGATCTAGCAGCGACAGTGGAAGAATCAAGAAGAAGAATGAAAATGTTGGGGGAAGTAAATCATACATTCCTGGCCCTAATCCCCAAGAAAAAGGACCCATAGACAATGAGTGATTTCAAACCAATTGAATTATGCAATACGGTGTATAAGGTGGTCACCAAAATCATAGCAAATAGACTCAAGGAAGTCATAAACGAAGTCATATCAAAAGAACAAAGTGAATTTTCTCTAGGTAGGTCGATTGCAGAAGGTATAATCTGTTAGAGTTATCATACATTAGCTAATAATTAATTAATCTTTAATTGATTATTAGTCTAATTTATTCTTTGCACTTAAGCTAAACTTAGGATTGCTTTATTAATTGAGTTAATATTAGATCATTATGTCTCATCTCATGTGATGTGGACACTTGTCATGATCTGATCCCTTTTCTCATATAGGGCTTTTCTCTTATAAGCATTCAACCCTCTTTGTAATTATCTCTCGGATATTATCTGGAGCTTTCATATATTCTTGAAAGTCTCGTTGTAGATTTTCCTTGTTGATGAATATTGCACATATTTTTTTGTAGATCTTTTGTGTGGAATATGTACTTTTTTGTTGTTTGATCCTATGGCTCGTGGTTTTTTACTTGTTTCACAATTCTACCATGGTATTAGAGCATGGATTCATCGAACCCCTTCTCGATTTATGAGGTTTTTTTCTTCAACACGGGTTGCAGGCTTCAGATCTGAATCCCCTTTGCTTGTTTTGCAAATTTTGGACGTGGGCATTTTTCAAAGCATTTTTGTGTGAAAAGGAACTCACAGTTGGATCCAGAGCTGTCGAGAAAGTCAAATTTGGCTTTTGTTTTATCGGATTTCGATTCATGATGCTAGATCAACAAGGTTTTGAAGCGGTTGCTTTGTCTCTAGATTCAAAGGGTAGCTATATTTTTGGTGCATTTTGAGCCAAAACAGAGGTTACCATCGCGCTCAGAAGGCCCAAAAACCTTAGGATCGCTTGTCAAATCGTCAAAACCCGAACAATTGGCATCTGAGGCAAAAAAAATTTTCCTAGGAAGGCCATACGACCTTCCCAACATGAAAAACAAGGTAAAATTAAAAAAAATATCACATCAAAAAAGTATATAAAAGCTTTTTAAAAAAGCTAAAAATAAAGCAGGTTTTTTTTTAAAAAAAAAGTTTCAATTAATATATTTTTTAAAAGTATTTGGGGGAGGTATGCAGGGTACCAGCCCCCTACTTGGGGTACAAGGTACCATCGCTACCAATGGCAGTGGTGGCCTTGGGCCACGTACAGGGTGGGTGGGCTCCGCCCTCTGCCCTCCCCCTCCCCCATTCACTTTTTAATATTTTTTTCTTTCAAAAAGTTTTTTCAATTGCTTTTTTCTTAAAAAAAGCAACTCAATATTTTTTTAATTTTTTGTTTTGTTTTTTATATGTTTTTTTAATAAAAAAGTATATAAAGATTTTTTATGCCTTTTTTACTTTTAGAATAAATAAAAGACAGTTATTTTGCTTTTATTACGCTGAAGGCGTGTCCCTATTTGAGCTTTCGAAGCTCATTTTGCCCTTCAACGGTCTAAACTCACGAAGACGGCATGGTTGACAGTCTGTTCATTGGCAACTGTTGATTGTTGTTTAAAGTAGCTGAACATTCCTTGCATCATGCCTATAGATGAGTTAACTCTTGCTTTACTCTCGCCGCTTTGCATTTATGCCTTCATGAAAAAATATCTGCTAACTTTAGGCTTTTGTAATATACTTTTTGCAAGCTCTAGTTTTCCTTGTCCTCATCCTCGACATCACTGACAGAGCTAACGTTTTGCAAGGTAACATCCTCTACATTTTTCCCTCTTATAGTTTCTGTTTCCAAATCCTTTTACAAAAAATCTAAGGGTGATCAACGTAGTTAATATAACTGTTAAAAAGTAGTCACAGGCCTACGAAACATTAGATAAATTTTAAGGTTAGATTTGGTATGTTTCTTGATTTTTTTAAAGCAGCTATGGGTTCTATTTTGTTGCTGCGACTGCTAGAATGACTAATTTTCACAATAAGCGAATTAAAATTTGCAGCAGTTTTTCACTGGAAGTTGTATGATGCAAAATCATATCTTAATTTTCATTTTAATAAAATAGTGATTATTTCAGACCAAATGACACCAAGTAGCAAAATCGCTTAGTGCTTTAGGACCCCATAATAGCAGCAAGGAATGCGCTAAACCATTAGCAGGCGTAGAAACTGCAACAGTGCCTCCCCATCCAAAAGTTCTCACATATATTGCAAGCACTACATAACAAGTATTGATAACAAACCATACTTAATAAATAGGGTTTCACAGTTAGGAGAATCTTTTTATTATTTTGAAAATAGGGTTTCGTTTCTCTGAACTGCAGGCTTTCCCATGGCTATATTACATTGGGTAATTTTCATTTTAATAAACTTTACTCAAAAACCCTTGCCGAAATCTTTTTTTCAGGCTACAACTCACCAAATTGGAGGAGTGAAAGGTCAATACCAACGATGAAGAGTTTGGAGGAGCGGATATGTAATACTAGGGAAAAACTAAGAACAAAATATACAAAGTAATAGTCTCCTTGCTCATGGTACTTTATTTGGTTTTATGGTGCGCTTTACATCCTTTCCTTGTTTCATGATTCTCTTTGTTATCAAGATGGCTTTCCTTTATTCGTTGAATACCATCCTTTTCTTTGCTTGTGGATAAAGACAAATCATCCTACAAAAGAATGACAACATTAGGGATTACAATTAAAATAGTAAGGGATATTACCATATTACTTTATTCTAAGAATCACCTTTCCCTTCCCTTGACTAATGTAATACTATTTAATTTGTCTACATTTTTTTCTTATGGGAGTGGCTTTAAATATATTTTAGTCTTACTTTTTTCATGTTGAAGATTTTTTTAAGGAAAGTTAATGTATATAATAATATGAATTTGAAAAGTTAAAAAAAAAAATTAATTTTACAAATCATATAGACAACATTGTATTTTCTTAATTAAGGCCAAACTCAAATGCAATTTTTAATGTTTTGGAAGCTGATACCACTTGTACCAATAATGTAAAACAAAAAACTTTAATATCAACAAGAAGTTAAAAAAAATTCTGGATTTACACCCATACAAAAGTATATGTAAATATATTTTTATTTTACAACCTTTATAAAATCATCTTACAAATTAATGGGTTCAAATATTGCTCACATCTCCCTAATTGACCTTCCACAACTCTTCGGCATACCCATTGCACACCAAGGTGCCATTGCTAGTTGTAAAATAATGTAATAAAATAATCATGTTGTACTTGGAGGAGGAGGTATTTTTTTCTCAGACTTCTAAAATTGGCGGACTTCCAAATTTGGAGGTAATTTTGCTAAATTTGGCGGAGATGTTTTTTTGCCCTGCTCAGCCCCTCTTAGTTGGGATTTTCACTTTTGCACCTCAACTTCGAGAGGCCATATCTTGGCCATACAATGGTCTTTTCACATGCAATGTTTTTTGAAATGGGGTGAAATTTCACACTCTTCGCAGTGGTGCAGGTATTTTCTAGTTTTGACTTCTATTTTTTTTCCATAATTCTATTTTCTCAGTGTTGTGGCTGTTCAATTCTTGTTTTGGAGACTTCGACAGGCCATATCTTCTGCATCCGAACACATTTTTGGTTGCCGTTTTTTTTAAAGTGCATGTTTTTTCATGTAATTCATCATGGTGCTATTAGTTTCCTCTCTTTCTGTCAAAGAATTGTATTTTCAACATGTAGTCCTTTTTTGGACATTATGGACTCACATTGCATGTATTTATCATTATGTAAACACACTAAAATAAAGTGCCATAATAGGTGTATCTTTTATGGGATCTTGCACATAAATTTGTACCTTATTTTACTCACACTATATTATAAAGTGCCATGAGAGGGTTTGATGTTTTTCCTTTATTTTCCATCATACCTTTGTCAAGTGAGTGTCCCTTCCACGACAATAGCCTCATGCATGTGTGACTTTTGTTTTCACACCTTTTATATGTGGGTACTTTCATTATTTCATGTTTATATGTTCTTGATTCTTCTTCATGCACTTCTTTTTGGCATTCAGTTTCACTGTACCTATCATGCCTCTCCCCTTTTCAACATTATGGGGGGGTTTCTACTGTTGGTGTTAATGCTTCCTTGGTTTCATGTTGGAGTGAGCTATGTATACAATATTTGTTCCTATGTACTAGGCGGATGCAACGGTTGGCTACCCATGTATTTCAGTGAGATGGAGCACTTACCATATGGACACTCTTGCATTCCTATTTTTAGAGGTGACCTTCCATTTTCACATAATTAGTTCTTCAAACTTTTGGTACTTTTTCCATCTATATCTTCGTGTTCCAGGTGTTTTCCTTTGTTTTCGATCTGATTCAAGTAGTTTCATTGTGGGCACCCATGTAGATTCATGTCTTCTTGATCCTGATCATCATCTATTTCAGCGAAGGTTCTTCTTTCAACATTTCAACAGTCATCCTTCGACAGTGTTTGCAACTTCTTCATGCTTCAGTGGTGTTCTTTGTTCATCCTTTATTCCTATCTTTTGGGACAACATTGTCTTGTTTGGAGGCTTCTTTAGTTCTTCACTTGGCTTTCATCTCTTTTTGGAGTGGAGCTTTTCACATGAGGTTTTCTCTATTTCTCCACATTATAGAGATCTTTTGTTTGTACATGGGTACCTTTTTTGGCCTTGTTTGTCGAGACCCATCATGCATTCTTTTTAGGGTTTTTAGCTACTCCCTAAGTTCATCTTAAGGGGGGGTGTTAGAGTTATCATGCATTAGCTAATAATTAATTAATCTTTAATTGATTATTAGTCTAATTTATTCTTTGCACTTAAGCTAAAATTTTATTAATCGAGTTAATATTAGATCATTATGTCTCATCTCATGTGATGTAGACACTTGTCATGACCTGATCCATTTTCTCATTTAGGGCTTTTCTCTTATAAGCATTCAACCCTCCTTGTAATTATCTCTCAAATATTATCTGGAGCTTTCATATTTTCTTGAAAGTCTCTTGTTGTATCTTTTCCTTATTGATGAATATTGCACATATTGTTATGCAGATCTCTTGAGTGGAAGATGTACTCGTTTGTTGTTTAATCTTGTGGCTCGTGGTTTTGTGCTTGTTTCACAATTCTAACATAATCATCACACATGAAACCGTACATACAACCAAGAAGAATAAGGAAGCTTGTATGGTGCTAAAGTTGGACATTCTCAATGCATATGACTTGGTAGATAGGCATTTCCTTATGGAAGTGTTGAGGAAGTTCGGGTTCGATGAAAAATGGATAAATTAGGTCAAGAGTTTCATTTCAACAACCAAATTTTTAGTACTAGTGAATGGAGCTGCACATGGATTCTTTTCATCATCAAGGGGTCTGAGGCAAGGGGACCCCCTTTCCCCCTTCCTATTCATTATCATGGTAGAGGTGCTAGGAAGAGGGATTCAAAGCATGAGAAGGGAAGGGAAGTGGGTGAGAGTTCATGTGAAAAATGGATTGGAACCCACTACACATCAATTATTTGTAGATGACACCATCCTACTCAGGGAGGCAAGCAGAAGGAAGTGAGGGTGATAAAGAATTTTATAGATGACTATTGTAGAGCTTAAGGGCAGAGCATCAACTAGGGAAAGTTAGAGTTCTTCTTCATCAACACACAACCAATTTTATAGAGAGATCTAGCCAAAATTCTGAATCTAAAAGTGGCAACACTTCTTAGGCATTTTTTGGGGATGCTTCTGTTTGCAAGGATAAACAAAAATTGCTATTGGGAGAACTTGGTAAACAATTGCAAAAACAAGTTGGGAACCTAGAAAGGTAAGTGGCTTTCATCAACAGGTAGGCTACTAATGGTGAAATCAATATTGTCAGCCAGTCCAGTGTATTCAATGTCATGTCTAAAGTTACTAAAAGTCGTGGAAGATTCTTTGACTCAAATTTTTAGGAGGTTTTTTTGGAGTGGGATAGGGGAGCAAAACAAATTCCCATTGCTGGCCTGGGACAAGGTGTGCACTCCAAAAGAAGCTGGTGGTGTTGGGGTAAAGTAGTTAGCACTTATGAATCAAGCCATGGGTGCCAAACTGATTTGGGACCTATATACAAAGAATGAACAAAAATGGGTCAAAATTTTGAGAAGAAAGTATTTGGATTCAGATGAGACAACTAGAATTATCACCATAATTAATCTCCCAAGAGGCTCTACAATTTGGAACCTCATTTTGGAATGTAAATATATAATATCCAAACTTGTAGCTTGGGAAGTCAGAGATGGTAATAGGGCATCCTTTTGGAGTAACTCATAGTGTGGGAATCCCCCCATTAACTGCACCCCGAGATTGGAAAAAATAAAAAATGAAATGATAAGAGTATGGGGGCATAAGATAGCCAACTATGGCAAGATCACATACTGTCAAGGAATCCCCAACTGGAGTTGGAATGATGTGCAGTCCCTCAATGATCTAAAAGAATAGAAAGATGCATTATCAGTGATCCTCAAGAGCAGACACTTTTTCCCCTCCAATGACAAGGATGCAATCAGATAGTGTGGTTTATCCACTGGCTCTTACAAAGTGAAGTTCAACTACAAAATCAAAGAAATAGCCATGGGTAAGCAAGACTGGCCATGCAATCTGACATGGGGGAAAATGCCTTCCCAAGGTTGGTGTCTTTGCATGGTTGGCGATACAGAAAATAATTCTCACTGAGGATAGATTAACAATTTTTGGTGTCCAAGGTCCGGGAAGATGTATAATGTGCAAATAGAATGAGGAAATGACAAATCATTTACTTGTAACTGCGATCCTAATAAAATGTCATATCCTAATGTGAGATGCTAGATAAAAACTAATAATGCAATAAGAGGAAATAACAAGATAAAAGAGCACCTCAATGATTAGCCTAAGAAATAGATAGACATAAAAAAAAGATAAACAAATTGCTTGATGTTTGTTATACCTTCTATGCTGCTCTTTCCTTGGTTGTCCCTTGATCTTGAAGAGTTGTGTTCTTTTTGGATGACAAGCTATGTTGAATATGCAAAATGATATGCAAAGTGGATGAGGATGTGATGATTATGAGATGAGAGTTCAAATGGAAAATTGACAAGAGTTTGGTAGCAAAAGACTTGATCCCTAAATTGAGAGAAATGAGGGGGTATTTATAGGCTAATTGGAATTCTTTAGAGAATTCAACGGTTGGGATTGATCCAACAAGATCAAGATGAAGGGCTATGGTGAGTTGAGGACTCACAAGCCCTCACATCTTGACATGTGGAATGTGAGATGTCTTAGGGTGGAGTGATGTGGAAATGAGGTGGAGGAGAAGGACAAGAGGTGGAAGAGAAGTACATGAGGTGGATGAAGGACAAGTACCTTTGAGGTACCTTGAGGGATGATAATATTTCTTCAAAAAGGAACTTTTTGTCCCCAAATGAGGATGAAAGAGACTTTTGAAAATTTTTAGAATTCTTTAAAAATCTCCATGGGGAAAGGGGAAGTGGTTGGAAGAATAAATATAAATTAAAAATTTACATTCATTGGAGAGTTTATTGGGTAAAAGGAGGTCTCCAAAAAGTTGGAGATTTGTCACGTGTGGGTGATGTGACAAGTCCAAGGTTCTAGAAGTCCTTGGCACATGTAAAGTGACAAGTCAAACCTTCTAGAATCTTGCATGGGGGATGGGGAAGACCTTGGAAAGATAAAAGTGAATTAAAAATTCACATGGGGAAGAAAGGAACCTTGGACAAATAAATGTGAATTAAAAATTCACATGGAGAAGAGAGTCTAGGCTAAAAATGGTGAGTGAGAAGGTTGACTAGAAAAGGTAAGCTAAATGTGGCTAATGATTCTGATTAAGGTTGTGCAAATACATGATTAAGATAATTAATGAGAAATTAGAGGCAAGTGGGAGATTATGGAGGATGTGACACTTAATCAAGATTAAGTGGTGCACATCCTAATCACAGATTAATTAATTTAATCTAGATCAAAAGAGGGTTATGAAAAATGTGACAAGGAGAGAGAAAAAGGGGAATTAAAAATTGATTTTAATCCAAATGGGTTAAAAGACTAAATTAAATAATTTGTCATATTTATTTAATTTAGAGAAGAAAAGGGATAAGATATAGTATTTAATTTATTTAATTACATACTTTAGGAACCTTCGGCAGAAAATGAAATAATGATTAAATAAATTATTTAATCACTAATAATGAAATAGATGGATAGAGTAGACGATTTTGATCATATGGAAGTGATCAAATTTGGATGTCTATATTTTTCCCCTCTTTGAAGTATTGTTAGAATAATCGTGCTTCAAAGAAAAAGAAAGTGCAGATGACTCTATAGAGGAAGTGACCAGAAGATGATGCCTCGGTGTGGGGAGGAGGACCTGAGCTGTTCGAATTAATGGAAAATGGATGAAGATGCCCCAATCTTGGAAGGGATTGACTATGGCAGGGAAAATTGGTAAGTGTGAAGGGTATGCCCCCTCGAGAGGGTGACGGGGGAAAAAGAAGGGTCCCGGGCAACATCTTGATAAGAAGAAACAAATGGTACAATTGGAAAGAGGGCAAAAAATTAGGCAAGTTTGCCTTTTGAACGAAGGTAATCGGACAAACGGGGTGCAAATGGCGGCCCTAGAAAGTGAAGGGATTAATCAGAGGAATAAAAAGATAAATAAAAGGTAAAAATACCTCTTAAGAGAGGGAAAATGAAATGTGATCTTAATAAAACGTCATGTCCTAATGTGAGATGCTAGATAAAAACTAATAATGCAACAAGAAGAAATAACAAGATAAAATAACACCTCAATGATTAGCCTAAGAAATAGATAGACATAAAAGAAAGATAAACAAATTGCTTGCTATTTGTTATACCTTCTATGCTGCTCTTTCCTTGGTTGGCACTTGATCTTGAAGAGTTGTGTGTTCCTTGGATGACAAACTATGTTGAATATGCAAAATGATATGCAAAGTGGATGAGGATGTGATGATTATGAGATGAGAGTTCAAATGGAAAATTGACAAGAGTTTGGTAGCAAAAGACTTGATCTCTAAATTGAGGGAAATGAGGGGGTATTTATAGGCTAATTGGAATTCTCTAGATAATTCAACGGTTGGGATTGATCCAACAAGATCAAGATGAAAGACTATGGTGAGTTGATGACTCACAAACCATCACATCTTGACATGTGAAATGTGAGATGTCTTAGGGTGGAGTGATGTAGAAATGAGGTGGAGGAGAAGGACAAGAGGTGGAAGAGAAGTACATGAGGTGGATGAAGGACAAGTACCTTTGAGGTACCTTGGGGGATGAAAAGATTTCTTCAAAAATGAACTTCTTGTCCCCAAATGAGGATGAAAGAGACTTTTGAGGAATTTTAGAATTCTTCAAAAATCTCCATGGGGAAAGGGGAAGTGGTTGGAAGAATAAATGTAATTTACATTCATTGGAGAGTTTATTGGGTAAAAGGAGGTCTCCAAAAAGTTGGAGATTTGTCACATGTGGGTGATGTGACAAGTCCAAGGTTTTAGAAGTCCTTGGCACATGTAAAGTGACAAGTCAAGCCTTCTAGAATTTTGCATGGGGGATGGGGAAGACCTTGGAAAGACAAAAGTGAATTAAAAATTCACATGAGAAAGAGAGGAACCTTGGGCAAATAAATGTGAATTAAAAATTCACATGGGGAAGAGAGGAACCTTGGACAAATAAATGTGAATTAAAAATTCACACGGGGAAGAGAGTCTAGGCTAAAAATGGTAAGTGGGAAGGTTGACCAGAAAAGGTAAGCTAAATGTGTTTAATGATTCTAATTAAGGTTGTGCAAACACAGGATTAGGATAATTAATGAGAGATTAGAGGCAAGTGGGAGATTATGGAAGATGTGACACTTAATCAAGATTAAGTGGTGCACATCCTAATCACAAATTAATTAATTTAATCTGGATTAAAAGAGGGTTATGGAGAATGTGACAAGGAAAGAGAAAAAGGGGAATTAAAAATTGATTTTAATCGAAATGGGTTAAAAGACTAAATTAAATAATTTATCATATTTATTTAATTTAGAGAAGAAAAGGGATAGGGTAAAGTATTTAATTTATTTAATTACATACTTTAGGAACCTTAGGCAGAAAATGAAATAATGATTAAATAAATTATTTAATCACTATTAATGAAATAGATGAATATAGTAGACGATTTTGATCATATGGAAGTGATCAAATTTGGATGTCTACATTTTGCCCCTTTTCGAAGTACCGTTAGAATAACCGTGCTTCGAAGAAAAGAAAGTGCAGATGACTCTATAGAGGAAGTAACCGGAAGATGATGCCCCAGCGTGGGGAGGAGGACCTGAGCTGTCTGAATTAGCGAAGTAATAGATTAGGATGCCCCAATCTTGGAAATGATTGACTATGGCAGGGAAAATTGGTAAATGTGAAGGGTATGCCCTTTCGAGAGGGTGACGGGGGAAAAAGAAGGGTCCCAGGCAACATCTCGATAAGAAGAAACAGATGGTATGGTTTGAAAGAGGTCAAAAAATTAGGCAAGTTTTCCTTTTGAACGAAGTTAATCGGACAAACGGGGTGCAAATGGCGGCTCCGGGAAGTGAAAGGATTAATCAAAGGAATAAAAGGGTAAATAAAAGGTAAAAATACCTCTTAAGAGAGTGAAAGTGAATATAAGGTAATTTTAAAAATTACCTCACCTCATTTGCATTGTAATAGTTAAGAGAAGAGGAGAGAGAGCAAGTAGACGAGGAGTGAAGATGCCGGGAGATAATGACACCGAGATCATCCATCGGATAGACGAGGTTCGATGGTCCTACAGACAGTAGGATGAGCCTCGCTAGGTAGGCAACAAAACCCTCTATGCATTATTTTTAAAATTTTAAAATATTTTTAGGCATTTGATCAAAAATGTAAAACGTGGGTTTTGTGGGCAGGAGAAAATTAAGAAATGGGTAGGAAAAAGAAATTTGAAAATTTGAAAAAAATTGAGATTTTGAGGGGAAAAACTATTTCAGCCGTCGGAGGGTGAATACACCCCAGGTTCTAGGTGGGTCCGCCCTGGGGTTGGGCGAGTCTGCCCCACGGTCGGGCAAGTTCGCCCCGGCTGGGGGTGGGTCTGCCCCATGACGGGGCAGACAGGCGCTGCTGCTGGGCGGCGACGCCACCCGCGGCAACGCCGCCCATCCAACGGGGCTGCCTAGGGGGTGCCGACTTGGCGAAGCGGCCAGGCACCACTGCGACTAGCGGCGGCGTGGCCCCGGCAGCGTCGCTTAGCTTGGCGGGGCGGGTCCACCCTGCTGTAGGGGCGGGTTCGCCCCATCAGCCCGAGGGCGGGTCCGCCCCGCAAGCGGGAGGAAAGAGGGAGGGGGAAGAAAAAAATAAAGAGAAGGAAAAAAGAAAGTGGGGGGAATAGGAAGAAGAATTTGATGAATAATTTTGACGAGGGGGATGAGATTTTTGCAGGATTTTGGTAGATTACAGACTCACGAGCGGAGGCCAGAGGCACTGGCGGCGACGATTAAAGCGATGACCAGGGTGGATCACGCAGCTTTGGAGTAGGTGGGGTTACTGCACTTAGTGCAGTTTCCTGAGATGAGGGCACATCGGATGATGTTGACAGCCCTGATAGAGAGATGGAGCTCGGCTACGTCGACGTTTCATTTGTCGACAAAAGAGATGATAGTGACATTAGAGGATGTGTGGCAGATCTTGAGGTTACCGATAGCGGGGCGGTTAGTGAGTGAGGAGGTGTCGAGAGGAGTGCAGTTAGATGAGACCATTCTGGTGCTATTTAGGCGAGATGACTTGTCGATACAGAGGGGGCAATTGGATGTAGACAGATGCCTATCCTTGGGGGTGCCGACATTACCACTTTTTCTGTGTTGTCTGATCAACGAGATTCTATTGTCGGACCGAAGTAGGTGATTCTGCAGCCTACGGTATATGGAGGTGATTCGACATATTGTCAAGTGGCAGGAGGTGCAGTTTTCCTGGGGGTCATGTGTATTGGCCCAGTTATACCGGGACATGCATGTGATCTGTTATCGAGGGATGCAGAGCGTGATGCACATGACACTATTGCAGGTGTGGGGGTGGGAGCAGATCACAGTGATGAGACCCATAGTGAATAGGAGAGGAGATTTGGATGATAGA
>CM021108.1:79788653-79898299 GCA_007115665.2 Sequoiadendron giganteum
TATTTTGATGATGATATGTGATGGTCCCCATTGATATTATGCTGCACATTTTTGTGATGGATGATGTATGTTATGCATATGGTGTTATATTGATGTTTTTATGATAGATGATGTATGTTATGCATATGTATATTATGTTTTTGTGTTGATATGGATGTTGCGTTATGATGTTAATGATTTATTTATGCATGTGTGGATGATGTGATTATGGATAATGTTAATAATTTATGAATGGTAATGCAATTGTATTTATGATGTAAGTAATATGGGCCTATTAATGATGCATGAAAATGTATGGATGAATGATCATAATGAAGTGAATGAACCTACATGAATTAATGCAATATGGATAAATGAACTTAATGTATTGATGTAAATGGATGAACTTAAATGAATTAATGCAAATGGATAAATAAACCTAATGAATTGATGTAATATGGGTAAATGAACTTAATGTATTGATGTAAATGGATGAACTTAAATGAATTAATGCAAATGGATAAATGAACTTAATGTATTGATGTAAATGGATGAACTTAAATGAATTGATGTAATATGGGTAAATGAACTTAATGAGTGTAGACATAAGTATCAATGGGTAGGTGATAGGCGTAGGGTGTGTGGAGCGCAGTACTTGTCAAGGACCTTTAGGATCCCGAGAAGAAAAGTTAGTAAGAGGGAATGGGAGTTTGCACAACCAAAATCATGAGTCATAGATGTAGGAGCAAGATAGGATGAAGGGGGAATATGCAATCAAATGAAATGCAACATGAATGCAATTTGCCATCCTTTAGAGAACTGATTTTTGCTATAGCATAAGACATCGGGCGTCAGGGTATGTAAACCAAGACGGATTAATGTCTAATGCATAAAACAAACACGACAAACAAGAAGGCTATCCCAATACCCCAAAGTTGCGATGACTTTGGTCGGGCCAGGTATTGGAATAACCACAAGCACAAAGGGATGCCCCCACATAATGCAGGATCCGAAAGAAATCGTGGTGGGTACTACGTGGAGCATCCCAACAGACAACAATAGTAAAACGGTCAAGAGATGTCCCTATGTTAACTAGGAAAAACACACCACAATATGAAGGATCATGGCGATCTTGACTAGTGATTATAGGGAGCTCAAATGATAAACAAAGTCCAAAAATACCAAAAGATCGTAATCAATTACAAGCGTCCTTTGCCATAAGGTCCCAGGGATGGATGGGGTTGATGTGGTCTGTTAGGAAGGATGCATCCTGTTAAGACCGATGATGGATACTAAGCTAAAGTGACCTAGATGACGTAGGATAATTGCCATTGGGCAGATTTCTTGATAAGAGAAGATCTTGTTTGTGAAGAATCAATGATGATAGGGACATACCTGAAAACAAAACAACAAAAGAACAAGACACAACCTAAATACCTAGGGGCTCGAGGGCTGATCAAAGATCAACCTTGCCTACGTGAAAGCGTAGAGCCCTTGTAGTTCAGGAAAAGACCACAATAAAAGAGCGAAAAGTGGACTGATGGAAACCGATGGGTGACCAAGACAAACACAAGCCCCGAGGGCAGATCAAAAGATCAACCTTGCCTACGTGCAAGCGCAGGGGCAATGTAGTTCGGACATGACAAAAGATCGAGGATGGACAAGATCGGAAAGTGGATCATGAGGATAGAGCATGAAAGACAAAATGCCTTGGGGGCCGATCAAAGATTAGCCTTGCCTACGTGCAAGTATAGAGGCATCGTAGTTCAAGAGGAGATGATGATAAGGCAATGATGACAGATGATGGAGGAGAACGATCAAATAGATCGACCACAAAAGAAGACAAAGAGAAGCCTCAGGGGTAGATCAAAAGATCAGCCTTGCCTACGTGCAAGTGCAGGGGCAATGTAGTTCACAAGGAGACGATGAGACCCAGATGGAGACGAACACGAAGAGTGAGCCCAGATTAGGATAATAAGCTCAGGATTTCATATAGCGAATACCAAGCGACGAGGTGATGCAAGTAGATGAGAGGATTTGGGGATTGAGGAATCAGCAGATAAGCCATAAAGTAACCAAGACGCGAGGTAGATAATGATTAAGCCCTATACGAGAGGCACCCGTTGCTAGGTTTTCACCAATCGTACGTATCCAAGGCACCACGCAGGGGTGGTTTTCACCATAGGACGAATTATTTCTTTTTACTATTTTTGGATTTTTGGATTTTTTTGACTTTTACCAGGAAGGATACCCCAGCTGACCTAAGTGTAGAACTTCTTCAAGTGCATGATGTTGATGGGTTCCTCCAAGGGCTCGCCTTCAGGGGTGGAGATCCTGTAGGCACCAGAAGCATACTTCGTGGTGATGACATAAGGGCCCAACCAGTTTGCTTCAAACTTACCCTTTTTCTCTCGATCTTGCTGATTCTACTGATTCTCTTTTAGGACCAAATCACCAATATTGAATTGGCAAGGGCAGACTTTCTTATGGTAGCTCCTTTTGAGTCGGTGTTGATAGGATTGCAGATGGTTATAAGCCTTGACCCATTTTTCATCCAACAATTCGAATTGTGCCAAGCGTGCCACTCGGGTGTCTTCGTCAGTGATGAGATTTTTGAGGGAGATTCAGAGTGAGGGGGTTTCAACTTCGATTGGCAAGATGGCTTTAGCGCCATAAACAAGAGAATATGGAGTAGCACCGGTAGGGGTGCGGATGGATGTACGGTAGGCCCAAAGAGCGAGATGGATATGGAGGTGCCAATCATGACCAATGCTATTGACCATCTTCTTAATGATTTTGATCAATGTTTTGTTTGTTGCTTCTGCCTGTCCATTACCTTGGGGGTAATAGGGAGTGGACCAACAATGTTGGATATGATACGTGTTACAAAGGATCTTCATACACTTATTTTTGAATGGCTTTCCGTTGTCGGTGATGATGGCGGAGGGGATAACATACCTGCAGAGGATATGGTAGAGGATGAAATTAGAGATTTGAACACCAGTGATTTGAGTGAGTGGAATGGCTTCCACCCACTTGGTGAAGTATTCAATGGCCGTGATGATAAAGGTGTGACCATCAAAAGATGGAGGGTAGATCTTGCCAATCAAGTCGAAACCCCTTTGTGAAAACGACCAAGGTGTCGTGATAGGTTGGAGCTCTTGTGCTGGAGCGTGAATCAGATCTACATGTTGTTGACATGGAAGACATTTTTTGACATATTCACAAGCATCCTGTTCCATTGTGGGCCAGTAATATCCTGCTCTGAGAATCCGTTTGGCTAGGGCCATACCCTTAGAATGGGCCCCACAAATACCGCTATGCACTTCTGTTAATGTTGTGTGAGCTTCAGTTTCATCTAAACAACGAAGGAGAGTTCCATCATACCCACGTTGATAAAGTGTATCACCGATAATGGTGTAGTGGGCCATGCGTTGGATAAATGATTTACATTGGTTTCTCATGAGGTCAGGTGGGAGGGTGTTGTCATGAATGTAGGTGTAAATGTCATGGTACCAAGGGGATTCAAGACCTACAATAGCACACACCATGTCACTCTCAGGGATATCATACACTAGGATTAGGAGTTGCTCGACTAGGAACTGACAATTTGTGCAATCTTTTGGCATGTCGAGGAGAGAGCCAATGGTAGCCATAGCATCCACTGCCTTATTCTGGAGTCTCAGGATCTGCTCAAATTGGATGGTAGTGAAATATTTCTTGAAGTCATCCACCATTCATTTGTAAGGCAACAAATTTTCATCTTTTGTTAGAAACTCATCGTTGACCTATTTTATGACTAACTGGGAGTCACCAAAAACTTGTAGATGAGTGATGTGCCATTGGACTGCAATTCTAAGGCCTGTGAGAAGGGCTTCATATTCAGAGATGTTGGTGTAGGGAAAAGCCAGTCTGAATGATTTCGGTATGTACTCGCCTTGGGGGATGATAAGCAAGATTCTTGCCCCCGATCCATTATGAGTGTGTGATCCATCAAAGTACAGTGTCCAGGTGGTGGCTTCTGAGACTGCAAATACTCCTTCATCTGGAAATTCAGTTTCTATGGGATAAGCGTCCACTAATGGGGCGTCTGCTAACTGATCAACTATTACTTGTCCTTTAATGGCCTTTCTATCCACATATTCTATATCAAACTCATTGAGGAGCATGATCCATTTAGCCATTTGACCAGTCAGGGCTATCTTGGATAACAAGTACTTGAGGGGGTCAACTTTGGATATCAATTTTATAGGATGGCTAAGCATATAGTGGAATAGCTTTTGTGTGCTGAAGACCACAACGAGACATGCCTTTTCCATTGGTGAATAATTGAGTTCATACCCGACCAGTGTGCGGCTAATGTAATAGATCGCTCGTTCCTTTGAAAATTCATCATGTTGTGCCAATAATGCCCCCAATGCAACTGATGTGGCAGATATGTACAACAGGAGGGGTTTGCCAGGGATAGGTGGCATCAAGATCGGCGGGTGGGCCAAATATCCTTTGAGCATGTAAAAACCCAACTGACACTATTGATTCCACTTGAAGCTGGTGTCTTTCTTGAGAAGGTGGGTGAATGACTGACATTTATCCGCAAGTTGGGATATAAACCAGTGGATGGATTGTAGTTTCCCTTAGAGGCTCCTTAATTGTTTCAGGTTTCTTGGTGGAGGCATATCCATGATAGCTTTCACCTTAGCCGGGTCAACCTCGATGCCTCTTTGGGAAACTATGAAGCCCAACAATTTTCCTGATGTGACACCAAACACACATTTTTTTTGGATTGAGTCGAAGCTTGTACTGTTCTAAGCGCTCAAAGATCCTCTTCAGAATGGCAGGGTGTTCTTCTCTGGTTCTAGATTTTTCCAGTAGGTCATCAGCATAATCTTCCATGATGATGTGGATGAGGTCATGGAATATAACTGTCATTTCCTGTTGATAAGTTGCCCCCGCATTTTTGAGACCAAAGGGCATGACATTGTAACAGAAAGTACCCCAAGGTGTTGTGAAAGCGGTTTTATGTTGATCTTCAGGGGCAATCCAGATCTGATTGTAGCCAGAGAAACCATCCATGAGGGATAACATCTTGTGTCCTGCAGTGATGTTGATGTTAGGTAATGGAAAGTCATCTTTTGGGCAAGCTTTGTTAAGATCTCGGAAATTCGTACAAATTTTGATGTCTCCATTGGGTTTAGCAATAGGTACTATATTGGAGATCCAATCAGAGTAATCAATGGGTCTGATAAAACCAGCATCCAGTAACTTTTCCAGTTCTTTCTTAACCAATAATGCCACCTATGAATGCATCTTTCGCAGCTTCTGTTTGACAGGTTTGGCCTTTGGACGAACATCCAAATGGTGTACAACAAGATTAGGATCCAGGCCAGGCATATCAGAGTAAGCCCATGCAAAGTTGATAACCCCTTCACGGAGAATTTGGACAATGGTGCTATATTTTGTTTTAGATAAAGATTTGGCCACATAGGTGATCCTTGGAGTTTCTTCTGTCCCCAAATTCACCTCTTGCGTTTCTTCAATGAGCATCGAAGATTGCTCAGATAGCTGTGTTCCTACAAGGGGAAGATGAACGTCCCCATCTTCCAGTGCCGTATTAAGGTTTTCACTGTCAGATACATCCTTTGTTTTTACTTTTTCGTAGTCAAAAAGCGCCTCGGTGAGGTTTTCACTTGATGACCCATTTTTCTTTTGTTTCTTTTTGTTTTTGCGATTAGGGCGTTCATCTTCCCCCAATCCCATTAGATGTACATAGGTATCCTCTGAGGGAAATGTGCTGACAGGTGCGCTACCTTGTAGGTCATGATCGATAAACTCAGGATGTTTAAGGGATAAAGTTATGGTACAAACAAATAAGCATTCAAACATGGTGGGGAGGTCAATGTGATTCAAATCGTCGTACGCGTGTATGATGGACTCTTCCTCCGGTATGTCTTCAAGGGAACCTTTGTCAACACTAACATTGTTAGAGGTGCTAGCGGATGTTGTAGGACCCTTCTGTTTAGTATCATAACCCAAGCCCAAATTTCTTGGTCGGATGGTAGTTGCTTCAATGGGCAGACGTTTTCCTTATTCTTCAACACCAAGGCCTCTGCCTTGGTAATGACACTTTTCAATGAATTTGGATGCACGTGGATAAACTTCTTGGAAGTATTCAATAAGTGGACATGGTGGCTCAGGTTCCTCTCGATAAAACCATTGACTGATATCTTCGTCCATTTGATCCTGGAGGGATCCCAAATCATTGAATGTTGTTGACCCCATGTTCTTGGAGGTGAGTGTGTCTTTTCCTCCAATTTTGGTAGCGACAAAATTGGTTGTCCATATGTGCGGGGTGAAGGTGGCATGGTTGCCACATTGAGTGTGGTATGCATTTCGTATGCACCACATCCTTTGTCTATGATCTGGACCTTGGTGACAGTGAAAGGAGGTGTGGATGATGGTGGGGATGAAGTGTTTAGTGTATTGGTGGATGGGACAGGATCGGATGTTGGGGATTCCCCCATTTCGACTCCTGGGAAATAATGTGAATGTGGAAAAGAAGCTTCCAAGGCACAACAATATTCAAAAGGCTGAGGGTCGGCTTGTATGGTGACTTCCATTCCTTGAAATGGGAACTTTAAGCATTGGTGATAGGTGGATGGGACGGCTTGCATAAAATGAATCCATGGACGACCAAGAAGGATGTTGTATGGAAGTTCAAGGTCTAGAACATGACACATAGTGTATTGTACAATGGGCCCCACTTGAATAGGGAGGAAAATAACTCCTTCAGAATCTCGTTTTGCATTATCATATGCCTTGATGGTGATAACTTGTTTTCTGAGATCAGCCTGGGTGTATCCGACCTGTTGTATGAATTTTAATGTACAAAGATTTAGGGCCGAACCATCTACCAATACCCTTTTTACCTTTTGATAATTGACATCAACCTCGAGATGGAGGGGGCTGTTGTGGCTTGAATCAAGATGTGGCATGTCCTTTTGGCTAAAGGCTAACTGATAGGTTGATGAGAGATTGCCTACCAATGCTTGAAATTAGGTAGGGTCAATATTATCAGGCACTTGTGTGCTTTGCAAAGCCTTAGTTAAGATATCTTGATGTACGGGAGATGACTTAAGCAGATCCAAAATGGATATTTGGGCTGTAGTCTTACCTAGATGGTCAAGGATGTTATATTGGGAATTGGCGGATGGTCGTTGGGTAGATGGAGGTGCTGCTGGGACTGTGATGCGGGTTCACCGAGTGGTAACAACAAATTGTGGATCCTTTCCTTTAACATGTATCATGGATACACGTGGCTCCACTTGTTCTACATATGAAACCACACCTTGATAATTGTATGGCACATTTTTGTAGCTGATGTTATTGGTATTGTTATTTTGCTTGTTATTATTGCTAGGTCCAAGATTTGAGTTGGACATACTAGGACCCTGATTATGGTTAGGAAAGGCGTTTTGATATATTTGGAGTTGAGCATTGGATGAGCATGCTACATTAGCATCCACATGGATTTCACCTCGATCGATGAGACCTTGAATGTAGGTTTTTAGGCCTTGACATTTATCTAAGGTATGTCCCTTAATCTTGTGAAATTCACAATATTCATTGTCTTTAAACCAAGCAAGCTTGGGTTTGGACGTATCGAGAGGTTTGGTGACAGGATAGGTGATGGGGTAATTAGCTTGAAGAAGCTTATTAAACACCACGCTAAGGGGTTCTCCCAACTGAGTGAACTGTCGTTTGTTTCCCCCTTGGTTGTTTTGATTGGATTGTTGTCATAGTGCCCCTTGAGGGACAGATATGGTGGTTTGGACTGATGGTTGTTGTGGAGGAGGCTATCTTTGCGTGGTGGTGGCCACTTGAACATGTTTGGTGTCAGTGACACCGTCATTGACAAAATTCTTATTTCTATTCCAATAACGAGGTTTATCCCCAAAGGATTTCTCTTTATCAGAATTGAAATGTTTGACTTGCCCTTTTGCAACAAGGGCTCATTCCAAGATGGGGCCTTTCTCCACAAGTCCTGCAAAGGTGGTGATACAATGGAGTTGGAAATTGTGAGCCATATCTGGGTGGGAATTTTTGATAAATAATGTGACCATGTCTTTTTCTATTGGTGGGGATTTCATCCTGCTAGCCAAGGCACGCCATCTTTGCAAGTAACTTGCAAAGGTCTCTCCGTCACGTTGTTTTTCTTTGAGGAGATCAAGTGTGTCAATATCTTTCTCTAGATTAAAAGAGAAATGAGAGACAAACTGTTTAGACAATTGTGCAAAGGTTTTGATAGATCCCTTTTCAAGACCCATAAACCAGTTGAGGGCAACCCCTTGTAGAATTTTAGGGAAAAGTCGGATAAGATAATTATCATTATGCATGACCTCTTGGCAATGAGCATAAAATTCTTGAAGGTGAGCTCTAAGATCCTTGGTTCCCTTGTATTTATCGAATTTTGGTATCTCAAAATGTTTGGGAAAAGGAATCAAGGAGATGGAGGGATCAAAATGATAAGGACATATGTCCTCAAACTTGAATGATTGTTTACCCGCTCCAGCTTGTAAGTCCTTTAATGTTGCTTTTACTTCTTCCAAGTCCTTATTGACAGGAGTCGTGGGAGTCAAAGTGGATTGATTGTATGGATAATATTGTGGATATGATGAGGATGGCCCTACCACCTCTTGTCCTTCATCCACCTCATGTACTTCTCTTCCACCTCTTGTCTCACCAGGTGTGCTAGAAATATGATCCTTTTAAAATGTCAAGTCCTAATGTGAGATGCTAGATAAAAACTAATAATGCAACAAGAGGAAATAACAAGATAAAAGGGCACCTCAATGATTAGCCTAAGAAATAGATAGACATAAAAGAAAGATAAACAAATTGTTTGTTGTTTGTTATACCTTCTATGCTGCTCTTTCCTTGGTTAGCCCTACTGTTGTTGGATCATAAATGGGTTGAGTTGGATATGAATGCGTTGGTTGATTGTAGGTGGATTGATAGTTGGATGATTGATTGTGTTGAGTGGGAGCCACTTGTTGTTGATAGTAGGAAACAATAGAGGGGTCTTGTTGCTGCATAGTATTTTGATAATACGTAGAGGTAGGGCCTCTTTGTTGATGTGATGATGGTTGTTGGTAATATGAAGTGTAAGGTGCCCCCTGTTGGTGAGTTTGTTGTTGTTGAAAGTAGGGCGGATAGGATTGGTATTGTTGCACAATGATTGGTTGTTGCGTGGCATATGGGTATGGATTTGGTGTTTGTTGGTGGGGATGATATTGAGTTTGTGAAAGATTGGTGTAAGGTGGCGGTTGGGTATGCGTTTGGTTTTGCGCATTCTGATGAGGATTCATGTGGGATGGAACACTGTATGTGCTTGTGGGATGATAGAGGTAATTAGTAAGCAGATTATGATGTGTTTGTGTAGGGATACGCACATGTTGTTGTGGAGGTCGTTGTTGTTGCTGTTGATGAGGTGGGTGAGATAAGATATGTTGTTGTTGTTGATATGGGTGAGGTGGGATGTGTTGTTGTTGTTGAGATGTATGCTTCACCACTTGATGTGATGGTTGTGTGAGAACAAAAGTGTGTTGCAGATGTTGTGGATGCAAATGTTGAGATGAAGCTATAATAGTAGCAACATGTGGTGGTGCTAGTAGTGTGGTGGATTGGTGTGGATTATTTGGAGGTTGTTGAAATGCAGGAGGTAGCACATTGGTAAGTGGAGGTGTGCCCCCAATATTAGAATATGGGGGAGGAAGCGGTGGAGCATATGGGATGTATGGCGACATGCCATAGGTACGAGGATCATTAGGATCGGGTGGTGGAATAGTAGATGTTGTGGTTGGATGACAAGGATATTCTTGGACTTGATGGACGACAACATTTCCAAGTTCGGGGTGGTATCGATTTTCAGTGGGTGCACCTTCAGGAACGTAGGAATTTTTTGGAACATTTTGTGAGGTTTGTGGGTCAACAAATGGGGGAAGGGCATATTGTGATGTATTGAAACTAGATGGTGGTTTGACTCCTTTCATGAGTAAGGTGGCAAGGATCTTATCCCCACGTTCATTTAGGAGACTATCCGTCATTTGGACATTGGCAGGATTACTGAGATATTCGTCAATGGTGACTTCAAGTTGATTGACCATGTTTTCGTCACTAGGTGGTGTGATATTTTGGATGTCGGTGTTTGATTGAGATGAGATGCCATTATGGGGATTGTGTGGAATTCTATTAGGATCTTGAGGGACATTCGGTTGGGAGCCTTGAGTTTGTTGGTCTGCCATTTGCTTTTTTGTTTGTGAACAGGTTTGAACGGGCATGAACGTGCAAAACAACTAGGTGATTTCAAGATGTAATCTCTAAAGGATGATCTAGGTGATGATTTGGATTGATTGATTTAGATTGGATGGTGGATCAATTTATGATGTATCAATTTGATGATTTGGATGAGAATTGGATTTGATTGGATCAATTAGATAAGATTGGATTTGATGGATCAATTTGATGATTTGGATGATGATTGGATTTGTTTGGATCAAATGATGATGTATCAATTGGATGATTTGGATGAGGATTGATTTGATTGGATCAAATGATGATGTATCAATTTGATGATTGGATTTGATTGGATCAAATGATGATTGATTTGATTGGATCAATTGATGATGTATCAATTGGATGATTTGGATGAGGATTGGATTTGATTGGATCAATTGATGATGTATCAATTGGACGATTTGGATGAGGATTGGATTTGATTGGATCAATTGATGATTGGATTTGTTTGGATCAAATGATGATGTATCAATTTGATGATTGGATTGTTTGGATCAATTGATGATGTATTAATTGGATGATTTGGATGAGGATTGGATGATGGAGGGGGTCCTAAAACTTGATTTGGAAATCACCCTAAGTGACTTATGACGTTAGTTGATCAATTTGAGCTAGCTAAATCAATGATCACGACACCGAATCCGCCTTGAGATGGAAGGGGATTGATTTGGGCCAATGACGTTGACTTACAACACAAATCCGCCTCAAGATAGAAGTAGATTGATTAGGTTGAAGACAAGGATTGATTATGTAGGATAATGATCAACTTAACACCTTGGTCAATTCGGGAAATAGCTCCTAAAATAAGGTTTTAGGGATTTTGTGTTGAAAGATGATGATGAATGTAAATGGAAGATGTGTTGTTGAAGATGTTTAGGTCTCACGATAAGATGGGTATCCCAAATGGTGGAATGATCAATGTGAATGTGGTAAATGGATGTTTTAGAAAGGTTAAACGGAGGTTTGGAATGATCTAATGGATGTTTGGATTGTTTAGATGAGTGTTTAGGAAGATCAAATGGTCAAATGGAGATTTTGGGGGTTCAAATGGAGGTTTAGAATGGTCAAATGGATGAAATTGTTCGTTCAAAGGGCGTATCCGCACTTCTGCAGTAAAAAGTGCTGAAACAGTAGGGCATATCCGTACTTCTGCAGTAAAAAGACTGGCAGAAATGTCAGAACAGGGGGGCGTATCTGCACTTCTGTAGTAAAAAGTGCTGAAATAGGGGGCGTATCCGCACTTTTGTAGTAAAAAGACTGGCATAAATGTTGGAACAGGGGGGTGTATCCACACTTCTCTAGTAAAAAGCGCTGAAACAGGTGGGTGAATCCGCCCCTCTGCAGGAATAGTGACTTGGTTGGGAAATGAGAGATTATGGCAAGGACTTGAAATGACTCAATGAAGGTTTGACTTATCAAAATTTACTGGTTTTTCACAGAAAGACACTTTGAACAAGCACATTCCTATGATTAGTATTAAGGGGTATGGCCGGTAAAGGTCTTACTCTAGGATAAACAAGGTTTCTAGGGAGTCCTCGATATACGCTCGGTACGTGAGACACAAACGTGAACACCAGTCCGTCACAAGCATGAGTTGGGAGCCCCAACGAGATACTAAAAGGCTCAGACCAACTCTTCACGTCTATCTAGGTACCACCCTAGCTTCGATGCTTCACCAATTACGACACAACTGGATTGGGGTATAGCTTTGGCTCTCCCCCCTTTATATACCCCGCTGGTACACGTGGTTGGGATCGTCCCTTGGGGTGATGAAATCCCCAAGCAGGTCCCACTAAGAAGAAGACACTAATCGTTTCCAACTACCCCCTTCGGATCCGCACAAAGTGCAAAGGAGGAAGGTGAAAACAAACTAATGCCCCCTTAGGGTAAAATAAATAAAACAAACATAGCAAGCAACAAATGTTACTTTCCCCTACTTATACTAAGTAAATAGATAAAGCAGTAAGGAAAGACTTCAAAAATCAGAATAAAACAAAGGCCCTGCAAGCAAATATTAGTTGTTTTATCTTTTTCCCTTTGTGATTTTCAACAAAATACTCAAGATATCAGCAAGAAATCTGATTTCACCCACCAACAAACAGGGTTAGAGGATTAGAGCACAAAACAACAAAAGAAAGGGACAAAAACGAAGCTAAAAAGCACTTTTTTACCTTCCCAAACGTGCTGTTTAGGGCAAATCCGCCCCTCTGTAGTGAAAAATGCTAAATCGGGTGGGCAAATCCGCCACTCTGCAGAAAACAGTTGGCAAAAAGATGTTGAAACACGGGGGCGTATCTGCCCTTCTGCAAAAAATAGTTAGGCAAAAACTTCGGATCGTGAGGGCGTATCCGCACTTCTGTAGAAAATAATTAGCAAAACGTTGGACTGCGGGGGTGTATCCGCACTTCTGCAAAAACACAGTTAGCAAAACGTTGGACTGCGGGGGCGTATCCGCACTTCTGCAGAAACACAGTTAGCAAAACGTTGGACTGCAGGGGCGTATCCGCACGTCTGCAGAAACACTGTTAGCAAAACGTTGGACTGCGGGGGCGTATTCGCACTTCTGCAGAAACACAGTTAGCAAAACATTGGACTGCGGGGGCGTATCCACACTTTTGCAGAAACATAGTTAGAAAAATGTTGGACTGCGGGGGCGTATCCGCACTTCTATAGAAACATAGTTAACAAAACATTGAACTGCGGGGGCGTATCCGCACTTTTGTAGTAAAAACTAATAGAAACGTCGGATCGTGAGGGCGTATCCGCCCCTCTGCGACCTGAACCTGCAAACAAGCTTAACAACAACAAACATAAAAGAAAGAAACCCTTTTGTGGGTCCCACTAGGCGTGCAAGAAATGTGATCCTAATAAAATGTCATGTCTTAATGTGAGATGCTAGATAAAAACTAATAATGCAACAAGAGGAAATAATAAGATAAAAGAGCACCTCAATGATTAGCCAAAAAAATAGATAGACATAAAAGAAAGATAAACAAATTGCTTGCTGTTTGTTATACCTTCTATGCTGCTCTTTCCTTGGTTGGCCCTTAATCTTGAAGAGTTGTGTGCTCCTTGGATGACAAGCTATGTTGAATATGCAAAATGATATGCAAAGTGGATGAGGATGTGATGATTATGAGATGAGAGTTCAAATGGAAAATTGACAAGAGTTTGGTAGCAAAAGACTTGATCCCTAAATTGAGGGAAATGAGGGGTTATTTTTTATAGGCTAATTGGAATTATTTAGAGAATTCAACGGTTGGGATTGATCCAACAAGATCAAGATGAAGGGCTATGGTGAGTTGAGGACTCACAAGCCATCACATCTTGACATGTGGAATGTGAGATGTCTTAGGGTGGAGTGATGTGGAAATGAGGTGGAGGAGAAGGACAAGAGGTGGAAGAGAAGTACATGAGGTGGATGAAGGACAAGTACCTTTGAGGTACCTTGGGGGATGAGAATATTTCCTCAAAAAGGAACTTCTTATCCCCAAATGAGGATGAAAGAGACTTTTGAGAAATTTTAGAATTCTTCAAAAATCTCCATGGGAAAAGGGGAAGTGGTTGGAAGAATAAATTAAAAATTTACATTCATTGGAGAGTTTATTGGGTAAAAGGAGGTCTCCAAAAAGCTGGAGATTTGTCACATGTGGGTGATGTGACAAGTCCAAGATTATAGAAGTCCTTGGCACATGTAAAGTGATAAGTCAAGCCTTCTAGAATCTTGCATGGGGGATGGGGAAGACCTTGGAAAGACAAAAGTGAATTAAAAATTCACATGGGGAAGAGAGGAACCTTGGGCAAATAAATGTGAATTAAAAATTCACATGGGGAAGAGAGTCTAGGCTAAAAATGGTAAGTGGGAAGGTTGACCAGAAAAGGTAAGCTAAATGTGGCTAATGATTATGATTAAGGTTGTGCAAACACATGATTAAAATAATTAATCAGAGATTAAAGGCAAGTGGGAGATTAAGGAGGATGTGACACTTAATCAAGATTAAGTGGCAGACATCCTAATCACAGATTAATTAATTTAATCTGGATTAAAAGAGGGTTATGGAGAATGTGACAAGGAGAGAGAAAAAGGGGAATTAAAAATTGATTTTAATCGAAATGGGTTAAAAGACTAAATTAAATAATTTGTCATATTTATTTAATTTAGAGAAGAAAAGGGATAAGGTAAAATATTTAATTTATTTAATGACATACTTTAGGAACCTTAGGCATAAAATGAAATAATGATTAAATAAATTATTTAATCACTATTAATGAAATAGATGGATAGAGTAGACGATTTTGATCATATGAAAGTGATCAAATTTGGATGTTTACAGTAACCTATCCATATGCAAGTGAATTTTGGGACATAATTAGGAGCAAATTAAACCTGAAGTGCCCCATGCTGACAGACCTTGAAACCTGGTTCAAGATGTGGCCCCAAGGTGGTAGGAAATCGGTGTTTGGCAGAATATGGCAGCTAACCCCATCCATAGTGATATGGGAAATCTCGAAGGAGACAAACATAAGGATCTTTTAGGGGAAGGAGATGAGCGAAGAAGGGATCTACGGTAAAATTGAAAGGGCCATAGTAGAAATTATTAATGAAGATGCCTAGTCCAAAGAAGACAAGCAGAGAATATTCACAAATTGGGATGAAAACTTAATGAAAGCAATTGAGGGTTTGAAGCCACCACTTCTCAAGGGAAACAATGTGTGGTAGATAAAAAAATCAAAGAGGGTAGAGATAGTTTGGAAGGAGCCGGAAGAAGGATGGACCAAAATAAATTTTGATGGAGCCACTCGTGGGAACCCAGGTCTAGGAGGTGTAGGGTGTATTGCCAGGGACTTGCAAGGTAGAACCTTAGCAGGAAAATCCATTTCCTTGGGAAAGTGCACGAACATCGAAGCAATTTTTTTTAGGCCACAACTATTGGTCTGCAATTGGGTCTAGAGATAGGAGCAAAGCGTATACACCTGGAAGGAGATTCTCTCATAATGATCAATGCAATCCGAAAAGGTAGTGCCCAGAATTATAAATTAAACCATCTATTGTAGAGCATCAAACAACTGACAAGCAAATTTGAGGGCTTTCAAATAAACCACATGTACCGAGAAGGCAACAATGAGGTGGACGAGCTAGCAAAAAAGGTGTCAGAAGTTAACACATAAGCAAAGGGTCAGATGATTAGGAAGTTGTCAGAACAGGAGTAGTGATAAGTCAAAAATCAAAAGGACATCAAAGATACCGAAATAGCCGGTGGCTAATGAAGTATATAATAAAATGAACACAAAATCGAAGCGAAGTAGATTGACAAGATATAAGCCATAAATGGAAGGCGAGGGTAGGACATTGGAGCAAGTCCCAAGGTAAAGGAAATGACGAGTTTTCGACATGATCTCTCATAAACAAACACTTTTGTATCTTTAGTAAAGAAGGTGGCTGGTAGACATGCTTCAAGGGGAACGAACTCTAAATCGATCATCATGAGGAGGTAACACCTTCGTTGTTAAAAGCCAAGGTTGGCGATTGCTTAGGAAAACTGTGAAAGTGCTATTTCTAGCGTAATAAGTTAGGTGAGCTGGTTTTAGAGAATTAGAAGAGGTCGCATGTCTCAGGAAGTATGGACACTACACTATTTCTAAACACTGAGAAGCAACAACAATATTTTGTGGGTGAGATAACAGACAAAAGATTAAGAGGGCTGTTGAATTCTTCCCACCCACTAATTCTTTGGGCAACTAAAAAAGTGCTAGGGCCAGAATTGTTGAAAGCATATTAGAGGTTCAGGTCCAATGCTGACATTTTGATGATGTTTCTGGTAATGTTGATCCACATGGGCGTTTCCAAGGCAAGAGCCAAGAAAATTACCCAGATGGTCTTCATCCACGCATGCCTGACTAAGATTGACAAAGCCCTAGCTAACATTGATGGTTACCTGATGATCCTAATTCCACATAACTACTACATGACACGTTGAAATGGTGGGGAGGTGATGAAATTTCTGTCGATTCGAACCATTGACCCAACAAGGTTTGTGAAGCTATGGGATGAGAGGGAAAGAGGCATCTTCTTCCTTCTCAGAGCGACAATGATGATGGCTAACCCTCCCCATGGATGGGCTACAAAGTATATAGAGGATGAAGGGCTGCCAAGAGAGATAGTGGTAGGAGATGATGATGACTGGGACCTTGGTACAGGGGAAGAGTGGACATCGAATGATGAAAGAGACCCTGAGAAGAAAGTGAAAGGTCTGACCCATCAAAATTGTGAATCCGACTGTTTGATCGTGGCAGATTACCTGGCCTTCAAGAGATGGGAGGTGTCTGACGAGGAGGAGGACTAAGTAAGGTAGGCTTGGAGCGGATCGTGGCAGTGGTTTCTGCAGCAGGAGAGCAAGGCATGACTATGTGGTCCAACTCTGTAATATTTTGATAATTTTCAGTTATCTAGGTCAGTCCATTAATGGTAGCCATATAGGCTTGGGTCAGTCCGTTGAACAATAGTTGGTTTTTTACTATGGAAGGGATATGGATGTTCTATGGGGTTTTTTGATCCTAGCCATGGGCCATTTTGAATTGTAGAAGTAAGGTTGTATGGAATGTTTTGGGTTGGGGTTGGAATTGGGTCTAAGTCCAAGTCATAGTTGAATTTGGTCATGGTGGAAAACTCAAAAATCTGATAAAGATGTAATTATTTTATTATCAATATAGGGTGCTACCCCTAGCAATGATTTAACGATAAAAAAACCTTGATCATTATATGACTAATGAAACGATTTATAAAAATCTAATGGATGAGTAGAAGGGAGTGTAATTATATTAGGAATCAAAAAACTTTGAAGAACATAATTCATAGATTATTGAAGCTTAGTGAACTTCCTAGGAGCAATGTTTTTGAAATAAGGAAAAATAAGTTTTACCCACTTGATTCATATTTTTCCTCTCAGAGACCTCTTTGGATTTTTCTTACAAGTACAAGTATAAGAATTATGTTTACTTATATAACTCAGAGAATTATCTGTCAATTTCTCATTTCTGACTATTCAATTAATGCTCTGCTAAACATTATGACTAACAGTTTGTTGGATGTTTATTCTTATGATTTCATAAGGATCCTTGACAGGCTTAAGCCTCGACTAGGGCACATGATTTTAAATATGTTTTTAGACTTGTTTGGTTCTATGTAGTTCCTGATAAGACATTCCCTCACAAAACCACATTCCATTCCATATTTTGTACCTCCTACTGACTTGGAATCTTCGAAGGAAAGTGGTGTATACTCTTGATCGAAGCTCGTGACTCTTCTTCTTTCTTCTGGGTGATCGACCATGGCTCCAGTTTTGAGGCTTCATCTTATGTCACCTTTCTTCGACCTTCTATTAACTTCTTTGGTGTCTTTGATCTTATCATTTGTGAGTTATTTTTGTCTTATAAATGATGCTCTACTATCACTTGAGTGATTACGATGTATTCTCTTTGGATGATCCCCTATCTTCGAGCTCTTATGGGGTTCTCCTTTTGGTAACCCTAATCAGGATAGGTCGATGAATACTTGGGTCCTCTGCTCCTTGTTTCGGTCCATTTTAGATGTATTTTCTCTCTCTCATGGCAGTTTTTTGCTTCTTCTCTTCTGTTGATTTTTGATATGCAATCCCTCGATATGCAATTCTTTATTTTAATAATAAATGTTTGTGGCCTACCACTTAAAAAAATAAATTATATTTACTTGATGATCCATATTTAAAGGCATTATTACAAGAAGCTTAGATTTCATATTCTTTTACATGTGCATGAAAATTCATGAAAGAATAAAAACAATATAGGTAGAAATTATTTTGAATATTATTTCAATTTATGGTAAGTTATAAAGTTACAAGAAGATAATGAAATGAAAAGAAAGGTATTGTGATTCAGAGTTCTCTAGGAATGCCATATAAGTCAGATGCATGTTGGAACCACATATAGGGGTAGCCAACATGAAAATATTCTTATAAGAAAGGAGGGAAAAATAAATATTTTAGAGTCATTCTATAACATGGACATAATGTTATGGTGGTGGGTGAAAAGGAATTATCACTATTTCTACCATAGTGTAGTGTGATAAGTTTTATGAATACTTTTACTAGCAATAGGATCATGTGTCTAAGGAGGTACTTTATGTGAGGTGAATGATTTTGAATTATTTATCAAATAATGTAATCATAGAAAAATTCCAATCTCCATGAATTATAGCTCTAAAAGTAGAATTTATGGTTGGATTAGAGCATACAAGGTGGAACATATAGAAAGATTAAATATATTGACATAATGACATATCCTAATATAATAAACTATGCTAGACCCACCTTTGTGCTTAAACAAATTCAATTGGTGTTTGAGGAATTTGTTCAATATTAAATTCAAATAGAAAAGAGGACATACCTTCAACTTTGGGTTTCAATTTCTTAATTGTATAAAACTTTGTCACATTCATTCTTGGCTTCATACTCCAATGTTGGAGTTTTTAGTTAATTTCCTTGGTATGATAAATTCTATATCAATCTAATACAATTGATAAAAGTAAAGAAAATAATGATTGACAATTATCAAATTCAAATGTAAAACATGAAAATAATGATGATACTATCAAATTCAATTTTAAAACATGTAATTTCAATCTTCTATGTCAATAAAAGAAGAAAAGCTAATAGACTAGTCAAATAATGATTGTAATTTTTCAAAACCATAAAAATGTGTTAACATGTTAGATAATGCATAGTTTGTAGCGTAAAATAGAGCATGTGGGCATAAAATCACATGATGCACATGCTTTTTGACTATTTTTTTATACAAAAAAATGTGTGTGTTATGGTATAAGTGCATCATAACATGTTTTCACTATAACTTATCTTGGATATCACCAACCTTAGGTTGGACTTGACTTAGGCATCCAACCAAAATGGTTAGACTTGAATGTCCATGCCCAAAGATTTGTTTTTATAAAATGTAGAAAAATAATTAAATATCGAGTGTGATCTCCATCAGGTTTGCACATTTTTTTTTTTAATTTTAAAAAAACTACATAAATGGCAATCTCTTTTTTAAATTTCTAACTTGTAATTTTTTATAAATTTTAAATTTTAATGTTTTGATCTTCAATTTATTTTTGCTACTATATTCCCTCTTTGTCACAAATCTATGTATAGTATTTTTAGTGTCATTTTTTTAATTTATTTATACAAATTTGAATCAAATTGCATTTTTACATTCTAGACTGTATTTTATACACATTTAATTCCTCTCTTTACTATTCAAAAAAATTAGTGGGGGCATGCTCAACTTTTAATTTAGCAGGATGTTTTCATTTTAAAAATTAGTAAGAAATTATATATTTATTAAAATTAGTAGAAAATTTAGGCATAAGCTACATGATGTTAGCTAATTTTCCATCAAAGTGATTTATGAAATACTTAAAAGAAGTCAATATTTTAGGGGGAGCACACTAAATGCTATGTTATATTTTTCTGAGAAGAACATGGAACTTTGTGTGCCCCCTATTCAAACCTTTTAATATACACCATTTACAAAATACAGTAGTTTCAAAATTATATTACAAGAACTAAAAATCTAGTTCTTGTCACACCTTCAAACTTTGAGCATGACTATCTTCAATTTCTCATACAAGATCAATATTTACTAATTTGAGAAAAAAGTAGCCACTTTTAAACCCTTTTTGGTCCCCAATTTCCATACACATACCCTATAGTACAATTTTTTTTATGAACATAGTTATCCTTGAAACAAAGAAAAATAGAACCCTACGTCTAATGTGTAAACCTAGGATTCAAGTTTTGTGTGTGTGGGGTGTCATATTCTATTGTTTCATTAAGATGGAGATCAATAAGGTGTTTAGACCGACTTTCAACAATGAAGGTGAGCCAATCAGACCTAGATCTACATCTTTTAGAGTCTTTAAATGAATTGGAATTGATTTTCTTTGATTAACCTAATTATACTATGTGCCCTAATATGAAAAATGTAATATACCAATAATTAATAGACTGAAACAAAGATTTGTAGGCACATCTGGGAAGGGCTGAGTGATATGTACCTATCTTGAAAGTTTGGTGTCAACCTGAATATGAGGAAAAAGTCACCCAAGGGCATATGAGTCCTTGTAGGGTTGTCTTGCTTTGCTTTTGCAATCCTCTGATGGTAGATTTGAGATCCCTATTTCCACTTGTAGAATTGTCAGATCATTGTTAGATAATACTGTAACTGATTTTTTGTAGCTTGACAAGATGTAAGGTTTCAAATTCAACAATTAATGAATGACGTTAAAAATTCCTTTAATCCTCTTCAAACCTAAAATTTGCACATTCAAAGAGAAGAAATGTTGTGCCATTTAGGGGCTTTCCTTAGTCAAACCCCATGTTAGTGTTTCCACTGCTATGATGGCAATGTCAATGATAGGAATGATAAGTGATAGGAAGGAATGATGAATCAACAAAGTGCTGTAACTCACTACTCTTCAATGGATTCCTTGAAGGAATTAAGTCATGCACATCACTTCAAGGTCTTGGATCTTTCTTGAATTGCTTGGAGACCTACAACAAGGGTTATCCTTCATAAATAATGATAACTTGAACACATATAATCTCACATAAGACTTGACATGATGTTTGGATCTTGAATTATTGTAATAAAGCTTTGAAATGTTGCTCTTGACTTGCTTGATAATGCTCTTGATCAAAAAATTTCCAATAGTTTTCTAGATGGTTCTTGTTAGGTTTCAAATGATGCAATAACTAGGTATTTAGAGGCATTTATTTAATTTTCCATAAATTAGATTCTAATAACCGACATTTGGAAGTTGAATTTCAAATGTTAAAATGTCAACACCGACATATTCAAATTTGGATCTCAACAAAATAAGGGGACTTAGATGCCCAAGGGCACCCCAATCTTGGCCCTATTTAAAAAAAAAAAGGGTTTCAGGGGCAAAACATTAAATAAATGCATTTTTTAATGCTTGCAATTTCTTAGAAATAATAAAAATAGGCTATAAAATGCATAATTTAGGAAATTAGGGACTTAATTAGGCTCAATAATTTAGGGGGAACAAAACATAGTGTGAAATTGTCAAGGGTGATAATCTATGATGCTACATTTAGCCCCCACTTTAGTGAGAGTATGAAATTACGCTCATAATCACACTAAAGTAGAAAATATATATCAAGAGGGGTTCGATTGTACAAATTTTGAAGAGATAGGATAATTAAGGATCTAGGGGGAGTGCACAATCCCCAAGGATCCAAGATCCCACGGCAAGACAACATAAGCACAAAGGAACACACACATGTATGGAATATAACAAGACAACATACACACACATTCATAATGTCAAAATAAAAAGGGAGGGTATGGATAATCATGGGCTAGCAAGCTGTGTTATGCTAGGATCCACACCGTGTTGATGACACATAATAGAAAAGTCTAATATTTGCTAGGTGAATCAAAAATCATAAGGCAACACAGGCTAGTGAAGTCTAATATTCACTAGGTGAGCCCCCAAGACAAAAAAAGAGAAACAAACTAGGTCTAGTGAAGTATGATATTCACTAGGTGTATACCCATAATAATGTAGAAAAATGAGAAACACACCAGGTCTAGTGAAGTCTGCTATTCACTAGGTGTACATCCATGTCAACATACCAAAAGTTATACTCCCTAATAACTTTGATAAGGTGCTACAAATTGATCAACATGCTATACCAACACATCACTAAGTTCAACATGTGTGAACAAAGTGAAGCAAAAAAATCCAATTTCAATGCACCACTAAGTCCAACACGTGTGAACAAAGTGAAGCAAAAATGCCAATGTATGCCCCCACCTTAAAGAAATTGCAAAAAACTGGATGTTGTGAGCAATTAATTTCAGGTAGCAATTAATTTAAGGTAGAAAACGATAAATTTCATGTGATAAAGCTCACAAGAGCTTATTTTGAAAGCCCTATGCCAATGATATATTTCCAAATAAAGCTACATCATGATAAGGGGTTGCCCCCAAATATAATGCAATAAACAACATAGAATATGGACACATAAGGGATCCACGAATCTAGGGTCAGTATATGTCTTTGCTACAATGATATAATAGAGCTCAAAATTGACATCATTCCCCAAATATTCGTGGAACAATGAACACAATGGAGAAATGAAACATAAAGAGAGAATTTATTTTTTTGGGTCAACATGGAAGATACTTAAACGTCTTAATGCCTTGCATCATCCCCAAAAGAAAAACACATGACACAAATAAAAGACAAAGCTTATGACATATAGAATAATTGAGATACAAATAGAATAATGTCACGATAGATTTGTTTCCTTTGTATCCTTGCACCAACAAAGCAACAAGGGTCATCCAAAGAAAAATCACAAACAAAAAGGCACACCAAACAACACAATACATGAGATCACATCATGCACAAGAAAACACAAAGAACACATTAAACAGACACAAAGGAGTCCTACACATGCAAGCTGATCTAAAGTAAATCGTCTGCATCCCAATCTTGCTCATCATATAGGGAATGCAAACAACTAGCTAAAGGTACTACACCAAGTGTTGTACTAGGAGCATCTCCAGGTTCAACATGTGGTGGGTCACTCTTATCAGGAGGATCATCATAGTTTCCCCCATCTAAATTCATTTTCTTTAAAAACAAATTATTAAGCTCATTATGCACTTGTTCATCAAATTTAGAAATTTCATCTTCTTCAACCAAGTTAATCACAATAGGAGGTTTTATATCAATGGAAGTTGTATGTTCTTGTTTCACTTCTTGGTTTAGTTCCATGTCTTGTTTTGGTGAAAGTTGTAATTATTCTTGAGTGGCTTGCATAGGTGTTTGTTTTTATGCATTGTTTTATTCTTTTCTTCCAACTGATGAGCAATAGCACAATGCCTATGCCTATGCTCTTTAGCATTTTAGTTTCTTCTTGCATGATTTTCATTTTTTGATGGGGTAGGAGTTGGTTTCTCGACCATTGATCTATTTTCTTCCCTTAAGGGAGGAACTAAAGGAACCACTGGGGGTTGGGAAACCAATGTCTCTTTAGGTCTATACACTTTTTTACCTTTGGAGGGACAAAAGGAATCATTCGATTATCTTGGTATTTTATAAAATATGTGTGGAAGAACTATGGCATATTTACCTTGGTTACTTGGAAGGGTCTTTGGTTTAGGCATGGGTTCATCCATAACTAGTGGAGAAGGAGGAACAATCATAGTCTTATCATTTTTAGGAATATTGATAAGATATAACTCTATTATATGCTTTGCCTTAAAATTTTAGTATGATATGAAAAAGAAATACTCATGAGGCTTAATAAGTTCCATAGGTTGAGGCAAAAATAAATCTAATGAAAATTTTCCACGGGAGGAAAAAGGATCAAACCCATTATGATGCACTATAAATATCTTGTTTTCAAATGGGAGCTTTAATCCACTTGTGAATAATTGACGAGACAAAATTCATGGAGCATAGCCATGGGTAACCTAACTTCACATGAAATTGGTCTAGCATCGAGATGATGAAGAATGATACATCTAATTGTTTTGGTCCAACTTTAATAGGAAGAGTGATCAAACCTATCTTAGGGCGAGAAAAACCATCATGAGTTTTCAACCATGCTTTCAATTGTTCGTAAGAATCTTGATAAAGTTCATGCACAAACAAGAATTCCTCAGTGATCACATTCTCTACACACATGAGATAAATAAGTATCCTAGTTGTAGGCTTGTCATTAATACATCCAACGATATAGAGAGGACCATCGAGTGCATATATAGATGCGTCAATATGAGAGAAAGCAATGTCGGGTAACAAAGTGGTTTGGCCCTTACGAGGTTGAACATCTATGAGAGTGACCAAACCTTGTAGGACATCCTCATAATCAATCTTATTATCATTATTATATTGTTATCATTATTCATGTCATCAATATTATCAACATTCATCTCATCATTCTTAACCTCACAAGCTTGCACAAAGCTGGACAAATGGTTTAACATTGGGTTGGTAAAAATTTGAAAGTTTTGATTAAGTGGGGCAATAGATTTATTTCCTTGATCATTAACACCACCCAACTAGATGCGATTAGAATCAATGAGGTCTTGAATTTGATTTTTAAGATGCATGCATCATTCTGTATCATGTCTACTTGTGGGATGATATTGAAAATATGTAACATGATCGAATGGAGGGTGTCAGGTAACCAGGTAAATTTTCTATCCTGCAATCTAAATTGGTATGGGGTTGAAATTATGGTAGCAACTTGAGGTTCAACGTGGTTGGTTGTTTGGTGTGTATGTAACTTGATAAAGTTCTTGTTTTGCTTCTTGAGTGGCTGATAGTTGTTTTGAGGTACATATTTAGATTTCTTAGTAGGAGTCAATGACTAAATAACTGAATTTTGATAATCATGAAGGGTTGTGTGATTGGTCGGATTAGTATGGGATGATTACGCTCGATCCATAAAGAATTGAAGCATAACGAAACCACTAATGCCAATCTAAACAAGATCAATCAAATTGAAGTTAAACTAGACATTCATTAAAACAAAGCATTCTAAATTATGAAAAAATTTAAAATGTTTACTCTAACCCATTCAAAACTTATCCTGTTTTGGGAGTGGTGTCACATTGATGTGGAATGGCGACCCTTTCCCAATGTCGTTGATCAATGAGCTTGTTTCAATTGATTCTATTGAAGAGAATCGATGAAATGGTTGTGAGATGTGTATAAAAACATGATTTTAATCTAAATGAGCCTAATTTAAAAGCTAATCTAACATGATTTATGCTAAAATGATTCAGATATACAAATGCTAAGCTAATCTAAATGAGATTTAAACTAAAAATATTCAAACCCTAGTTATCTAATTAGCAAAATGGATGCATTATGGAAGCCATTAATGGAAGCTAAGCTATTATGAAACTAAAATGAACTAAAAGATGCTAAAATGTGAGTGTGAGTGATTTCAACAACATAAGTTTGATTTTTGAAAGATGGATCCATTTGTCTCCAAATAGTGAACTATTTATAAGAGAGCAAATGAGAAATGAAGGGCTGAGATTGAAAAAGCTAATCAATGGTCAAGGATGGAGGAAATTGGAGGCATGGATCATGGATTCTCATCACGAATGAGAATGCAAGATGAGATTTAATCAAGGGTTCTCATTCCTTCAAAAAAGCACACATTTGACCTGTACAAGAGGTCAAAAGCTAATGTTATCACAGGGATTTGCACCCGCATGCAAAGCTAGAAAGCTCTGCTATCCCGTGTAACATTGGACTAACTCTAGGTTGTGGGTACCCTATATAGAACTAGACCTTCAAATTCTAAGCCGACTTCCTTAAAGATATTCTAATGATTATGTGTAACTTATTTGGAAAAGGGAAGAAAGGATCTAATTGAATGAATAAAATGAACTTAAAATGAATGGTGATGCACCTAATAAATGAACTTAATCTACAACTTGACCCACAAATGAATTTCCAATATTTTAATTTACACAACTAAATCTGACAACTTAAACATTCAAATGTTTGATACAAAGGCTTTGACAGAATACATTTTCGAAGGAAAACTCTGTTTTCACAACCAAAATATAAAGTAATCATATGAACAATGTATAACTCGTGAACTTAAGCATAATTACATGCATACATTTATGAAAGAGACAAAAATATTAGAGGTTTTAAAATGAAACACAGTAATCTCCTGATTGAATCCAACACAAAGATGACACCTAAAATATTGAAGGCAAAACTATATAATACTAAAAATCAAAAGGAATTCATATACAAACTACAAACATGATTAACCTGTAATGCTGTAAAAAATGTATTGATGTAAAAGTTGAGTTACAAATCTTTGTCTCTCTGCAAAAGGTATGCCAAAGGAGATGAAAAATAAGAACTAAAAGAAAAAGAATAACTTTTTCCAATATATACAATAAAGGCATGCGTAAATCATCCAAGAGGTGGAATTGAATGTGAACTGGAAGTGAAAAATATCCCGAAGTGTCCTCTCACAAGCAAAAAGAAAAAGCCTTGAAAAGAGGGCCCACCACTACTGCAAACTGAGCTTAAACAACTCAAAAATCCATGTCACACTGCATGTAACTGAAGGGTAACTCGAAATGGCTCAAACATGCATGGAGGTGGCACTAAAAGTGAACTGAAGGTGCAAACTTCCATTCATGAGCAAAGATGAAAACTGCATGAAAAGAGGTCCATAACTAATGAAAAATGATCCTCCACCGTCTCAAAATGGATATGCATGTAAGTGGACCCAACAAATCTTCAACCAATGCTCCTCCAACTAAAGATGTAACTCAAAAATAGATTTAAGGCATGGAGGAGTCTCAAATCATGCACAATTACTTCATTCCACATGCATGTGAGTTATTTTTTTAGTATTTTTTTCCCCTCATTGACAATAGTTGTTTTTTCAAAAAATATTTAAAACAATCAATAATATTGCTTAAATAATAATTTGAGAACAACTTTTACAAAGTATATATTAAGAAGCGAAAAAATAAAATGTTTTGCAAAAAGTAAAATCACCCCTTATAACTCCCTTCAATGCAACATCCACACTTAACACCTCTGTGATGGTCGGCCACACTTAGCAATTATCAAGTATCATGACTATTGCCAAGGTCACGGGGAAAATAAAACATAATGATTTTGTGTTAAAAAAAGAGTCAAAATCCCCATTAAGCCCGTGCAAAAGAGATTAGGGATAAGGAACCCTAATCATTCATTCTACACCTCACTTGACTTGTTTGAGAAGCTTTGAGAGTGAAGCTCTGTTTATCGGCCGCCATGAGGGTTCAGAGCTCAGACTGTAGCCTTGTTTGTTCATTTCCTTCTGCTCGATCCTTTCCACTATACTCAAAGGTGAGTATTCTAATTAAAAATACAAAAAAAACTTACATTTATTTTAGTCTATAGAAAGATTTTTGAGTACTAGCTACGGCCATGACAATCTTATGCCTCCTTTTCACTTTCGTTGCTATTTCCTGAGCCGACCTTTGAGGCCACCATGAATAACAGGGTTTGCTTAAAGATTTACGTGCTCAAATTTCCTAGTGTGGTACATTTATCTATCTCTCTGTAAATTTTGTGAGAAATGTCAATTTTTATTTTCTTTTCCCTGCCTTTGAATGAGAATTTGTAGTTCCATCCCTTTATCTTTGCATATGGCAAACAAAGAAAACTTTACATCTCCTCCTTTCCATAAATGATGAAGACTTTGCATCTTGTATTTTGGAGGGTTCTTTACCTTACTTGCAAGTCACGAGCTTTACTTCTGTATTTATACTATGGTGAGACCATGTTATGCTGTTTTCTTGATTTCCTGAGCTGGGCTCTCCTTATCTCAATGTGTTCTTCAGATGCTTTTACATTTTCTAAAAAAATGATAAAAACTTAAATATTTTCCATACTTTGATTTGCTATTAATTCTGAGGGTTTTAAAACCCTAAGCCATGGCTTGAGTATCTAAGAGCTTCCTTTGCATTTGTTGAAAACTATGGTGAATAAAACTTTGCCAAATGCCTCTGCTTATGAGAACCTTGCTTCCTTGCTATTAATCTCTTCTCGTGAAATAACAACTCAAGAGGCGTTATGTCAAACAGTATAAATTCCTTGTTTATGCTTTCATTTCTTCCATTTGTATTGGAAATTTTATGAACCAACTTGAAATCTCTTTGTTTTTCTGTTCATTAGACCTCTCAAAAAGAAAAGAGGAAAAACCCTCCAGGCCGTGGCTACACCATTTTCTGTATCTGGGTATTTCGATTTGCTTTACATGACAAAATAAAAATTACCTCTATGTTTGAGGGTCTTCTACCTTATGGATTTTTCTTTCCTTTCTCTACCCTGAAACAACAACTTATTTATGATGATTGTCTTTTAATTTCTGTATGTAAAACAAAATGCAATGTTTATTCTTAAAAGAAAAAATATATTCTCCCTTGAAGGCCGTGGCTGCAAAAAATTTCATCTGTATCTTTCTGGATGTTCGGGGGTTTCAAAGACCTTCCATGGCCACTTCCATTTATGCTCAATTATCCTCAACCATTACAACTCCATTATCAATGATATGCCATTTCCCTTGTAACATTATCATGAACTTGTCCGATAGAAGAGTGGTATTTTGAAGAGTGTTCTCCTTTACAATGGCTATATCTTCTATTCTTTTTGTTGCAATGATGAAAATGGATATTTCTTTGCTTTTCTTGTTATGATCTTTATCTTTGTGAAAGAAACAATAAAGAACTTATTGTTGTACCTTGATATTTCAGCCACCCTGTACAAAGTTACTGACCTTTATGACATTGAATGTTCTTGGTAACTGTTGATAGTGATTGTTAGAGGTTGTCGTGATATATTTTCATGCTTGTTCCTTGTCCTTACATTATTGTGATTTGTAACTGTAGACATCTAAATTTGACCACTTCCACATGGTCAAATCATCTACTCTATTAGTCTATTTCGTTAATAATGATTAAATAATTTATTTAATCATTATTTCATTTTCTGCCTAAGGTTCCTAAAGTATGTAATTAAATAATTAAATACTTTACCTTACACCTTTTCTTCTCTAAATTAAATAAATGAGACAATTTATTTAATTTAGTCACTTAACATTTTGATTAAAAATCAATTTTTAATTCCTCACCTTCTCTCTCCTTGTCACATCCTCCATAATCCTCATCTAATTTGGATTAAATAAATTAATCCATGATTAGGATGTGCACCACTTAATCAAGATTAGTGTCACATCCTCCATAATCTCCCACTTGCTTTTAATCTCTCATTAATTATCCTAATCTTGTATTTGCACAACCTTAATCAAGGTCATTAGCCACATTTAGCATACCTTTTTGGTCAACCTTTCCACTTGCCTTTCTTGGCCTTGACTCCCTTTCCCATGTGAATTTTTAATTCACATTTATTCATCCTAGGCTCCTCTTTTCCCCATGTGAATTTTTAATTCATATTTTATCCTTCCAAGGTTTACTCTATCCCCATGCAAGTTCTAGAAAACTTGACTTGTCATTTTACATGTGCCAAGGACTTCTAGAACTTTAGACTTGTCACATCACTCACATGTGAAAAATACCCATCTTTTTGGAAACCCTCTCTTATCCATTAGACTCTCTCAAACATGTGAATTTTTAATTCATATTTATATCTCCAACCACCTTCCCATTCCCCATGGAGATTTTTGAGAAATTCTAAAATTTCTCAAATGTCTATTTCACTCTCATTTGGGGACAAGAAGTTCCTTTTTGAGGAAATCTTCTCATCCCCCAAGGTACCTACAAGGTACTTGTCATTCCTCCACATCATGTACCTCTCTTCCACCTCACTCCCACATCATCTCACCCTGCGCCATCTCACATTCCACATGTCAAGATGTGAGGGCTTGTGAGTCCTCAACTCACCATAGCCCTCCATCTTGGCTTTTTTGGTTTAATTTCAACCGTTGAATTCTCTATAGAATTCAAATTGTTCTATAAATACCCCCTCCTTCCTCTCATTTTGACAATGAGATTTTTGCTACCAAAACTCTTGCCAATTTTTTATTTGCAACACTTAGCCATTTGCAAACATTCTCCATCAATCAACCAAGCCATTTAGCCACTTGCATTTTATCATATTTTTCATCTTGCATCTATTCACCTCCATATCCATCCAAGGAGCACACAAACTCTCAAAGATCAAGGGCCAACCAAGGAATTTGCAACATAAAGGTATAACTATTTATCATCTTGTTTTGTTTATTTTTTTGCATAGACATTCCTTAGGCTAATCTTTAGGTGTATTTATTGTGTTATTACTTTTAGTGCATTATTAGTTAGTTTGCATCACTATAATTAGAAAAAATATTTGAGGGATCACATTTTTGGCACGCCCGGTGGGACCCACAAATGGGTCCTTTTATTTCACATTTTCTGTTGTTAAGTTGATTGTAGGTCCAGGTTGCAGAGGGGTGAACTTGCCCTCTAGGGTGCTGCAGAGGGGTGAACCTGCCCTACTGGTTCTATATTTCTCACAACTTTTATGCAGAGGGGCATACCTGCCTTACTGGTTCTGTATTTCTGACAACTTTTCTGCAAAGGGGCGGACTTGTCCTACTGGTTCTGTATTTCTCATAACTTTTCTGCAGGGGAGCGGACCTGGCCTATTATTTCTGTATTTTTGACAACTTTTCTGCAAAGGGGCAGACTTGCCCTACTGGTTATGTATTTCTAACAACTTTTCTGTAGAGGGGCGGACCTGCCCTACTGGTTTTGTATTTCTGACAACTTTTCTGCAAAGGCGCGGACTTGCCCTACTGGTTCTCTATTTCTAATAACTTTTCTGCAGAGGGGCAGACCTGCCCTACTTGTTCTCTATTTTTGACACTGTTTGCTGCAAAGGGGTGGACCTGCCTTGTTGTTCCAACATTTTTCACTACAAAGGGGCGGATTTTCCCTAAACAACACACTCTGAAGTTGAATTTCTTGCTAATACTTTGCAACATTTTGTTGTAATTCACAAAGGACGAAGGATAAAACAACTAACATTTGTTTGCAGGGCCATTAATTTACTCAGATTTTAAGAGTCTTTTCTTGTTGTTTTCATCTAGGCACATATTTTAATTAGGAGGAAGTAATATTTACTGTGTGGTGTGCCTGTTTTGTGTTACCCAAAGGGGGAATTAGTTTGTTTTCACCTTCCCCTTTGCACTTTGTGTGAACTTGGGGAGCAGTTGAAAATGATTAGTGCCTTCTTTTTAGAGGGACTTGCTTGGGGATTTCATCACTCCAAGGGACGATCCCAACCACGCGTACCGACGGGGCATAGAAAGGGGGGAGAGCCAAAGTTGTACCCCAATCTAGTCATGTCGTGTCTGGCGGAGCGTCGAAGCTAGGGTGATACCTAGATAGACATGAAGAGTTGGTCCGAGCTCTTCAGTATCTTGTTGGGGTTCCTGACTCATGCTTGTGACAGACTGGTGTTCACGGTCTGGGCCTCACGTTGTGAGGGTATATTGAGGACTCCTTAGAAACCATGTGCATCCTAGATTAAGACCTTCATTGGCCATACCCTTAACATTGATCATAGGATCATGCTCGCTTAAAGTGTCTTTCTATGAGAAACTAGTAAATTTTTGATAAGTCAGCCTCATTGTGTCATTTCAAGTCATTGCCATAATCTTTCTCATCCAAACCAAGTTCCCATTTCACTGCAGAGGGGCGGATTTTCCCTGTTGATCCCACTGTTTTGACTGCAGAGGGGCAGATTTGCCCCCCTCATTCACTGTTTGACTGCAGAAGGGCGGATAGCCCTCCTGAACAAATAATTTCACCCCGTTTGACAATTCCAAGCCTCCGTTTAACCACCCCGAATCTTTGTTTGACCGTTTGACCATCCCAAACATTCATTTAACCAATCCAAACATCTGTTTGACCATTCCAAGCCTCCATTTAATCTTTCTAAATGTCCATTTATCATGCTCACATTGATCATTTCATAGTTTGGGGTACCCGTTCTACCATCTTACTATGTGATTTAAAGAGTTGCTTTTCTTCCAAAAGGATCACTTCAACAACACCCCCATCATATAAAAACCTTTAGGAAATCTTTAGTTTGGATCCTTCATCATTTTTCAATACAAAATCCCTTAAACCTTATTTTAGGAGTCATTACTCGAATTGACCAAGGCTTTAGGTTTGATCATTATCCTACATATCAATCATTGTCTTCAACCGAATCGATCCACTTCTATCCTGAGGCGGATTTGTGTTGAAAGTCAACATAATTGGCCCTTCCATCTCAAGGTGGATTCAGTGCCATGATCATTGGTTTAGTCCTTTAATCTGATCAACCAACATATTAAGTCACCTAGGGTGATTTCTGAATTGGGTTTAGGATGCTTTCCATCAACCAATCCTAATTCATCATCCAATCCAAAAAAAACTTATCCTATCATATCCTCTGATTCAATCCCAATCTAATCTCCAATCTAGTTCTAATCTGAGTGTTAATCCCATCATTCTAATTTGAACTTTTATTCAATCCCAATATGAGCTTTCATCCAATCCCCATATGAGCTTCCAATCCATCCTAGTTCTTTATCCATCATCTATTCTTTCCTGCTAATCTGTATCCATCATGACTCTTTATCCCCCTCTCACACGACCAATAATAGTAGTCAAGGGGAATCCTAACTAAGTTGATGATGATAACGAAAATCTTGTTGATCACAAATATTGTTATATAGATCCCCTTGACGCTATCATTGCTAGTAAGCTCTCTCCAACCGCCTCCCAAAATCCAACTACTCCTTCGAACTATCCCACCATGCCTTCATCTGCATCTACTAACAGTCCTTATGCTACCCTTGATAAGGGATATCCAACATCCTCACCATCGATATATTCATCATATCCCCCCTCTCAACCTCTATCCTATCCAACATCCACATCCTCTTATCCGCATCATCATCAACAATCCCAATATCTCTACTTTAATCACCCATCCCAATCTTCCCATCCTAATCCAACACTCACACATTCCTATCACAATCCCCCATCCCAATACTCCTCTTATCTTAATCCACCATATCAATCCCCTTATCCTAATCCACCATCCCTATCCTTCTATACCAACTCACCATACATGTCTTCCTATGGTGGTCCACCACCTCAATCTTCCTGTTCTAATCCAAAATCCACACCTTCCTATCACAATCCCCCATCCCAATACCCTTACATTAATTCCATATCTCCCCATTCTAATCCTTCATCCACATCTTCCTACTATCACTCACCATCCCAAGCTTCCCAATCTAATCCAACATTCACATCCTCCTACATCACCCCCCCTTTCACCGCATTAATCCTGCATCTAAACATAACCCACCTAGTCCTCCAACCACTCCTAGTCCTCCATCTAGTCCCATCCACTCATCTAATCGTAATCCTCCATCTCCTCCTAGTTCTACATCTAATCCTCCAATCCCTAATCCTGATCCTCCATCCATTCCCATCACTCTACCTAATCCTACATCCCTTCCAAATGTCACCCAAGGACTCATGACAAAAGAGACACCATGCCCCCCCACTCTATCATGTACTGTCACTAGTGATGAGGCCCTCCTACATCCTACACCTATCCCTCCCATCACCATTCTTGACATCGTCCAAATAGTTGAGCCGATCAAACCCATTGAATCCATTAAATCCCCATCTTCTACTACTAGATCCACCCAATCCATTGAAGATATGCAATCCCCTCCTCCTAGTCCTAATATTCACAAAATTCAATCCCATGACCTTCATGAATCCTCCATCCTCCTATCTCTCCCAATTGAGGATTCCCTCCAACACTCTTCCATCATCATACATCCCACACAAGATGAGTCATTCCAAGAGCTTGATCCAAAGCATACAAGCATATATCCTCCTCCAAATCAAGATCCTTCCATCACATCTACTCCATCTCAAGAACATATTCTTCCATCCATTTCATCTCATGATCCATATTCTCAACCAAGTCATGATCCTATCCTCCCATCCACCCCATCTCAAGATCACACTATCTCATCCACTCCATCCCATGATCCCCTTTGCATTTGTGATCCAATCACTCCATCTCATGAGCCCTTATCATCCACTGCCATAAATCTAGATCCTATCATACCCCCTAATTCCTCTCCCGATCCCTTATCACCTCCTCCTCCCAATTAGGATGTTGCTCTCCCCTCATCTCCATCGCATGATCCTCCATCGCTGCCTGCCATCCCAACACCACTTTTTTATCACCTCGGTAACATTACATGCGTCTATGGTGGTCTTCTTGTGGAATAAAAACAAAGTATATGCACCACCCATCCTCCTTTACCTAATAATGGACTCACATCATGCTTCCAAAAGAATAAGCATCCTACCATAAAGCACATGCTACAGAACATGAACTATCAAGGAAAAGGTTTAGGCCTTCATGAGCAAGGTACTTCAAAGAACATCTAGGCACACATTGTCTTGGATATATCTCCCAAAACTCGCCCTCCAAAGATGTTGGTACAACCTCCGTACATCCTAAACGATCCTCTTCTAAAGGCACAAGAGGTACTTTCCATCATTCTACCAAGTCATTTGCCACCATCCCCCCTCCTCCTTCATATTACCTCAAAACAACTATCCATTTTCCTCCCTCATCCTCTAAATCCATTTTGGGTCCTTATGTCCCTCCATCCATCATTGCTCATCCTCCATCTACTATGGGTTCTTATATCCCTCCATCAAACCCCACACATCCTCCATCTACTATGGGTTCTTATATCCCTCCATCAAACCCCACACATCCTCCATATACATAGTCTATTTTGGGTCCTTATATCCCAAAATCACCTCCTCCATCTTATCCTATTCATCCTTTCATTCATGCACCCCCTATCCCTCGTACACAGCATAAAAATCCTACCTTCATAACTCCTAATCACGATCAACAAAGGAACACCTCCATGCATGCTATCTCGCATCCTCCATTCACACTTCCTCGTCAAATGCCTACTTCTATCACTCCATCCACATCCTCTCCACATCATCCATCTCCCCATACCCATCCCATTGCTACTAAAAGCACTTTGGATGCCAAAGCAAAAATGTATAAATCTAAACGTCCACATGAATCTAAAGCTCCTCATGTCCCCTTCAAAAGACATGTTGAAGAAAAGAAAAATCAAGTCCAAAATCCAAATCAATCCAAATGGCCACCAAGGCCCACCAAAGCAAAAATCAACACCATGTGGATCCCAAAGAAAAAAGAGACAATGCCTTCAAATGAAAAATCCATGACGACATCCAATGTTGCTATTCCCAAAGCTCATAATTCACATCCTCCATCTCCTAAATCTATTTTGGGTCCTTATGTCTCAAAATTCACTATCCCAACACCTCTAGTCTCACTACATTCTCCATCCATCAACCCTCCTCTCATTTCACATCCACTACATGTGCCAATGTTAGTATTGAACACCTTCCCCTATCACACATACACTCCATCATTCCATCCATAAACTTTCCAACACCCCATCCACTATCCCCCCTATCTCCCCCATCCAATCCCTTTGATTCATCCTCTTGCATAATCCATTTCTCCTACTAAGGTTGTACCAACATCCGATGGTCACTTTACACATAGGCTCTTATTACCTCATATGGAACTTGATGCTTGAGTCGTTCATCCATCTCCTTATCAAATATCCTCTAAATCTGCATATCCATATCCCTATCTTTATCCATCTTCGTCCACATCCTAGTCCAAAAAGTCCAAAAAAAAAAAAGAAAACAAAAAAGAAAATAGTAAAGAGAAAATCATTCGTCCAATGGTGAAAACTTGGCAAACAAGCACCTTGGATAAGTACCATGATGAAAACTTGACAAACATGCGTCATGCGTAAATCCACTATCTCGTCTCCTTCTATGATTGGGGGCAACATCCACTTACACATTCCTTTCCTCCATCTCCTACATCTAACTATCTTCCACATCCTATCCCATTTATCCCAATCCCTCCATCTTCCTTGTGATCTTGATAAATATAGGGGAAAACCTATATACATGCTTTGGAAACCTCTTGGCATATATTCCCCTCATCCATACCCTATCATATGCCTTATCCACCTCTCTCTATCTCCCATTGTCCATGCATCCTATCCTCCATTGTCCTTGCATCCTATCCACCTCTATCTATATTCCGTTGCCCATCTCACTCCCTTATCCACCCATCCTGTTATCCCTCTTGCCTTGTCCTGCATGACACATCTATAGTGGGGGCATCTCCTTATTTGTGATAGAGTCCTTGGAGAAATCGTCCATCCCTCCCTCTCCATCTCCCCCTCCTGCCCATCTTTACCTCCCCGTCCATTTATCCATCGAGTAATCCCTACCATCTACCATATCCTTATCTTCCTATACTCTCATCCACTAGTCCTTTTCCATATTTTCATCCTTATCTTCGCATCCATTTATCCATCCAATAATCTATTCCATCCTTCCAATTCCTTATCCCTCTATCCACCTATCCTAGCATCTTTCTATCTCCCCATCTTTATCCATCCATCCATTTACTTCTATTTACCTCCTATCTCATAATTCCTTGTTATTGATATATAGCTATAGGCTAACCCTCATGAAATCCAATGCCATTCATCTCACTATCATCCATCCTATCTATTCCTCACATATGTCCCATATCTTATCACTCTTCATCATTCATCTATCCATCGTTTTCTCCTCACACTTAATCTTTTGCTGATTTGGATAACTATTCCATCCTCGAGCTTCACATAATACATATCTTATACATATCAACCATCCCATCGACACAACCTATCCTATCTCATCATATCCGCTCCATCCATTTATCCATTTATCATGGTCATCTCATCATCCCTTATTCGTTGTCTATCGTTGGTCTTGTGTGAAACTACATTGCCCCTGCGCTTTCATGTAGGCAAGGCCGATCATTTGATCCACCCCTGGGGCTCTGTATTTTGTATGTCTTGTCATCCTCCATCATCTGTCTTTGGCCTTTTATCGAACTAGGAGGGCTCTGCACTTTCACATAGGCAAGGCTAAATCATTTTGTCTACCCCTAGGGTATTTGTCATGTCTTTCCCCATCCATCACTTGTCACCCTTGTCCTCTTTCCACTTTTATCCATGGTCTTTTATCAAACTACGAGGGCTCTGCGCTTTCACGTAAGCAAGGCTGTTATTTGATCAACCCTTGAGTCCCTAGATCTATAGGGTGTGTCGGTCTTGTGTCCCCTAGGTCTTTAGGGTTTTGTTGTCTTGTGCCTTGTTGTCCTGTCATCTTGTCATCTTGTCATGTCATCAGGTATGTCCCTATCCTAGCTGGTGCTTGCAAACAAAGGCCATTCGTATCATGAGATCCAATCAATTTTCGGTATCCTGCATCATGTTGATCAACCCATATATCCTCCATATTTGGTCTCAATAGGATGTATCCTTCCTAACAAACCTCATCAACCCCATCCATCCTCTTGATCCTATGGCAAAGGACATTTGAAATTGATTATGATCTTTTGATGATTTTGGATTTTTTTTATCATTTGATCTCCCTATCATCACTTGTCATGGTCACCTTGATCCATCATATCATGGCATGCTTTGAATAGTAAACATAGGGGCATATCTTGCTCTTTTATCTGTTTCTATATTCTTGGTTGTCCCACGTAGTACCCACTAAGGCCCTTGTGGTCTTGTGTTACACTGGGACATCCTTTTGTGCTTGTGGTTATCCCAATACCTGGCCCGACCAAAGTCATCATGACTTTGGGGTGTTGGGATAGCCTTCTTGTTTGTTGTGTTTGTTTTTGCATTTGACATTACTCCGTCTTGGTTTACATACCCTGACGCCCGATGCCTTATGCTATAGGAAAAATCAGTGCTCCAAAGATGGAAAATTGCATTAGGATTGCATTTCATTTTCCATTCCATCATCTTTCATGTCCCCCCCATCCTCTCATCTCTCATAATTTCTCCCATCCCTTCCTCCTTCATCAATATCCCACCTTATGTCGGGGCGGATCCACCCTCGGTTGCGGGGCGGATCCGCCCTTGGCTGTGGGGTGGGGGGTAGATCCACCCTTGGCCATGCGACAACCCTGCCCCATGGTGGGGCGGACCTGCCCTTGGCCATGGGGTGGACCTGCCCCCGGCTAGGGCAGACCCACCCTACATTAGGGCAGATTTGCCCCATGCAGGGGGGACCCACTCGACCGCGGGACATAAGCACCTATGTCAGGGCAGCCCTGCCCTGTGCCAGGGCAAATTCGTCCCTCCACGGGCCGCTCACGTCTTTCTCCCCCCAAAACCCATGGCTATTCTTTTTTTTTTCCCCTCCCTCCCTTTTTTTCTTCCTAGGGGTATTTTTTATCCCTTATTTACCTTTTCTTTCCTCCAACTAAATCCCTTCCCTTCCCGGGGCCCCCATTTGTAACCCGTTTGTTCGTTTGACTTCATTCAAAAGGGAAAAATGCTTAATTTTTTGCATTTTTTCCAACCATACCCTCTGTTTCTTCCTATTGAGAGATCACCCAGGACCCCTCTCTTTTCCCCCGTTGCCCTCTCGAGGGGGCATACCCTTCCCATTTACATATTTTCCCTGTCATAGTCATTCCCTCGCAGGATTGAGGCATCTTCATCCATTCCCCATTGATTGGGCAGCTCAGGTCCTCCTCCCCACATTGGGGCATCATTTTCTGGTTACTTCCTCTATCGATTCATTTGCATTTTCTTTTTCTTCAAAACACTGTTATTCTAACAGTACATCGAAGAGGGGAAAAATGTAGACATCTAAATTTGACCACTCCACATGGTCAAAATCGTCTACTCTATTAGTCTATTTTGTTAATAATGATTAAATAATTTATTTAATCATTATTTCATTTTCTACCTAAGGTTCCTAAAGTATTTAATTGAATAATTAAATACTTTACCTTACACCCTTTCTTCTCTAAATTAAATAAATGAGACAATTTATTTAATTTAGTCACTTAAAATTTTGATTATAAATCAATTTTTAATTCTTCACCTTCTCTCTCCTTGTCACATCCTCCATAATCCTCATCTAATCTGGATTAAATAAATTAATCCATGATTAGGATGTGCACCACTTAATCAAGATTAGTGTCACATCCTCCATAATCTCCCACTTGCTTCTAATATCTCATTAATTATCCTAATCCTGTATTTGCACAACCTTAATCAAGGTCATTAGCCACATTTAGCATACCTTTTTTGTCAACCTTTCCACTTGCCTTTCTTGGCCTTGACTCCCTTTCCCATGTGAATTTTTAATTCACATTTATTCATCCTAGGCTCCTCTCTTCTCCATGTGAATTTTTAATTCACATTTTATCCTTCCAAGGTTTACCCTATCCCCATGCCAATTTTGACAATGAGATTTTTGCTACCAAAACTCTTGCCAATTTTTCATTTGCAGCACTTAGCCATTTGCAAGCATTCTCCATCAGTCAACCAAGCCATTTAGCCACTTTCATTTTATCATATTTTTCATCTTGCATCTATTCACCTCCATAGCCATTCAAGGAGCAAACAAACTCTCAAAGATCAAGGGCCAACCAAGGAATTTGCAGCACAAAGGTATAACTATTTATCATCTTGTTTTGTTTATCTTTTTTGCATAGACATTCCTTAGGCTAATATTGAGGTGTATTTCTTGTGTTATTCCTTTTAGTGCATTATTAGTTAGTTTGCATCATTATAATTAGGATTTTTTTTTTAGGGATCATAGTAACTATCATCATTCTTCATACCAGAATGCACTCTTGGCATCACTATCTCTTTTGAACATGCTTATGGAGACTATCCGTTTGATGAAAAAATCTATTCTAAAGGTCCACTAAGTGCTTGAATCTCGTGTGAGCAGAACCCCCATTCTTCTTTTATCATAAACCAAGCCACTAGTGTTTGATTGGACTATGTATCTACAAAGGTGAATAAACTCTTGCACATCTCATAGTCATATGGTTGTTCTGTGAAAATTTGACTCTGTCTAAATAAAAAACACCTCTGTCAATTACACTCATGCTTCACCTGTTCTTAATGTATTTGAACATTTAGATACATCTGTCTTTAGTGGAATAAAACTTCTATAGCAATTCGATGTCTGATTCTCTCTCTATTAGGCATGAATCATTGTTCTTTCTTTTCCTTTCGCAAGCAATCAGAGATAATGATAACTTATCAAGATAATATGTTAATGATGCCTCTTGATTTCAAGATGTAGTAATGATATCCTTTTTGATTTTTCTATTACTTTGCAAATATCATGAAGTTGTAGTGAATGATACCAAGGTTGCTTCTGTCATAATTGCTGCTCCACTGATCTGAAAAGTGCCTCCTGATCAATGATGACTATGTATTCCTTGTAGGTGGCAACATATCCCAGTATTATATGCATGGGAAAAACTTATCAACTATCTTGAAAATACTTTGATATATCTGTTTTCATCATTTGAGGTTTTTCTCCATGTAGTATGATGACTCAAAGTTGTTCAAGTAATTCTAAAAATATTCTAATTGAGGTTGTTTCATCAACTTTGAATCCCTCCCCTATGGGCATGGTGACTGACATATGTCACCTCATCCTATACTTCTTCTCATTTAAACACCTTGTATGTCACCTCATCCTATACCTCTTCTCATTTAAACACCTTGTATGCTTTATTCTATGAAGCCTTTATAGGACTATCATTCTTTACCTTTCAAATCTCCATTTTATCATGCATCAGGTAATGAGATTCTGCAACTTATGTGGGTAGTTAGTGTTAGAGTAAAGGTTTTAACTTAATTGTGTTAATTAAGTTACCTTTATTCCTCTCTTAAGATTTCACTGTAGTTTGCATTATGTGACATTTAATAATTATATTAATTATTAAATGTTCTCCTATTAGGGTTGCACAATCTCCTTTTATAAGGATTGATCATTGTATTTTATTTATACTCTCTGATTTATACAATTCTCAGCTTGCAGAGCACCTTTGCTTTTTGTCTCCATCTCTTCCTTTTTGTGATAGGTTATTTGCATGCAGGTGATTTTTGGGGTTTGTGAAGTTGGATTTCACAACTTCTACATGGTATCAAAGCTCTAGACTTGCTGCTTCCTGTTCGTCTTCTGAAGGTTTTGGAGCTTCAAGGGTTTGGGGTTTGCTTTTTTGATTCAGGGAATCACCTACAATTTCAAAGCATTTTGAGTCCAAACAGACCTCGCCATTGAGTCCGCAGCGGTCTAAAACCCCTAAATTGACTATTCATTCGTCTAGTTTGGACAAAGTTGATTTGAGAGGCAAATTTTTTTACCCGTATGACCATCTACACCCTAGTAAAAAAAATTCCGCATTTATTTTCGTCAGAATTTTTTTTAAAAAAAAAAATTGTAAATATTTTTTGATTTAAAAAAAAAATCAAAACAAAAGAAAAAGCTTTTTAAAGGCTTGCTCAGGCCTTGGTACTGGGTACCCGCAGCACCTGCGTACGTAGGCCTGCGGGCCCCTTATGTACGCCGGGTGGCATACTGCCAGCCACCGACGGCTTTACTGCCGACCGGTGGTTTGACAGTACTGCCGACGGTGGTACACAGGCCGCCCCTTTCTTTTTTTTATGATTTAAAAAAAAAAAAATTAAAGTTTTTTTATTTTATTTTTTTTTTATAAAAAACAATTTTTTTTGTAATAAGCCCACCTGTGCATGTGCGGTGACGACCATTTACCCGTCAAATTTAGGCCTGGATTTTTGCTACGACAGCTGTATGATCGTCAAATTTAATCCAGCATTGGTTTTTTTTTCCCTTTTGGAGCTGTTTTCATCCAGAGGCCATAATTTGGGCATACAATATCTTTTTTTGGCAAATGAGATATCGTCAGAAAGCTAGTTCTATCAACTTTCCAGTGGTGTGGGTCTCATCACTTCATTTTTCTATTGGTCCATTCTACATCTAGTTGAAGTCAAAGGAGCTATTTTTAGTCCCGAGCTCGTAACTTTTGACTTGTTTCTCCGTTTTTCGCGATCTCAACGGCGTTGGAACCGTCTTTCAGAGCTCTTCACTTCCATTATGCAATTTTTTTTTCCAGATTTCACTCTAAGTATATTTTATTCAGTTTTTTGTGTTTTCACACTCTGGTGAATTACCTGGACATATTAGCTCTTGGAAACTTCTTGTTTGCATGGGATGCTTCGTTTTTGGCTGTTCTTCATGTATTTCCAGATTTTTGTCCTTTGTGGGCATTTTGGGCATCATTTGTAAGCAATCTTCTATGTAAACACAATGAGATAAAGTGCCACACTATTGTACATGTATTTTGGGGATTTCACACATAAGGTTGTGCCATATTTTGTACTTGCACTGTATTATAAAGTGCCATGGGGGGGTTGTGTAGTGTCTTTGTTTTTACCATCACACCTTTGTCCGATGAGTGTCCCTCCACGACGACAGTAGATCCATATGATTCCAGCCTCATGCATGTGTGCTTTGTTTTGCACACCACTTTTTCAGTTGCAAGTGCTTTCTTGTGCACTTTCAGATGTTGTTTCTTCTCCTTCATGCACTACAGGGTGTTACACAATATTTCAGTGGATTTGTCAAGCTCTCTCAGTTCAGGATTATTGGGGGGGGGGTATTATACTGTTTGTGTTAATGCTTCCTTGGTTTCGCCTTGGAAGGAATCTTCCATTCTCAATTGATTAGTGTTTTTCAGACTATTGGTACTTGTGCCATCTGTATCTTCGTTCTAGGTGTTTGCCTTTGTTTGCCATCTGATTCGAGTAGTGTCATTTGGGGCACTCACGCAGATTGTTGTCTTCTTGATCCTGATCATCTTATCTTCAGAGGAGGTTCTTCAACACCATAGCAGTCATCTTTTGACAGTTGTTTACAACTTCTTTTGCTTTAGTGATGTTCTTCATGGCTTTCAACATCTCTTTTTGGAGTAGAGTTTTTCCCATGAGGTTTTCTCTATTTCTCCACTTTACAGAGATTTGGTTGTATTTGGGTACCTGATCTGGCCTAGTTGTCGGGACCCATGTTTACTTTCATGCTTTGTAGTTACCTTTGCTTTCTTGCACTTGTTTGTAGCTGCATTGTTGCTCATCTTAAGGGGGGGTGTTAGAGTAAAAGTTTTAACTTAATTGTGTTAATTAAGTTACCTTTATTCCTCTCTTAAGATTTCACTTTAGTTTGCATTATGTGACATTTAATAATTATATTAATTATTAAATGTTCTCCTATTAGGGTTGCACAATCTCCTTTTATAAGGATTGATCATTGTATTTTATTTATACACTCTCTGATTTATACAATTCTCAGCTTGCAGAGCACCTTTGCTTTTTGTCTCCATCTCTTCCTTTTTGTGATAGGTTATTTACATGCAGGTGATTTTCGGGGTTTGTGAAGTTGGATTTCACAACTTCTACAGTTAGATGAGATAATAGACAATGATCACTAGAACATACCCCTTGACTTCTTGTTGATGCTTTTTATACTTTCCTGTGATAATGCCTTTATTACAGTCATATAGACTATCTGTTTGATGATGATGCTGAAATATAGTCTATTTCTGTTGAGTCTCTTGCAGACAATGTATGTACAATTTTAAGATTGAATGCTTTGTTTTCCCTTTAATGTAAAGGGGATCAATACCTTATTGAAATGAAATTGTGAATGCAAGGTAGAGCTGAAACACATATGACAAATGCAATTAATGTTCTCTGAACATGCTTTTGATTGTTCTTTGTATGATGAGCAATAGGATGATTTGCTCAATCTATTTTCATCTCTTATGAATCAAAGGTTGCTTCTATGAATCTCTCTTGTTACACCAGTCCTTTGTTGATGATATTTTGATATCAATAACTCTCATTTATTGATGAAGGAATGTCCTTCTGACATGCTGGGCTCAACCCTTGTGGGATCCCATTTTGCTCCACATATCTGATGAAAATTGATCACAAACATAATGAACCTATTCCTGCACAGTGAACAAACATGTTAGAAAAATAATTGATGAGTTAATCATCTGATGAATCCCTGATAGGATGTAGGTTAAATTTCTGTTGGTAATATAGGCATGAGGAAGGATGTGATTTATCAATGCTCTAATACCATCTTTCAACAATCTTGTAGGAAACCATGGAGCTTGGAGATGAAACAACCTGGAGGCACTAGAGACACAACAACTTGAAGACATCGAGTATAAACGATTCATCATTATAGGCAATGATGAATCACTCCCTTTCTCCTATTTACATTATCTTCAGTTGTGTAGTTTACAACTTGATTTTGTATTCATTATTTGATTGTGAAAATCAAATTAAGCTATTCCCACGGCTTGTGTGGGACTTTGGTTTGTACAATATGAATAAAGTAGTAAATATTATGCAATTTTATGATTTTTCTGTTACAATTACTTGCATAATAATATTGAAAATCCAAAAGTAATTAGATTTGTTTCAACAATGAATACTTAGTAGAAGTTTTTTGTAATCACTTGTGTACCTTCAATGATGAATGCAATTCAACTCTACCTGTTTTGAGCTGTAGCTAAAAATAGGTAACAGTTAACTTGCACAAGAAGTTTCAAGTTAACTTGCATATGAAGCTAAGTGAGAATATTCCTTTTTTCAAATGATTGGAGGAGAGAGAATATTCTTTGGAATATTCTCATGGGTGAGGAAAAATGATATTTTGCAAATTAAAACAAAGTTTAATTATGCAAAAGGGGAAGGAATATCCCCCTTTTGGAGGAATGTGCAAAGGAGGAATATTCCCTTGCAAGTGGGGGGAAATTAGATTAGTTAATAATTGATAATTAAACAATGTTAATTATACAATTAGGGGGATTAGAAGAATTAAAATGATATTTATTAAATTAAGTGATTTAATGAATGGGGGAAAGGTGGAATGACATTTAATTAAATAACTTAGGAGTATTTAATTGAATAAGAAGATTTAGGGAATTAAATTAAATAGTTTGATTTATTTAATTTAATGAGACAAAATTTTAGTGTGAAAGGGGGTGAATTAACTCGGTTAAATGAATTAGGTTAATAGATGCAAATGATACAATTAATTAAATATCTAGGCTAATTTAATCAATTAAGCAAAAAGAGGATGGGTTTTAAGAGGAAATGATGTTAGTATACCTGATTTGAGTGCATGATATCATTTAAGACATTTTTTAGTATCTACATTTTTCTCTTCTTTGAAGCAAGGTACCTGCTGCATTGGTTCAAAGACTGATACTCTTTGGATTAAAAACTATTGCTCAAATCAATTTTGATTTTTTTTGATTTTTTAGATGCCCGAGTAGAAGGATTAAGTTGGTTCCCTACCCCCTCGAGAAATCGGTTGGAAATTTTGAATTTTGGGTTGATTTCTTGACAAAGGTAAAATGTTGCCCCAGGGATCCGAAAAGGCTCCGGGATGCAAAAAAAGGATGCCAAAAACGTAAAAAATGATGCAAAATAAGGTCTAACTTGGAAAAATTGGTGTAAGTGATGAAAAACCCTAGCTTCAAGGTTAAATTAGTGCAAAAAAGCCTAATTTTGATGTATAAATAGATGAGGAAGGGTCCCTTAATTCAATTAATTTGTGCATTCACACCTTAGAAGATTCTTGCATTTTGAGCTTTGACCCTCTGATGAAATGGCACAACGAGTTCTCCCATGACACATTTCGACTGAGTTCCAGAGGCTTCCAAGCGTAGGACCACTGGTATGTGATTCGAAACTTGATTTAAATTCTGACTTTTTGATGCATTCAATGCTTTTGACATTTAAACTTTGGTGGCGTCGTTCTAGAGCAATGCTATTTTGAGAATTGGTGATGCTAATTCAATTTTTAGCGACACATATGTGAATTGTGATGCAGTTCACAATTTAGAATTAGGGTTTCATATTCTAAATCATGACACATATGTTTTTAGTGACACACATTTTAATTTGAAAATTAGGGTTAGGGTTTTACTAAAATTAAATCGTGATGCATATGTTTTTAGTGACACGACTTGCAATTTGTATTTTAAATGCCTTGGGCGTTGCAATTTGCAATTTGAATTATAGCAATGCTATCGTAAATAGCGATGATATTGTCATTTTCGGGGATAAAAACTCCTTAGTCAATTTTTTCCAAATTTTGGCATCGTGCGCTTCGTGGGTACAAGAGGTGATCCCTCCTTTGATGTCCTGTGAGCATCAACCCACAATTTTGTCTAGACTTGGTGATTTATCTAACTTGCAATAGGAGCACTTGGGGGAGATTGGCCTATGGTACATTGCGTACATACCCGTTGTCTGGACACATTTGGTGATGATGACAATGCTGTGCGAGTGATGGCACAATGAGACTTCATTGTTCCACTTACCTATCAACGAGGTGATAGTGACACTTGAGGATGTATGGTGGATATTGCGTTTGTCGATACATGGTGAGCATGTGATATACGATATCGATGCCAGTTATGATGCTTTCCATGAGGTGATGGACCAAGAGGACATTGTTCTAGTCACTTCACAAATAGACCTCGAGATGTATAGAGGTTGGGTGCCCACCTTCAGATTGATTGTTGCAGCAATCATCTCAGGCTTGGTTGCTCCAGATCGATGGAGTAGAGGGTTCAGTCCGGGATGGGGCCTGGCTTGGCACAGGATGTTGTTCAGGAGGACCCAATTTACATGGGGGCTAGTGATGTTGGCCTTCTTATACCATGATATGCATGATTTTGTATATTGCGATGATAGGGCGATTGACACTAGGGTCACCTTATTGCACATTTGGGCTTGGGAGCACATCGCTATGTTTCGACCAATTATGTAGATGGCTGATATAGAGTCAGATGATCCAATGGTTTGGCGATGCAAAGGTGCCATCACACTATATAACATATAGGGAAGCTTAGGATTCCCTATTAGTGTAGGGTCATCGATGATATGATAGTCTTTAGATGATGACCTTGGCTTCAGATGCCAACATGGTATGATGATGTTCAACGAATTTTCTTTGCTTGATAGACCTGATACATGCAGGGTTGAGAGCATACCATCATTGAGAGGTACCTTCTAGATAGGGTGATGAGACAGTTTGGTGAGTGGCAGGATAGGCTAGATGATCAGTATACCACCATCTTTGCCAAGTCAGCTTGAGAGGCACCCACATGGGGACCTACGATCCCAACCCTCAAGGTTGTTGAGGGCTTTCGATATTTAGTTGCTCGGCCATGGGAATATGATCAGGGATAGGGAGATGCTTAGATGACACTTGCGTATGATGCATGGTTCACACCCCCTCATTGATTGATAGATCCAATGGGTGAACCTCCACAAGGGAGAATGAGAGGGAGGGGTATAGGAAGAGGTAGAGGTTGGGGCAGAGGACAAGATGGCCAGGATGGCCAAGACTAGCAAGATGGACAGGTTCCAAGAGTGTCACCAGGGCATCAACAACCTCCTCAGCAGCCTCCAATACAAAAAAATCTAGTTCAACCACCACCACAGGGGCTAGATCCCCATGATTAATAGATACAGTAGTTCCAGTAGTAGGTACATGTGATTATGGGTGAGAGGGATAAGGCCCGTTAGTAGATTTTGGTGATTACTATTGAGAGAGATCAGGCCAGGAAATAAATAGTGGCCTTGACAACCGAGAGAGACCAGGAGTGGCAACTTAGATAGACTGTCAAGATGTAGTTAGCACAAGAGGTCAAGTAGTGCCGACAACTTGAGACCATGACAACTACAGCCCAGGGGCAGACAATGTTTTCCTGATTGTACAAAGAGGTCGTGACTGAGGTGGCTTATTATAGGATGCACTACCACAAGGATGTCCCATAGGCACTTAGACAACCTGATTATTCATAGAGGAGCGGGGCACATTCTAGGGTTGAGGATCAACCAGAGAGACAACCTGGTGAGGGGAGTAGCCGTCAGGGCTAGTCCGCTTGTATAGACACTTTTTTGATCATTACTCGATTCTTTTATATAGATATACATTCATGGGCTCCTTTTTGATATCCTCATGTATATTGTATTTTTGATCGAGATACATACACTGATTCCAATATTGTACCATGACATTCACCAGTTTTTGATATATATATGATACAGATTCAATATGATATGTTAATTTTATTTCATGCTTATGAATGTATGGATGCATATGATGTGAGATGATGCATTATGCTTATATATTATCATGTATGGATGCACTTCTTTTATTTATGCTTATGCGATATGTGATGGTATATTTGATGATATGAAATGTAATGATACAAAATGGATGCAATGTTATATTCTTTTTCAGTATCTTTTTATGACATGTTATGGGATGGATGATATGATATTCAGATGCTATGCTATGATCATGTATGCAAATATTATGGATGCATTTCTTTTTGTATATTTTCTTATGTGGTTTTTTACGAGATGATGATGTATGCATATGGATGTATGGATGGATAATACACATGTTCATGCTCATGATATGACCATGTGATGTATATTAATGATATGCGTGCAACAATTTAAGATGTTTAGAATAACAAATCTATATTATTCATCACAACTTAAATGATAATGATGGTGCAATATGGTATGTTGTGATTATGCAGGATGTATGCATGTTGATGATTTGTGAATGCAGGATGGATGCATTTGATGATGTTTTTGTTGATTGTCATGATACCAGGTTAGCGTGGAGAGAAGATAGAAGAAACAAGATGATTGATTTTGACCATTGATTTTGATGATTGTTTCAAGAGAGCCAACAAGTCTATGATCCACTAGGACTTTATTAGAGATGGTGATGAGAAATGCATTATGATGATGATGATGGTTTGCTCACATCTTGGGACTGGGATTTTTTGTCGTTCTTTATTGTTTGATATAACACATAGACATGATGCATCAAGGTATTGTTAACCAGGCTGACGTTGTATCTAGTGTAATGGACTTTGATTATGCAAACAGATATGATAGTTCTTGTTCACACCTTGTAATACGAAAACCTCGCTAGAATGTATTTTAATAGTTTAGAATATATTGGACCAAAGCATACACAATAGTCAACAATGTACTCCAAACAACCTCCCTACACATAACTAAGCAAGTACGCGCCAAGATTATTTTACAAGAATACCCACAAGTACAACAAACAAAAGATAATGATCGATGCCCCATTCCTTTCTCTCTAAATCATTTTGATAGACATCATCGATAGGTCCTTGGAATGGGTCATTAAGATAAATCATAAGAAAAAGATCAAAGACAAACAATAAGTGTTATCTATATCTCTTTCCAGTTTAACTATAGCTAAGGTGATTTCTAATGTTGATGTCCATCGTAGGAAGGATACATCCTAGGACATGTTGATCAGAGGTTTGATGCAGGATGATGATGAGCTTTATGATAAGCCATTGATAAAAACTTCATTGACATATTTACCTATGATCTAGACTTTAGATTTTGACACTTAGGTTCTCACTTTATGACTTACTATACTTGCTTTTTATTTGCTTCACTAAAGGTTGAAGGCAAAGATTGATTTATTATGGATGAAGGTTTATTGCGAGTGAAAGCAAAATGGGATGGATGGTTTTGGATTTTTTGGATATTTCAATGTTTTTGGTATTTTGAATGTTTTGAGGCTATTTTTGGTCTTTTTGAAAGTTTATGTGAATGTTTATGTTTTCAGTTTTTTGAGTCTGTTTAGGGTTTTTCAAGGTTATTTGAGGCCGTTTAGGTCTTTTTAATGTTTTCTAATGTTTTAGTGTTTTTCTTATTTTTTGAATGTTTAGGGATTTTTTGAGTTTTGACCAAGAACCTAACCTAAAAGGCCTATCTTAGGGGCCTTGAGGGCTGATCAAAGATTAGCCTTGCCTATGTTATACACACAAAGACCAAGTAGTTTGACTGACTCGACTTATTGAAGATGAGATATGAAGACTTGAGGGAATGCCAATTTATTATGACGAACTCCTAAAGGGCTGACCTAGGGTGTCTCGGGGGCACATCAATGATGGCCTTTCCTACACTCAAGCTCAAAGACCCATAGTTTGACAAGGGTACTATTTTTAGATTTTTAATGTTTAACCTTTTTAGGGATTTTGATGTGTTTTGGATATTTTGGATTTTGACTTGACAATTTTGTGAATGTTTTTGATATTTTCTAATGGACGTTTTACGAATGTTTTTGGGATTTTCAATGAGATTTTCGATAATCTCAAGATATACAAGAACTTGATCTGATCCATAATGAATTTCCTCCAACACAAAATGATAGACTACCTTGATATAGGTAGGAAAAACTGACCTTTGGATTATGCCAAGTAGCACTAAAGGGGATACGATACTTCAAACATCAAGCTATGATATGGACGTGGATGGGTGATGGAATAAATAGGATGCATGATGTGATGCGATGGCGGGTGATGCAAAGAATGATAGGATAAAGAGCCAAAGAATAGATGGAGGTGCTTTATTTATGTGAGGCTCCTGGTTCCAGGTTTTCACTAGAGTACTTGCCCAAAGTGCCACCGAAGTGGTTTTCACTAGAGGACAATTTTTTTAATCCTTTTTTTTATTTTGATTATTTTTTGTATTTTTAGATTTACACCCTTCAAGACTAGGCATAATTTTTTTTAAGATGCAAGTTGTTGGCTGGTTCCTACAAGGGTTCACCTTTAGGTGTTGATAATTGATACGCTGTTGATTCGTAGCTTGCTGTGATGACAAAGGGACCCAACTAGTTAGGCTCAAACTTTCCTTTACTATCCTGATCTGGAAGGTTCTTCTGGTTCTAATTTAGGACAAGATCCCCTACCTGGAAAGACCAAAATTTGATCTTCTTGTTATAGCTCCATTTCAGTCGGTTTTGATATACTTACAAGTGATTAAGGGCATCAAGACGACACTCATCTAGGAATTCTAGCTCATTCAACCAAGATATTCTATATTCTTCATCAGTGATAAAATTATGCAATGACACTCGTAATGATGAGAGCTCAACCTCAATAGGCATAATGGCTTCTGATTTGTAGACCAGGGAGAAAGGTGTTGCACCTATTGGCGTGCAAATACTGGTTTGATAAGCCCAAAGAGTGAGATTTAGTTGTAGATGCCAGTCATGACTAGCTTCATTGACCATTGCTTTAGGATCTTTAGAATGGTCTTGTTTGTAGCCTCAACTTGGCCATTACCTTGGGGGTAATACGAGGTAGAGAATCAACATTGGATGTTGAAGCATTGACATAACTCTTTCACATACCAATTCTTGAAGGATTTTCTGTTGTCTGAGATAAGGGTTTGGGGAACACCGTAATGACAAATTAGGTAACTCAGGATAAACTTGGAAATTTTCTCCCCTATTATATAGGTCATAGGAATGGCTTCAATCCACTTAGTAAAGTACTCAATCGTTGTTATGATAAACTTGTGTCCATTAGATGAGGTTGTCCAGTGATATTTCTTGTGAAGTCAAGTCCCCACTATGAGAAAGGCCAAGGTGTGACCATTGGTTGCAATTCCTGAGTTGGAGCATGAATCATATCTTCGTGTTGTTGACATTGAACACACTTCTGCACATACTGATGATCTTCTCTTTCCATGGTTGGCCAGTAGTACCCCATCCTCAAAAATTTCTTAGCTAAAGTCATACCCCTAGAATGGGAACCACATATGCCATCGTGAACTTCTGTTAAAGTAGTGAAGGCTTCCTCTTGGTTAAGACATTGTAGTAATGTTCCTTCGATGCTTCGATAGTAAAGGGTATCACCTAGGATCATGAATCGGGATGCCTTTTTGACAAAGGTCTTTTTAATGTTAGAGGTGATATCAGATGAGAGGGTTCCTCTACTTAGGTAGATGAATATGTCATGATACCATGGGGATCCAGGACCAAAAATGACACATGTGAATTCAAATTTAGGGATTTCAAAATTTGGTACGAGAAGTTTTTCTACCAAGAATTCACATTGCAGGATGTTGTTTGGCATGTCTAATAGTGATCCGATTGTCACCATGGCATCCGCTACTCTATTGTTCATGCGAGGAATCTACTCAAAAGTTATGTCAATGAAAAGGTCCTTGAGATTCTCTACCATTTTCTTGTAAGGAGTAATATTTTCATCCTTAGTTTGGTAGTCGTCATTGACTTGGTTGATAACCAGTTGTGAGTCTCCGTAGACTTTCATCTCATATCTGCCATTGAACTGCTATCCATAGACTTGTGATTAGGGCTTCGTACTTAGCAATGTTGTTAGTGCACAAAAATGATAGCTTGTATGACTTTGGGATGCAATCACCTTGGGGGGTGATGAAAAGAATACCTATTCCTGATCTGTGTTGGGCGAATGAGCCATCAAAGTACATCTTCCAATGATCTGTTAGATTGATAAGGAACACTGATTCATCAAGGAATTCAAATATCAAGGGGTTCTCAACATAGATAGGCGCATCCGCTAGTTGGTCTGCAACCACTTATCCTTTGATTTCCTTGTGCTCCACGTACTCTATGTCAAACTTAGTAAAGATCATTACCCATTTGGCTATTCACCCAGTGAGAGTTGCTTTGGATAACAAGTATTTCAATGGGTCGATCTTTGCAATAAGTTTGATTTGATGTGACATGTAGTGTCTGGATTTTTGTGAAGCAAAGAATACTGCCAAGCATGTTTTCTCGATAGGTGAATAGTTCATTCCATAGCCTACTAAGGTCCTATTGATGTAATAGATAGCCCTTTCCTTACCATTTTCATCATGTTGTGCTAGAAGAGCTCCTAGTGCTATTGATGTTGCTGAGATATATAAGATCAATGGTTTGTTCGATATTGGTGACATGAGTACTGGAGGTGTCAATAGATAGTACTTGATCTACTCGAAAGATTTGTCACACTTCTCATCCCACTTTTAGGTTATTCCTTTATGGAGATGTGAAAAGGGGTGGATTTTATTTGATAGTTGTTCTATGAACCTTTTGATGGACTGCAATCTTCCTTGTAACCCTCTCATCTATTTCAGTGTTTGCAGTGGTTCCATGTCTAGGATGAATTTTACCTTTGCTAGATCAATTTCTATCCCTCTTTGCAAGATGATATAGCCAAGAAGTTTCCCTGATGTAACCCCAAAGACATATTTTTTTGGATTCAAACGTACCTTATGTGTGCATGCGTTTCTTACTCCTAAATATACAAAACTAACTAAAAATGCAAGGAAAAGAACACAAGACCACCTCAATGATTAGCCAAAGTAAAGCACAAACGAGAAAGATGAAAAACAATGAAATGATTATACCTTTGTGCTGATTTCCTTGGTTGGCCCTTGATGCAGATGGAAATATGTGCTCCTTGATGGCAATGTGATGGAAAATGGATGGAAGATGAGTAGATGATAAGAAAATAAAATGGACGCAAGCTACAAAATGTGCTTAATGGAGGCTTCAATGGATTAGAATCATAAGTTTGATACTAAATGCATGAGGTCTAGATCCCCTTAATGAAGGAAGAAGGGGGGTATTTATAGAGGAAATTAAATTCTCTAGAGAATTCAACGGTCAGGATTGAGCCACCATGGCCAAGATGGAGGGTTGTGGTGAGTTTTCCAAGGGGTAGGGTGAGATGGACAAGGTACAAATGACATGGAGGAAGGAAAAGTAATTTGAAAGTACCTTGGGGGATGAGAGGATTTCCTCAAAAAGGAATCTCTTGTCCCCAAGTGAGAATGAAAGTAACATATGAGGAATTTTAGTATTTGTCAAAAAATCCTCATGGAGAAGAGAGAATTGGTTGGAGAAATAAATGTGAATATTTAATTCACATGATTGAAGTGGATAAGGTGGTTGGGAGAATAAATATGAATTTTAAATTCATATGATAAGTACCTTGTAGATAAGACAAGCTTCTTATGTAGGAGGCTGAAAAGTACCTTGTGGATAAAACAAGGCCCTTATAATGGAAGGTTCTTGGCCTTCATATGACTTGATGTGACATTTCAATGATCACATGGGGAAGAGGAGATTCCTTGGAGGAATCAAAAGTGAATTTTAAATTTATGGGGAAGAGGGAGATTCCTTGGAGGAATCAAAAGCGAATTTTAAATTCATGGGGAAGAGGGAGATTCCTTGGAGGAATAAAAGTGAATTTTAAATTCACATGGGGAAGACACAAAGGAATTAAAAATTCCTTGGAGAATGAGAGAGTTGACCAAAGGGGGCTTGATTAGACTGACTAATCACCGATTAGAAGACAGTTAGTGGCTAACGAAGATTAAGAGCCAACTTGTAAAAGTTGGAGGATGTGATGTAACTATGAATTTTTCCTACAAGATAAAAGGTTAGAAACTCACATGCAAATATATCAATCCACAATAAACAATGAAAAGAAAATGAATAAATAAAGGAATGAGTGAAATTATCTCACCCAAATCCTTCATCCTTCATGACTGACTTCCATTGTACCTTCTAATTTACTGAAATAATGAAGTGCCCTTAGATCTTGATGAGCAACTCTAAACTATGGACTAGCCCTAAGCAAGTGTTGAAGGATTTAAGTACTTGTGCAAGAGGAAAATAAATCCTACATGCAAAACTAAATAGCTAAATGACCAAGACAAGACAATGCTAAAAAATCAAGAGAATGCAAAAGATCCAAGAGATTACAAGATGCTAAGAGATTAAGAGATTACAAGATGCTAAGAGATTAAGAGATGACAAAATGAGGAAAAAATTGGTATTTTATAGAAAATGCAATTTTGGATGGACGGATGAGATTAAAGATTGAGAAGTGCCCTAGAATCTGTGGTCAAGATTCAAAATAACAACCCCTTTATTAGGGTTAGGGCAAATTTGGGGTTAAATTCAAATTGAGTGGATGAGATTTAATTTAAAAAATTAAATCAAGGAAAGAGAATAATTGTGACAGTGAGATAAGAATTAGTAAGTGGAAAAGAATGAGTTAGAAAATCAAGTTATTTTAGAAATGACTTAATTTGTGGAGAGAAATTCTATTTTGAAATTAATATTTTAAATTAATTCCAAAATGGTGAATTCATGTGACAATAAATAATAATTATTTTATTTACTTGAGGAGAGATAAATTTAAATAAATGATTTTTTATTTAAATTTAGAAATGAATTATGAGAGACAATTAAATAATTAATTTAAATTATTTAAATGTGAAAGAAGTGAATTAATAATTAAATAAATTGTGAGGGATTTATTTAATTATGAGATGACTTTAATGTTAGAGACATATTTAAATAAAATTGATTTATTTAAATAATCAAGAGGGAATAGTGGATTAAATAAATTTAATAATTTATTTAATTTAAAATGGACTTTAGGCATTAGTGACGTATTTAAATAAAACTAATTTATTTAAATAATCAAGAGGAATAAGAGAGATGGATTAATTAAATAATTAGTCATTATTTAATTAATAGTTGAATTAATTAGAATGACATAATTAAATTATGTATAGAAGAATTGATGATAAAATTGAGTTCATAGGCCTAGGTCAATTTTAAGTGTCTACATGTGACACATCTTAATTAGGGATTAGCCATGTGCACATCCCTAATGATGGCATTAGGAGATGGATTAGGATTAAGGAAAAGGATGTGACAAGTGAGGAATTAAATAAATGTCATATTTATTTAATTCATTTGACGAAAAGAAGAGTAAAGGGGGTAAGGTATTTAATCATTAACTAAATACCTTAGGAATTAAAGAGGGATTAAGGGTATTAATCAGATAATAGAAGTATTACCTAATTAACGTGGATAAGAGGATGTTTAGACGAAAAGGGATAAATTTGGAAAAATGTAAGTGTCCAAATTTGGATGTCTACATTTTGCCCCTCTTTGAGATGGTGTTACGAAGTAGCATCATTTCAAAGAATGTTAAAACATAGAACCCGAAAGAAGATGGTTAGATTGGAAAAGATGCCCAAATCATCAAAGGAGTGACTGGGAAGAAAGATAATGGGGGTGAAGATGAAGATTAGAGATTGAGGATGCCCCCTCGAGAGGACATACGGGTTTAAAAGAACATGGGTGTGCTCTTGAAATAGATGAGATGATGCAGAGGATGAATTAGAGGGGATGATGAAATTAAGAGATAAAGGCAAGCACAAATGGATTTGAGGACAAATAGGATGTTGCCCCAGTCAAGTTACAAGCCAGGATGGACTGATGGTCGATGGAGTGTTGTTGATAAGGGAATGAGACATCCCAATAAAACACAAGGATAGGGAAGGGTACATTTCGATGAGAGTGTTGTTGATGAGGGAAGGATACATCCCAGAACAACACAAGGATAGGGAAGGATACATCCCACTGGTGATGACGATGAGAGTGCTGTTGATGAGGGAAGGATACATCCCAAAACAACACAAAAGGATAGGGAAAGATACATCCTGAGGATGATGATGATGATGAGGATTGGGTCAAGGCTTGTAGCAAGGCTGAGAACAAGACCATGGATGTGATTAGATGATTTGTGCTAGATTTAATGGGTTAGGATTGGATGGAGATGTGAGAGGGATAAAATGAATGAAGATAATGGAGGTAAAGATGCAATGTAATGGAATGAAATACAATTTTCCATTTTTGGAGCACTGATTTTTGCTATAACATAAGACACCAGATACCATGGTATGTAGAACCAAGGTGTATTAGTGTCTAATGCATACACAAACACAACAAACAAGAAGGCTATCCCAACACCCCAAAGTCACGATGACTTTGGTCAAGCCAAGTATTGGGATAACCACAAGCACAAAAGGATGCCCCAACATAATGCAAGACCATAGGGATCTTGGTGGATACTATGTGGGACAACCAAGAAGACAAAAAAAAACAAAAATATCAAGATAGACCCCTATGTTAACTTGTCAAAACACACCATAATATGATAGATCATGGTGGCCTTGACAAGTGATGATAGAGAGCTCAAATGATAAATAAAAACCAAAAGCATCAAAAGAGTGCAATCAATTTCAAAACACCCTTTGCCATAGGATCAAGATGATGGATGGAGTTGATGTTGTAACTAAGGCATTTTCCTAGGGTTAGCAATATCACATGCAAAACATGAAAACCCAGAGCAATAATGAAGTGCAAAGGAATAAATGAAAGAATCTCACTAGATGTCTTCATCCTCCATGGTTGACCTCCATTATACCTTCTCAACTTGCTAAAATATGATGTTGCCCTCAGATTTATGATGAGAAAACTAATGGAAATGACAAGCCCTAAACAAATGTTGAAGGGTTTTGAATGACTATATGCAATACTATGCCCTACTGCAACTAGTAAGCATCTAAGAATGTCTAAACTATGCCAAATAAAATCTAAATATGCCTATGACAAAATGGAAAGCATGCAAGAGTATAAAATTTGCAAGAACATGAAGCTGCATGATATGCCAAAATGAGACCAAAATTGCCATTTTATAGAAAATGCAATTTTGTGTGAATGACCAAGATTAAAAGTTAGCAAGTGCCCTAGAATCAATGAACAAGATTCAATATGACAACCCACACTTAGGGTTAGGGCAACATTAGGTCAAATTCGAAATGAATGGACAGGATTGATTTTTAGAAAATCAAATCAAGGGCCGACAATGCATGTGACAAGAGATTCTGGGCACACAAAACAAAGTTGTTGGAGAATCAAATAATAATTTAAAATTATTTGATTGAAGAAGTGATGTTGACTTTTTGAATTAAAAATTGATTTAATTCAAAAGTGGTGGGGTCATGTGATAGTAAATAATTTAATTTAAATTATTTACTAAAAAGAGGGAAATTAGAAAGTGGGACTTATTTTAAATAAATAAATTTTATTTAAAATGAGCATAGTAAAAGAGGTGATAGGAGAAATTAAATAATAAAATTATTTAATTTAGGTGGTGGGAGTTATTTTAAATAAATAAATTTTATTTAAAATGAGCACAACAAAAGAGGTGATAGAAGAAATTAAATAATAAAAGTTATTTAATTTAGGTGGAAATTAAATAATAAAGATATTATTTAATTATAGAAGAATGTGACAAAGGGAACCTTTTAAATTAAATATAATGATTTAATTCAAAATTCAGGAGAGTGGACCAAATTAAATAAATCAAATTTATTTAATTTAGGAGAGAAAAGGCTAATGAATAATTAAATAATAATAAAAAATTTTTATTTAATTATAGTGGAAAGTGGACAAAAATTTAATAAATAAGAATTTATTTAATTTTAGAAAGAAGAGGACTTAATTAGTGACATAATTAAATAAATAAATAAAATTATTTATTTAATAATCAGGAAGACATAATGGACAAAAACAATTAAATAAATTAAGAAATTTATTTAATTATAGGAAGACATTAGACATTTAGTGACACATTAAATAAATAAATAATTTATTTATTTAATAATCATGGAGAATAAAAAGATATGAATTAATTAAATAATTATGAATTATTTAATTAATAGTCGAAAGTGAGTTAGAAACATAATTAAAATGTCATAATTATGCTAGGATGAAAAGATTAAAAATAGAGCTTGTAGGTCTAGGTCATTTTTATGTGTCTACAGATGTAGTCTGTTAGGAAGGATACATCCTATTAAGACCAAATATGGAGGATAGATTGGTTGATCAATATGACGCAGGATATTTGAAATTGATTGGATCTCAAGAGACTAATGACCTTTATTTGTAAGCACTGACCAGGATAGGGACATACTTGACGACACGACACGATGACATGATGACAAGACTGACACACCCTAAAGACCTAGGGGCTCGAGGGTTGATCAAAGATCAGCCTTGCCTACGTGAAAGTGAAAAACCCTCGTAGTTTGATAAAAGACCATGGATAAAAGGGAGAAGAGGAAAATGGAGACCTCGATGGATGGTGCAAATTAGATGGAAAAATGCTCAGGGGGCAGATCAAATGATCGACCTTGCCTACGTGAAAGCGCAGGGGAAACGTAGTTCGATGCAAGGCCAAAGATAGAGGATGGAAGATGACAGGATAGATGAAAAGACAGAATCCCAGGGGCAGATCAAATGATCGACCTTGCCTACATGAAAGCACAGGGGCAACATAGTTTGACACAAGACCAATGATAAGCAATGGATAAGGGATGATGAGATGACCATGATAAGGAGATATGCTAATGGATTTGATATGATGAGCCAAGATAGGTCATGTGGATAGGATGGTTGATATGTGTAAGATGAAGCTCAGGGATGGGATAGTTATCAAAATCATCAAAAGATGAAGTGGGCGGATGAGATGATGGGTAGGGGGATGATGAAAAGTGATAGAATATGAGATAGATGTGTGAGGAATAGATAGGAGTGATGATAGTGTAATGTAAGGCATTGGATTACATGGGGGTAGCCTATAGCTAGATACCAATGACAAGGGATGATGAGATGAAAGGAAAATAGAGAGGTAAATGGATGGATGGATAAAAATGGGGAGATAGAAAGATGCTAGGATAGGTGGATAGAGGGATAAGGATTTGGAAGGATGGAATGGATGGTTGGATGGAAAAATGGATGGGGGAGATAAGGATGAAAATATGGAATGGGACCAATGGATGAGAGTATGAGGATTTGGTAGATGGAAGGGATGGGGAGATAAAAGAATGGAAAATTACTAGTTGATGAGAGTATGAGGATTTGGTAGATGGAAGGGACGGGGACATAAATGATTACTCTGAGGGATGGTTGGAAGATGTCTCCAAGGACTCTATCAAAAATAAGGAGATGCCCCCATTCTATATATTTCATGTGTGATGAGGCAAGAGGGATGGCAGATAGCAAGATGGGTGAATAAGGGAGTGAAACGAACATGGATAGGAGATATAGATAAGGAAGGGAGATGGATGTTGGCATGATGGATGGATGATGAAGGTAGATGGATGTAGATAATATGCATGGATTAGAAAAGTAGAGGGGGAGGATACAAAATATGATAGTGTATGGATGAGGGGAATAAAGGCCAAGAGGTGTCCAAAGCATGTATATATGTTTTCCCTTATCTAGGTCAAGATCACAAGGAAGGTGGAGGGATTGGGGTAAATGGGATATGATGGATAGGATGTGGAAGATAGGCAGATGTAGGAGATGGAGGAAAGGAATGCGTAAGTGGATGCTGTCCCCAATCGTGGAAGTAGACTGGATGCGGGATTTACGCATGATGCCTGTTTGCTAGGTTTTCATCATGGTACTTATCCAAGGTGCTTGTTTGCCAAGTTTTCACCATTGGACAAATTATTTTCTCTTTACTATTTATTTCTTTCGTTGTTTTTTTTTAAAAATTTTTTGTTATTTTTTTAAATTTTTCTGACTCTTGGGACTTTCTAGACAGAAATATAGATGGAGATGGAGGAGGATATGGATTCATAAGACATATGATAAAGCGGATGGATGAAGGACTCAAGCATCAAGTTCCATATGAGGTAATGAGAGCCCATGTGTAAAGTGACCATTGGATGTTGGTACAACCTTATTAGAATGGATGGATTATGCAAGGGAATGGATAAAAGGGATTGGATGGGGGAGATATGGGGGATAGTGGATGGGGTGTTGGAAAGTGTATGGATGGAATGATGGAGTGGATGTGTGATAGGAGAAGGTGTTCAAGACCAATATTGAAACATGTGGTGGATGTGAAATGATAGGAGGGTTGATGGATGGAGAATGTGGCAATAATGGAGGCATTGGGATAGTGAATTTTAGGACATAAGGACCCAAAAAATATATTTACGAGATGGAGGATGCAAATGATTAACTTTGGGATAAGAAACTTTGGATGTCTTTAGGGTTTTCTCATTTGAAGGAATGGCCTCTTTTTTCTTGGGAATCCACATGGTTTTGAGTTTTTCTTTAGTGGGCCTTTGTGGCCATTTGGATTGATTTGGATTTTGGACTTGATTTTTCTTTTCTTCAACATGTATTTTGAAGGGGACATGAGGAGCTTTAGATTCATGTGGACGTTTGGATTTATACATTTTTGCTTTGGTATCCAAAGTTCTTTTAGTAGAAATGGGATGGGTATGGGGAGCTGGATGATGTAGAGGTGATGTGGATGGAGTGATAGAGGTAGGCTTATGATGATGGTGTGTGGATGGAGGATGCGAGATAGCATGCATGGAGGGGTGCCTTTGTTGATCTTGATTAGGAGTTATGAAGTTAGAATTTTTATGTTGTGTAGTAGGGATAGGTGATGGATGGAGGAAATGATGAATAGGATGAGATGGAGGAGGTGATTTTGGGATATAAGGACCCAAAATAGATTGTGTATAGGGAGGATGTATGAAGGTTGGTGGAGGGTTATAAGGACCCAAAGTAGATGCAGTGGATGGCAGATGAATGATGGTGGATGGAGGGACATAAGGACCCAAAATGGACTTAGAGGATGGAGGAGGAAGATGGATGGTTGTTTTGAGGTAATATGACGGGGGAGGGGGGATGGTGATGAATGTTTTGGTAGAATGATGGGAAGTACCTCTTGTGCCTTTAGAAGAGGATCATTTAGGATGTATGGAGGTTGTACCAACATATTTGGAGTGTGAGTCTCGGGAGATATATCCAAGATCGTGTGTGCTTGGATGTTCTTTAACTTGGATGGGCTCTAAAGTACCTTGCTCATGAAGGCCTAAACCTTTTCCTTGATAGTTCATGTTCTTGAGCATGTGATCTATGGTAGGATTCTTATTCTTTTGGAAGCATGATGCGAGTGCATTATTAGGTAAAGGAGGATGGGTGGTGCATATACTTTGTTTTTCTTTTGCAAGGAGACCACCATGGATGAGTGTAATTTTTTTGAGGTGATATAAAAGTGGTGTTAGGGTGACAGGGCTAGGTGGTGATGGAGGATCATGTGATGGAGATGAGGGGATTACAACATCTTGATCATGAGGAATGAGTGGGAAGGGATTGAGAGAGGGATTAGGTGGTATGACAAGATCTGGAATGAGGGAAGCAGGTGATAAGGGCTCCTAAGATGGAGTGATTGGATCTTGAGTGTAAATGGGATCATGGGATGGAGCGGATGAGCTAGTGTGATCTTGAGACGGGGTAGATAGGATGATGAGATCAAGATTTGGTGGAGGAAAGGGATCATGAGATGGAATGGATGGAACACTATGTTCTTGGGATGGAGTGGATGGAATGGTAGGATCTGTATTTGGAGGAGGGGATATGCTTGTGTGATTTGGATCAAGCCCTTGGCATGGCTCATTGTGTGTGGGAGGCACAGTGATGGAGGAGTATTGGAGGGGCTCCTTAGGTGGGGGAGATAGGAGGATGGAGGATTCATGAAGGTCATGGGATTGAAGTTTGTTAATATTAGGACCAGGAGGAGCGAACTGGATGTCTCTGATGGATTGGATGGATCTAGGAGTAGTAGATGGGGATTTAATGAATTTAATGGGTTTGATAGGCTCAACCATTTGGATGGTGTTAGGGATGGTAATGGGAGTGATAGGTGTAGGATGGAGGAGGGCCTCATCACTAGTGATTGTACATGATACAGTGGGAGGGAATGGTGTCTCTTCTGTCATGAGTCCTTGGGTGACATTTGGAAGGGATGTAGGATTAGGTAAAGTGATGGGAATGGATGGAGGACTATGATTAAGGATTGGTGGATTAGGATTAGACGTAGACGTGGGTATGGGATTGGATGGAGGACTAGGAGGAGATGGAGGATTAGGGTTAGGGATTGGAGGATTAGATGAGTGGATGGGTGGATTAGGATTAGATGTAGAACTGGGAGGAGATAGAGGATTATGATTAGATGAGTGGATGGGATTGGATGGAGGACTATGAGGATTATGATTATGGATTGGAGGATTAGATGAGTGGATGGGATCAGATGGAGGAATAGTAGGTAGAGGACTAGGAGTAGGGATTGGTGGATTAGGATTAGATGGAGGATTAAGATATAATGTGGTAAAGGGGGGAGCAATGCAAGAGGATGCAGATGATGAATTAAGATAATAGGATGTAGATGTTGGATTAGGTTGGGAAGATTGGGATGGTGGGTAATAGTAGGAAGATGCAGATGATGGATTAGGACAAGAGGACATTGGTGGTGGATTCACGTAGGAAGACATGGATGGAGGATTAGGATGGAAAGATGTAGAATTAATGTAAGGATATTGGGATGGTGGATTGTGATATGAAGGTGTGGATGTTGGATTAGAACATGAAGATTGAGGTGGTGGACCACCATAGGAAGACAAGTATGGTGGGTTGGCATAGAAGGATAGGGATGATGGATTAGGATAAGAAGATTGAGATGGTGGATTAGGATAAGAGGAATATTGGGATGGGGGATTGTGATAGGAAGGTGTGGGTTCTAGATTAGGTTGGGAAGATTGGGATGGGGGATTAAGGTAGAGGTATTGGGATTGTTGATGATGATAAGGATAGGATGATATGGATGTTGGGTAGGATAGAGGTTGAGAGGGAGGACATGATGAATATGTAGATGGTGAGGATGTTGGATATCCCTTGTCAAGGGTAGCATAATGACTATTAGTAGATGCAGATGAAGGCATGGTGGGATAGTTTGGAGGAGTAGTTGGATTTTGGGAGGCGATTAGAGAGAGCTTTCTAGCAATGATAGTGTCAAGGGGATCTATATAACACTCTTCGTGATGAACAAGACTTTCATTATTGTCATCAACGTAGTTAGGATTCCCCTTGACTACTATTATTGGTCATACGAGAGGGGGATAAGGATTCATGATGGATACAAATTAGTAGGAAATAATAGGATAGATTGGAAGAAGATATAGGTTGACTAAAGCTCAAGTTGGGATTCAGGTTAAACTCAGATTGGGATTGAATAAAAGTTCAAATTAGGATGATGGGATTAAAGCTTAGATTAGAACTAGATTGGAGCTTAGATTGGGATTGGACTAGAGGATATGATAGGATTGATTCTAAACCAAGTTCAGGGGTTTTAACTAGAGGATGTAAGGTGTTGACAATTAGATTTTTGCTAGATTTGGCAGTTTTCAAAAATTGTCAAATTTTGTCATTTTAGGAAACTTCATAAGCATACTTTTGAGAGTCCAGTTTTTTCCCAAAAAATACCCAAAACTAAGGTAGGATGAATTGCCAACTAACATCCCAAATCCGAGACACGCATTCTGAGTTATTGACAAAAATGATTTTTCAAAAACTAGAAAAAACACTAAATTGCGATTTTGAGGGTCAAGATGAAAGTTTGAGGCCCCAAAAATGTGTCAAAACGGGGTCCAACCCTCTTCAAAGTTGTTTTGAATCCACATGCCACCTCATAATGCAACCACTCATAAAATTTCAGCCCAATTGGACACCCGAGTCAAAAGTTATGGCCTCTAGAAGTTTCTGCATAAAAATCAAAACTCTCAAAACGAAGTCTAGATGATTGGGATGGATGATTTGATGATAGATATGGACTCTAATGATGTTCTAAGAAGCACCTATGTGGTTTGGTTGATGAAATGATGATGTTTTTACCGAGGGGTGCGTGCGCCTAGGCATGGTCACCCCTTTGCTAGGGCGTGGCCGCCCCTGCTAGGGCGTGGTCGCCCCTACTCAAATAGAGGAAAAAAAATTGATGTTTTTGCTGAGGGGTGCGTGCGCCTAGGTGTGGCCGCCCCTCTGCTAGGGAAAGGTCACCCGATTGGTTTTCAAACTTATCCAAATCAAGAACGAGACCAAACAAGCCTAGCAGATGGTGAAACGAACTTGCTAAATGATGAAATGGGTTCCCTGAATGGAAAAATGAGCTTTCTAAGTGGGTGAACGTGTCGACAGAACGAGAGAATGAATATCCGAAATGGACATACGAATGGTCGGAATGGGTAATCGGATACCCTGGATGAGGGAACAACACTCAGAATGGGAAAACGGTTTTCCGGAATGGGTGAACGACTTCCCGGAACAGGTGAACAACTGGTCGGAAAGGGTAAACAATGCTTGGAACGGGAAAAAGGATATCCAGAATGGATAGATGGATGGTCAGAATGGGTAATCGGATACTCCAGATGAGGGAACAACACTCAGAATGGGAAAACAGTTTGCCAGAATGGGTGAATGGCTTCCCAGAATAGGTGAACAACTGGTTGGAAAGGGGGAACGATGCTCAAAATGGGAAAATGGATATCTAGAATGGACAAATGAATTATCGAAATGGGTAATCAGATACTCCAGATGAGGGAACAACACTCAAAATGGGAAAATGGTTTGCTGAAATGGGTGAATAGTTGGTCGGAAAGGGGGAACGATGCTTAGAACGAGAAAATGGATATCCGGAATGGACAAAAGGATGGTCGGGATGGGTAAATGGGTACCCTGAATGATGGAACAACACTCAGAATGGGAAAACGGTTTGTCGGAACGGGTGAACGGGCTTCCCAGAACGGGTGAACAGCTGGTCGGAAAGGGGAGACAAGAAAATGCAAGTGGACTAAAGGATGAATTACGGGCGAATGAACGAGGATGAATGTGTTTAGATCACAACAAAAAATAAGGTTTTAGATCCCCAATGGTTTGGGCTTTGGCAGGGTTGGCTATACCAAACAGAGAGTCAAAAATATTAATTTTATTTTAGAGGGGCATCTATGCCCAGGTGTGGCCACCCCTACTAGGGTTTGGTCGGTTCTGCCAGGGTGTGGCCATCGCAACAAGGTTTTTGAACTTGTCCAAATCAAGAGAAAGCCTAATAGATGGTGAAAAGGACTTGCTAAATGATGGAACAAATCCTTGAATGGCAAAATGGATTCCCCAAATGACCAAATGATCTTTTGAAATGGATGAACGGGTTAACGAAATGGCATAATGAACATTCGAAATAAGGGAATGAACTGATGGAATGATGGGGGGATGTTGAAAAATGACTTGTTTTGGGTGTGGCCACCCTTCAGGTGAAAACAGGGGTCAAAAATGGTTATCTTGGTGCAAAGGGGTGTCTATGCTTGGGCGTGGTCGGTTTCGCTGGGGTGTGGCCAGTTCTGCTAGGGCATGGCTGGCTCTACAAGGTTTTTGAACTTGTACAAATCAAGAGCAAGCCTAACAGATGGTGAAATAGACTTGCTAAATGATGGATGGATCCTTGAATGACAAAATGGATTCCCCAAACGACCAAATGATCTTTCTAAATGGATGAACGGGTTAATAGAATGTAAAAATGGATGTTCAAAATAGGGGAATGGACTGACGAAATGACGAGGGGATATTGAAAAATGACTTGTTTTGGGCGTGACCGCCCTTTGGGTGAAAATAGGGGTCAAAAATGGTTATTTTGGTGCAGAGGAGCGTCTATGCCTGAGCGTGGCCGATTTCACTGGGGCGTGGCTGGTTCTGCTAGGGTGTGGCCGACTCTACAAGGTTTTTGAACTTGTCCAAATCTAGAGCAAGTCTAACAGATGGTGAAACAGACTTGTTGAATGATGGAACAAATCCCTGAATGATAAAATAGATTCCCCAAATGGCCAAATGATCTTTCTAAATGGATGAACGGGTTAATGGAATGGCATAATGGACGTTCAAAATAGGAGAATGGATTGACAGAATGATGGGGGGATGTTGAAAAATGACTTGTTTTGGGCGTGGCCACCCTTGCTAGGGCGTGGCTGCCCTTCGGGTGAAAACATGGGTCAAAAATGGTTATTTTGGTGTAGAGGGGCGTCTATGCCCAGGTGTGGCTGGTCCCACCGGGTGTGCCAGAAATATGTGCATGCGTTTCTTACTCCTAAATATGCAAAATTAACTAAGAATGCAAGGAAAAGAACACAAGACCACCTCAATGATTAGCCTAAGTAAAGCACAAAAGAGAAAGATGAAAAACAATGAAATGATTATACCTTTGTGCTGATCTCCTTGGTTGGCCCTTGATGCAGATAGAAATATGTGCTCCTTGATGGAAATGTGATGGAAAATGGATGGAAGATGATTCAAATGCAAGATGAGGATGAGTAGATGATAAGCAAATAAAATGGATGTAAGCTGTAAAATGTGCTTAATGGAAACTTGAATGGCTTAGAATCATAAGTTTGATACAAAATGCATGAGGTCTAGATCCCCTTAATGAAGAAAGAAGGGGGGTATTTATAGAGGAAATTGAATTCTCTAGAGAATTCAATGGTCAGGGTTGAGCCACCATGGCCAAGATGGAGGGTTGTGGTGAGTTGAGGAATCACAAGCCCTCACATCTTGACATGTGGAGGGTGAGTTGTCAAAGGGGTAAGGTGATATGGACAAGGTACAAATGATGTGGAGGTAGGACAAGTACTTTGAAAGTACCTTGGGGGATGAGAGGATTTCCTAAAAAAGGAACCTCTTGTCTCCAAGTGAGAATGAAAGTGACATATGAGGAATTTTAGTATTTCTCAAAAAATCCTCATGGAGAAGAGAGAATTGTTGGAGAAATAAATGTGAATATTTAATTCACATGATTGAAGTGGATAAGGTGGTTGGGAGAATAAATATGAATTTTAAATTCAAATTATAAGTACCTTGTGGATAAAACAAGGTTCTTATGGAGGAGGCTGAAAAGTGCCTTGTGGATAAAACAAGGCCCTTATAATGGAAGGTTCTTGGCCTTCATGTGACTTGATGTGACATTTCAATGATCACATGGGGAAGAGGAGATTCCTTGGAGGAATCAAAAGTGAATTTTAAATTCATGGGGAAAAGGGAGATTCCTTGGAGGAATCAAAAGTGAATTTTAAATTCATGGGGAAGAAGGAGATTCCTTGGAGGAATAAAAGTGAATTTTAAATTCACATGGGGAAGACAAAAAAGAATTAAAAAATCCTCAGGGAATGAGGGAGTTAACCAAAGTGGGCTTGATTAGACTGACTAATAACTGATTAGAAGATAGTTAGTGGCTAACGAAGATTAAGAGCCAACTTGCAAAAGTTGGAGGATGTGACGCATCCTAATCAGGGATTAGCCATGTGCACATCCCTAATGATGGGATTAGGAGATGGATTAGGATTAAGGAAAAGGATGTGACATGCGAGGAATTAAATAAATGTCATGTTTATTTAATTCATTTAATGAAAAAGAGAGTAAAAGGGGTAAGGTATTTAATCATTAACTAAATACCTTAGGGATTAAAGAGGGATTAAGGGTATTAATTAGATAATAGCAATATTACCTAATTAACGCAGATAAGAGGATGTTTAGATGAAAAGGGATAAATTTGGAAAAATGTAAGTGTCCAAATTTTGATGTCTACACCTTATACTCTTCAAGCCTATCAAAGATGGTTCCTAAGATTTGTATGTGTTCACTTCTTTTCTTTGATTTTTCCAAAATATCATCCACATAATCTTCGACTATTTTGTGGATCATGTCATGAAAGATGAGGGTCATTACTCTTTGATAGGTTGCTCCTACATTTTTCAATCCAAATGGCATCATATTCCAGCAATAGGTTCCCCATGGACAAGTGAATGCAATTTTGTGTTGATCCTCCTTGGTGATCATGATCTGATTGTAGCCTAAAAATCGTCCATAAGTGATAACATTTCATGCCTAGCTATTAAGTCTATGATGAGGTTGATGTTATGAAGAGGGAAACCATCCTTTGGTCATGATTTGTTTAAGTCTTTGAAATTAGTGTAGATTCTGATGCCCCCAATTGGTTTTGAGACTGGTACCAAGTTGGAAACCCACTCAGAATAATCTATCGGCCAGATAAATCTAACATTAAGAATCTTTTGTAATTCTAGTTTCACCAAGAGTGCTATTTGAGGGTGCATCTTTCGTAGCTTTTGCTTTACTAGTTTGGCTTCAAGATCGACTGCTAATGCAAAAATTCTTCTGGATCGAGCCCTGACATATCTATGGATGACCATGCAATGTTGGCTCTTTTCTCTTTCAGGAATGCTGCTAGGCTTTTAGTTCTTCATCCAACAAGGATTCAACATAAAAAGTGATCTTGTGTGCTTCTTCTGTTCCCACATTGTCTAGAGTGGCCTTTTCTACTAGAGCAACTGACTTCTCTGGATGCATTGAACTAAGGGGGAGATTGAATCCCTCATCCTTGGGTGCCTCAAAGAGGTTTTCACCTTCAAATGTGTCCTTTATTTTCACTATTTTAGGATAAAAAAGTGCCACAATGTGGTTTTCACTCAAAGATTTGCATGTTAGTTGTATTTCATCAATTTTACAACCGAAGGATTCAATCATATCCTCGTAGTATGCCCCTGTGTCTAGCTCTATGTCAAAACCTACCTTATGATCTACCAATGTTAAGTTGTCACAGAGTCCTATGAATTCTAAGATCGCTTCATCATTTTAGAATAAATCAACAATTGGTGGTCCTTGTTGGTCCATGTCAATGAGTTATTGGTATACTAGGCATATTCAGTTGATTGATTGCTTAGAGAAAAGGATGTTATGCATATCATGAAGAGGGAATTATTTTCTAATAGTTCAACAAAATCAATGGGGAAGTAATCTAAGGTCATTTCACATGATGTAGGTAACCAAGAGGAAGCCTCAACCAGTTTAGCAAAAGTACCTTTGCCAATAAGGGTAACCTTTCTAGTAGTACAACCTAGGCCAAAATTCTTTAGTCATTTTTCAAGAACGATGGGTTCTAGCAAACCATTATTATTATTTCCTAACTTCTCATTCTTGTTATAATGCCATCCCTTCATTAGCTACAACCCTTTGTTATCATCTTTCATGGGAAGAGTGGGGACAGGTCGTTCATCTTGATAAATTAGTTTAGAGACATCTTCTTCATTAACACCTTCTTGGTTCAAATCCCCCCACTTGGTGAAGGTAGTGGCTGCCATATTGATTGTCTCGAGCTCTTTGTTGCTAGATATATGTTTCTCATGAGATTAAGGAGAAAGAGGTAGCTCTCCTAAGACAAAAGTATCCTTCATTAGCTTATAGGTTCCACAACCATCATCTTGGATCATAGCTTTGATATCAGGTATATTTTGCACAATGGGTGTTTTCATTCCTGAGGTCGATGCAAGGGATGATGGGTCAACAAATGAGGTAGAAGGTGTAGGTCCTTTGTCATTCTTGGGTATCTAGGGTATCTTATATAGAACTTGGCCTCAAGATTCTTGTAGTAGTAAAAAGGCTTAGGATCTCCATGAATGGTAATTTCTCTTACCTCGAAGGGAAAATTTACACATTGATGATAGGTCGAGGCTACAAATTTTAGGGCATGGATCCATGGCCGACCAAGTAAGATGTTATAGGGAAGATCAAGGTCTAGCACTTGGCATGTAGTTTCTATAATGATGGGTCCAACTTGGATGGGTAATGCAATGATGCTTTGTGATACCCGCTCTTGGTCGTCACATGCTCTGATGGTGGTCCTCTTTGCTTTCTCAAGGGTATCCTCTGAATAGCTCAAGTGCTTGATCAACTAAAGGGTACAAATGTTCAGACCAACACCTCCATCTACTAAGACTCTTTAGGCCTTGTTCTTATGAATAACAACCTCAAGGTGTAAAGCATAGTTATGAGATGGATGTGACAGTAGGTCTTGTTATGAGAAGGTGAGAAGATGATTAGCGATATGCCCTACCATAGCTTGAAACTAATCTGTATCAATATCCTCAGGGACAGATGATTCTGATAAAGCTTTCTCTAAGATTTCCCTTTGTGAGGGTGATAGCCTTAATAGTTCTAAGATTGAAATCTATGCGGGGGTCTTCTTAAGCTGATATAGGAGATTGTACTTGCTGGGATTTGATATTGGAAAAGTAGGCTGTGCCCTAGATTGAGATGGGACTCCTTGGATAGTAATTTTTCCACGTCGCATGGTGAATCCACACTCCACACTAGGCCCTTTGATGGTGACAATGGTAATGATGCTATCATAGGAAGCGACCACATAATAGGTATGCTGCACATTTGTGTAATCCTTAGCTTTTCCGGTATTGTTTGCTTTGTTATGATCTGAAATAGGGTTCTTGTTTATCTTAAGATCCTAATTCTTGACTGGTACCTCAATAGATATGGCGTCATTTTCTATAAGGTCTTGGATAATATTCTTGAGCCTCATGCAGTTTGCTGTTTTGTGTCCTTTGATTTTGTGAAATTCACAAAGATCGTTCTCGTTGTACTAGGATGGTTTCTCTTGTGTTTCTTGGTAGTTTTCAAAGTTGAGAAGCATTATCAGGTTTGACTCTACCAATTTCTTCATGATGGTCTCGACAGGTTCAGATAACTATGTGTACTTGCATTTAGGATAGTTGTTCTTGTTAGGGGTTCACCTTTGTTGTGTTTCAGTATTGTTGATCTAATTGTTCTGAGGAGGTGTTGTTTGTTGCATAATTGGTTGAATGTTAGCAATGTGATTGTTGTTTGTTCTAGGATCACTTAGGACCACCTTAGCATCTACCACACCATCATTTTTTACGTTCTTGTTCTTAGTCTAGACATGAGGCTTGTTGTTTGAACTAGATGATGGGCGATTGTCTTTGTAAGCTTGAGTATTTCCCTGGGAGATTAGAGCTCTCGATCTTAAGGGCTCTAGGGACAAGCTCGTCATAAGATGTGATACACTGCATTTTCAAATGGAAGGATAGATCTGGGTCTAGATTTTCTATGATGATCCCCACTTGTTGTTCATCGAGAAGAAGCCACTTGCTCTTACTAGCTCTTTGTCTCCATCGCTGTAAGAAATTAGCGAAAGATTCTCCTTTGTTTTATCTGAGAGTGTACAATTCTTCTAGACTTATGTCTATGTCAAGATCAAAGGAGAAGTGATCGATGAATTTATCAATAATTTCTTGAAAAGTTTTGATACCAGGAGGCAGTTGAGAAAACAATTCCATGGCAAGACCTGTTAAAATTTGAGGGAAGAGACACATTAAATAAGAATCATTGTAAGCCACCTCCATACACATGACGTTGAACTCTTTGACATGGTTCATAGGACTTCCTCTCCCTTTTTTATTTATCAAATTTGGGGATTTCAAAGTCAGGAGGGAATGGTACCATTGTGATGTTTCGATCGAATGGATAGGGACATATATTCTATGTATGGGGCTTCTTTGTCTTGCCCATTCAAAAGTCTTTCATTTCTTGTGACAATTCCTTAAGTTGTGATGATAGATTCTCTTGCGAGTTTGGTGGAGGAACATATGTTGGGATGACAAATGAGTTGTATGCGGGATTCTAATATGACGATGTGTTGTATGGGGTGTATGGTGGTGTGAAATTTTATGAAGGTGATTACGGTGTTGATGTATATGTTCCTAACACGTTGGTATTGACGATGTTCTGTTGAGGATTATAGTAGGAACTTTGTTGTTGTTGTTGTTGTTGTTGTTGGGCATACTACTGAGCTAGTAAGGCTTGTTGTTGTTGTTGAGCCACAAGGGCTTGCTATTGGGATTTATATTGTTGTTGCACCACAAAGGCTTCCTATTGAACCTGCTATTGTTGCTATGCTGCTAAGGCTGCTTGATGGGCTTGATGTTGTTGATGTGCTACTAAGGTTGCTTGATGGGCTGCTAAGGCTGCTTGTTGTTCTTACTGCTATTGTTGTGCTGCTAAGGTTGCTTGTTGCTTGTTGTTGTGTTGCTAGGGCTGCTTGCTGTTGTTGCTACTGTTGGATGGCTTGCTGATAAGCTTGTTGTGCTTGTTGTAAAGCTAGGGCATGCACTTCCATTGTAGGATCAGGTGTTTGTTGGGACATCTGCGATGGATTGTGAGTGTTGATGTTTTAAGTGGGTAACAAATTGGTGATGAGAGGTTGAGGGTTCCCTTGGTTTAACATTCCTTGTAAGATAGTGGATTGAGGTGGAGGAATATAGGTTTGAGGTCCCATTTGATTTTGCATGGTGAAAGGGACTATGGGAAAAGATGAGGATGGTGCCATTAGATTTTGAGATGGTAATGACACACTAGGACCTTGAGTCCATTGATTAAAAATATTCCCTTGTCCCATGTCTTGAGGATTTCCTTGTGTTAGGGATGTGGACAAGGTGTTACCTGGGTTGATAGGATTCGTGACCAAGGGATTGTTTTGAGATGGGTTAATAATGGATAGGATGGATGTGTTTTCTGAAGCCAATGGTATGGATGAACTGATCAGAGGATTGGGTAGAGATGTACCAATCTACATTAAAGGTTGACTCTGTGGTATGGTATTGGCATGCCCTTGTGTGCTATTTTGAGACACTTGGTCCACGCTGCTTTGTGTGATGGTAGACACACTTGTGGTACCCATGGGTATGGATGAAGAGGGGTGTCCTCGATATGTGGAGGTCATTGTGGACTAATGAAGTTTGAGGGGTTTATATGGATGTTGGGAATCTTTAGGAATTGGAGGAGCACCAAAGGTAGGTGTCCAAGTAGTGGTTTGGTATGAAGGTTGGTATTGAGGGTACCCACAAGTGTGTTGCTTTCAAATGGAAGGATTAGACCAAATTCCTTGGAAAGACTAGTTGCAAGACTAGGAGTGCATGTTTGATTTGGCCCTAGTGATGGATTTGTGAAGCCTTGTGTCAAATTTTGTGTAACAAATGATGGGGAAATTGGAGCTATGTTTTCAAAGGCTTGATGTTCCATGATTTCCTCCCTAGTAAGTCCAAATGGGTTATGGGTAACGTCTTCAATCTCATATGGCCCTGATGGAGATGATGGTTTTTGTGATGGGGTAACTTGACTTCTTGGATCAAATTCTAGAGGATTTGGATCACTTGAGGTAAATGTGACTTTCGTTTTCTCCATGATTCTCTTGTGTTGTGATCTTGTTTTTACCATAAATTTTGAGTCACCTATGGGAGATTTGTGTTGAGATTTGTGATGTTTGAACTCTCTAGCTGACTGAAATTTAGGTAAAAGGGATTCTTTAAGTATTTTTAGAGCAATGATGATAATGGGAGATGAAAAGGTGGATGATATGGAGAGTGAACTTTGTAAACGTTTTGCGACAACAATTTTGACTTGAGTTTGATGTTTTGATGTTTGGATAAAGGATGTTTATGAACTTGGAAATATTTAGGGTAGACTCATGACTTTAAAGATAAACTAGATCAAATATGATAACTAACTTAACTAAGTGCATGGAAAAGGATACATTTCACATAAAAGTAGCTAAGTTAGGGGTTGGCTTGATAGATGTTGAAGTCAAAAGGTGTTGGTGTATTCAATTTTTTTTTTGCAAAGATAAGTGAAGTGAAGGATGAAATTTGATGGAGGGGTGGATGAAATGTTTGACCCAATGTTGACCTAAAGTGAACCTTTGTTTGATAAGACCAACATGTAGTGAGAAGCATGCTAGACCTCTAAATTTTTCAAATCCTAAAGACCCAATGTTTTAGATAGGTTCATATCATGAAAAAGACCTGGGTTTTGACCGAAAAAGAACATATACAATTATGGATTGTTCCTTGAAACACATTTGTAAAAGTAGTATAACAACTTTGTTCTATTCTGGTGAAGTGTTGCAAGATGTTTTTTGAGAGCTTTTGGAGTAAGATGCCTAAGTTTGAAATGACGACCTGTAGACCTTCTTTTGGGGATTCTAATTTTGCGTGAGATCATTTAGAGAAGTCTAAGTCTATGGAAGAAAAGAGGATATTTATTGCCACATGGGTGGTGGTAATATGGGCCTTCAAACCTCAATATAATTTTTTTCCTCTTCTTCATCTAAGATATTTGTTGCAATTCTCCAATGAATGGGTGTTTCCTTTGTTTCAAAATTGAAGCTTCTCAAACTACTAATTATATTGGTTTTTTCTCCTTCAATGAGTTCAAAGTTTGGTTGAATAATGGCAGGTGTAAGGTCGAGATGTTCAACAGGAGTGATCGGTCTCCAAATGGTCATGTGGGATTCAATTTGTCAAGTTTATCTTGCTTAAGGGAGTTTATATTACCACAAACACTTGTCTTGATTATATTTTCAAAATAAATGTCTATGTCATGAACATCATAAGTTTCACAATGTCCATTTTATGAAAATCATAAGGTTGACAACGTAGTTGCTTAGGTTAACTTTAGAAAATATGGATTCAGATATAAGTCAATATATGTAGAAATCTCCAAGGATAGAAATCCTTAGGACAAACATTAAAATCAAGGCTATTTCAAAAGGTATCCATATTTAGACTAAAGGGTTTGAAATTTTGAGGAAGATAGTGAATGTTTGTTTGCAATGTTTTGTAACCAAGCAAAGTATTAAACTAACTCACAATCATTTACCAACTAGGTTGAAATGGCCATACTTGTTGAGTCCCTGGTCAGATTTCTCCGAACACTAAGACAATGTGAACATTTAGAGATTTGGCGGCACTGGCTCCCCTCGATGATACACATTTCTTGGGACCACCAAATCTCAAAATTCTGAAGATCCTAAGATCCTAAGGATTTTTCTATTTCAAAAATGAACATTAAAAATGTGGGGTAGCTTCAGAATGACCGTTCTTGCACCAACAAGAATTAAGGATTTTTGGTAACTAAATAATTTGGTTCTTAGTAACAAACTGAGAACACCCAACCGTATACACACCTGCTTTGCCACTTAAGGCTCTTACTACCATTCCCGTTCCACTTAAGGCATGGTACTAGGTGCAGTATGTTATACAGTCTAGGATAGAAGGTACTTTCTCATGATTTCCCAACCTTTAATAAAGCCCGCCGATAAACGTGCTTGCAAGAACTTGCCTATGAGTTTCCTGTTGCGGGGTGTGTCTCATAGTAAGTCCTCTCTTAAGGGTGACATAAAGCATAAAGGTGTACTTAATTATTTCTCTTCGCCCAAGATCGCACAAAACACAAGGGGATTGGATACATACTATAAGTTCACACAAACAATGAAGTGCACTTGGGGTGTTTCTCTTCACCCAAGAATGCACGAAGTGCAAGGGGATTGGATACACACTACAAGTGTGTCACAACAAAACAAACACTCATTAATTTTAACCTCTAATGCTAAGATGAATTCATTTTATGCACCAAACGAAATGTTAAGTTGCCTTGTTCAATTTTAAAACCAAAATACAATGATGAAATGAGGGTTCAATTTTAGTCTCGTTTGAGCATTATTTTTAAAACCCAAATGAAAATTAGTGAGGTCCTAAAGCATAACATGAAAAACATAAAAACTGGGTTATAATTGCCCCAAAAGCATTAAGACGCTTGTTACAATTATAAGATTCAAAGATGAGAATGCTTCTTCATTTTAAACTTTAACGTTCAACCTGTAAAACCCAGTTAGCCTAAAAACCAAAACAACGTTAGAGGCATGTTAATAATTTGGTGAAGTGAAAAAATTAAAACACATGCTGAAAAATGATTGTCAAATTTCTTACCAAATTTGGGCATCGTTGTTCATGATAGCGTCACTATAAGTCATTTGGGAGTCACTTTGGTGAATTTGGGTGTCACTCTGTAGAGAAACCAGTGACGATGATAGCATTGCTATTTGAGGTGTGTCACCATTTGCAAGTCTTCGATACCTCTAAAAAGTATTAGCGTCGCCGTTTGCTTAATCAACGTCAAGATATTAAATAGGCATCGCTGTATGGAGACACCCAACAAAGCCGTCGCTGAAATTGTTTTGGGCGTCATTATATCCTGCAAAAAGTTAGAAAGAACGAAATTCGAGATAGAAATTGATAAAATTTGATTGGTTTTTCCCTCTTTCTAGCGCCAGAATGTGATTGGTCAGATTAGTATGGGCTGATTATGCTCAATCCATGAAGAATTGAAGCATAACAAAGCCACTAATGCCAATCTAAATAGGATAAATCAAATTGAAGTTAAACTAGACATTCATTAAAACAAAGCATTCTAAATTATGAAAACGTTTAAACTATCTACTCTAACCCATTCAAAACTTATCCCGTTTTGGGAGTGGTGTCACATTGATGTGGAACAATGACCCTTTCCTAATCTCGTTGATCAATGAGCTTGTTTCAATCAATTCTATTGAAGAGAATCGATGAAACAGTTGTGAGATGTGTATAAAAACATGATTTTAATCTAAATGAGCCTGATGTAAAAGCTAATCTAACATGATTTATGCTAAAATGATTTAGATATATAAATGATAAGCTAATATAAATGAGATCTAAACTAAAAATATTCAAACCTTAGTTATCTAATTAGCTAAATGGATGCATTATGGAAGCCATTAATGGAAGCTAAGCTATTATGCAACTAAAATGAACTAAAAGATGCTAAAATATGAGTGTGAGTGTGAGTGATTTCAACAACATAAGCTTGTTTTTTGAAAGATGGATCCATTTGTCTCCAAATAGTGAACTATTTATAGGAGAGCAAATGAGAAATGAAGGGATGAGATTGAAAAAGCTAATCAATGGTCAAGGATGGAGGAAATTGGAGGCATGGATCATGGATTCTCATCAATGGATGAGAATGAAAGATGAGATTTAATCAAGGGTTCTCATTCCTTCAAACAAGCAAACTTTTGACCTATACAAGAGGTCAAAAGTTAACTTGCATAAGAAGTTTCAAGTTAACTTGTATATGAAGCTAAGTGAGAATATTCCCTTTTTCAAATGTCAGAGGAGAGAGAATATTCTTTGCAATATTCTCATGGGTGAAGAAAAAGGATATTTTTCAAATTAAAATAAAGTTTAATTGTGCAAAAGGGAAAGGAATATTCCCCTTTTGGAGGAATGTGCAAAGGAGGAATATTCCCTTGCAAGTGGGGGGGGAAATTAGATTAGTTAATAATTGATAATTAAACAATGTTAATTATACAATTAGAGGGATTAGAAGAATTAAAATGATATTCATTAAATTAAGTGATTTAATGAATGGGGGAAAGGTGAAATGACATTTAATTAAATAAATTAGGGTTATTTAATTAAATAAGAAGATTTAGGGATTTAAATTAAATAGTTTGATTTATTTAATTTAATGAGATGAAATGTTAGCGTGAAAGGGGGTGAATTAACCCGATTAAATGAATTAGGTTAATAGATGCAAATGATACAATTAATTAAATAGCTAGGCTAACTTGATCAATTAAGCAAAAAGAGGATGAGTTTTAAGAGGAAATGATGTTAGTATACCTGATTCAAGTGTATGATATCATTCAAGACATTTTTTAGTGTGTACAGGCCGTACACATGTGTATAAATTAATTTTTTTTCATCAGCAAAATCTTATCCCTTATGTCAAGTTGTAAATTTTTAATGAATACTCTTTGAACATCCACATCAGGAAGAGTAAGATTGATTTATGAATAAATTAATTGATAACACCCTATAAAGTCTGTCACTTTTTCATGTTTTCCTTGTTTGCATCACACTAAATTAGTTGATGTAATTTTAGGTCCAATGTTTACTTGTAAATGTTGGAGGAATGCATCAAAAAGTTCATTGACAGAGTGGATTGAGTTATTCAGCAATGAACAAAACCATTCTAAAGCCATGTCTTTCAATGACCTAGGAAAGAGTTTATCTTGAAAAATGAAGTCATTACACAAGGCTGTATATGCCAATATATGATTTGTAGGGTCTCCTTTACCATTTTATTTCTCAAATTGAGGCATCTCTATGTTTTTTGGCATCAGTGTTTTCAATATTTCAATGGTTTTACATCTTGGTTTTGGTTCAACATTGAGATTTTTTGTTGAAGTAAGGTTACGTTTTGCAAAAGTTGGTTAGTGATTGAATCACTGGTTGACATGTTTTGAGAATATGGTGAATATGATGGGATTGTGTATGTGCTTGGTTGACTACTATGTTGCAAATTTATGAGAGGGGATGAAACTTGAGGTGTCACATGTGAGGACCCAAAACCATAAGGATTCCAATGGAAAGGCCTAATGTTAGAGTTATACCAATGCTTTATTGTATTGTTGAGGCGACATTTGGATTAATGTATGTAGGAATATAGGCTATAGATATAGGGAAGGGGACTTGATTTCCTCCTTGACTTTGAGTATATCCTAAATCTTGAGCACAACTAGCCATTATAGGTACATTAGCATCAACTATATGGGCTAGGCTACACAAAACCTTTAATCCTTGAGAATCACTAATCAATTTTCTCATGTTATCTATTATAGGTACTGTTATGCTAGCTATATATTCACTACTCACATAGTCTTGAAGTCCTTCTAGATCTTTGTCTAATTATTTTAGTTTATCTTTGAGAACATGGGCAACAACAATCTCAATATCCATAAAAATACGTAATTGTAAGGTTGTCATTGGTATGGTAGCATTAGGGATAGAGTCTAAAATGGGTTAAGTATTGACAACACTTTGCATGAAAGAGTTTGAAGACTTGGGATTCACAATAGATGTAACAACAACACTAGATGCCATTAGTCTATAACTATGTCTCATTGAAGTATTGACAATATGACACCAGGTTGTGTATCTCATGCGAGATTCAAAACACTAAGTATACCCAAGATGAACACTAAACTATCAAATAACCATAGCAAAATACTCAAAAACAAAATACAGACAACAAAAGCAGATAGAGAATACAAAAAGAAATATTTGTGTAAAAGTTGGTTGGGCCAAAAGTAGGAGGATAGAGGCACCCAAGGGCAGTTGTGTCCTAGGTAGGTTTTTCAAAAATTCAAAGTCTGACAACGTGTGATATTGCTCAAGGATTCTAGGTTTGGTTGTAGATAGGTCTAATAATAATTGTGTTTCTAGAATTACTCAATTTATACCAATGAGGATCAAAATGAAAATGTGTAACCATGTTGAAAATGTTTTGACAAGTTTGAATGCAATTTTTTTGTTCTAAGATGCAAAAATTGACTGATTTTAAGATGCCTAAATTTGAAAATGATGATTTTGATGTAATTTTTAAATAAAATAATGCAATTTTTTTCACTTTTTGAGTTATAGGAAAGATCCATAAATGAATGCAATTAAGAATTCTAAAATAGAGATATGCAAATAGACACATAATAAAGACATACAAATAGAGAAGTGTGCAAAATTTTACTGATTCAAGTGTAGTAGGACAAAGGCACCCAAGTGCGTTTATGTCCTTGATAGGGTGTTTGAAAACTTAAAAAATGAATATTTATTGGGCTGTCTAAGTGCTTTGTTTCTATGTGCAAATAGTTCTGAAAGTCACTATTTCTCCAAAATTTTCTCAATTTAAGACAATGTGACTTAAATACAATTGTGTAATAATGCTTGAACAACAAATGACAATTACGAATGTAATTTTCAATGTAGACCTAAATGAATGAAATAAACCTTAATACAACTTATGATACAATATGATTTTTTAAAATTTTTTTATGTCTTTTATGATGCAAAAATGAAACCCTGAATGAGAAATGCAAAACAATGCAATGAAAAACTTAGATCTAGGGTTAATTTTAGAAGGTATATAATGTTAACAAGTCGGGCTCACCAAAATGAAACAAAGAAAAATAGAACCTTAGGTCTAATGTGTAAACTTAGGATTCTAATTTTGTGTGTGGGGTGTCTTTTTCTATTGTTTCATTAAGATGGAGATCAACAAGGTGTTTATACTAACTTTCAACCATGAAGGTGAGATAATTAGACCTAGATTTGCATCTTTTAGAGCCTTGGAATGAATTGGAATTGATTTTCTTTGATTAGCCTAATTAGACTATGTGCCCTAATATGAAAAATATAACATATCAACAATTAATAGACTAAAACAAAGATTTGCAAGCAGATATGGAAGGGAAAAGTGATATGTACCTGTCTTGAAAGTTTAGTGTCAACTAGAATATTAGGATGGAATCACCCAAGGGTGTTTGAGTCCTTGTAGCTCGGTGTCTTGCTTTGCTTTTGCAATCCTCCGATGGTAGATCTAAGATCCTTATTTCCACTTATAGACTTATCAGATCATTGTCAGATAGTTTTGTAAGTGATTTTTTGTAGCTTGACAAGATGTAGGGTTTGAAATGCAACAATGAATGAATGATCTTTAAAATTCCTTCAATCCTTTTTAAACCCAAAATCTGCACATTCAAAGAGAGAAGAAATGTTGTGCCATTTAGGGGCTTGCCTCAGTCAAACCCTGTGTCAGTGTTTCCATTTCCATAATGGAAATGTTAATGATAGGAATGATAAGTGATAGGAAGGAATGATGAATCAACAAAGTGCTACAACTGACTAATCTTCAATGACTTCCTTGAAGGACTAAAGTCACACACATCACTTCAAGGTCTTAGATGTTGCTTAAATTGCTTGGAGACCTACAAAAATAGTTAGCTTTCACAAACAATTATAACATGAATGCACACAAACTCACATCCGACTTGATATGATGTTTGGATCTTGAATTGTTGCAATAAAGCTTTGAAATGCTACTCTTGAATTGCTTGATAGTGCTCTTGATCATAAGTTTTCCAATAATTTTCTAGATGGTTCTTGTTAGGTTTCAAAGGATGCAATAACTAGGTATTTATAGGGGTAAAAGCACAAACCTTTCTCACACTTTCGACCAACTAAATAGTTTTGAGAAAAGTCATTTCAACCTAAAAAGTTTTGGTCGAAATAGTTTTGCTCTAAACCACGTGGCCTATATGTGGCACATAGAGTTTTGGGCGAAACCCTTTCGCCTGAAACTACAAAATTTAAATTTTTCCCATTGCCGCTTTAAAATGCGACTCAATTTATGTGTAAGGTTTCTATAGAAAAGGGTTTCAGGTGAAATGGTTTTGGTCTATGTGGCATCCTTGTTGGCAACCACCTCATCCTTTTCAATTTTTTTTGAATATTTCTACCAAAACTATCTATGTAGCATCCTTGTTGGCAGCCATCTCATCCTTTCTCATAAATTTTGAAAATTTCCACTTGAATATAATATTTTCTTCAATCAAAATGATTTAAAAAAAAAACTAAAATAACCCTTTTGTAGAGCTTAGAGTCAAGAATTCATATATATATATATTTGATATTTTGATTATATTTTTTATTTTAAATAAAGCAAGTAGGTTTTTAAAATAAAAAATGAGGTTGATTAGAAATTAAAAAATACTAAAACTTATTAAACAAATTTGAAAAATATATGGTGCACTAGAGGTGAGAATCCTCGTCAAAAGGGTATAATTTGTGTTTTGAAAATAATAAAAAAAATTATACAATTTAGTTAACGTCAAATGAAAACTATCAAGTTTTGGTACGTTTGACTTTAAAACGTTATTATGAGGAAAATATACATCAATTTTTTTAATTTTTTTCCATGCACTAGACATTGAAGTTATTTATTCGGGAAAAAACTATAGGGGAAAATAAAATTGTTTGCTATTTTTTTCTTGAGATCAAATCAACATCACTTTTTGCTGAATTTTTCAGCCATTCAAAATCTTCCCTTAAATTTATTAAAAAATATTAAAACAATTTTTTAAAAATTTGAAAAATTATAGAGATAAACTTCATCAATAGTTCTACATTTTATTAGTTTACATCATTTTGAAATTCAAAACATAAATTCCAATTTTATGCAGTCACCGTTGACAATTTTTGTTTTTGTTGGCCGATTCCTTTATAAAGTGTGACACATGTTTGTACTTTTACCCATAGGTATTTATTCAAATTCCTGCAAATTAGATTCTGATAGCCGACATTTGTAAGTTGAATTTCAAATGTTGACATCGACATATTGAAATTTGGATCTTGACAAAACAGGGGGAGTCAATGCCCAAGGGCATCCCAGTCTTGGCCCTATTTTCTAGAAAATATGGTGTCGAGGGAAAAATATTAAATAAATGAATTTGTTCAATACTTGTAATTTTTTGAAAAATGATAAAAATAGGCTATACAATGCATAATTTAGAAAATTAGGGACTTAATTAGGCTCAATAATTTAGGGGGGACTAAACATAGTGTGAAATTGTGAAGGGTGACAATTTACAATGCTACAATCCTATTACAATATCTTAGTGCTATTGAATTTATATCTCTTGATATTACAAAATATTACAAAAAATAGTTTAATACTTTTTATATTAAATCATATTTTTTTTATATATACTCATATAAAATTATATATTTTAATATAACAAACCATTTTTTAAATTAAAATATGAGCTTGAGGCCACTCCCATGTATATTGATATTAAAAAATAAATATGTACATGATACCAACCAAATACCATATTGGAATTACAATACATAGAACTAATAGGGAAGATATTTATTTAAACTATTAGTAGACAAAACAACATCTAGTCTAAACTAAGAAATAAGTCTTAGCATCGAGTTTTCATAAAGATATTTTTTTTTGATGACTAAGATGCATATTTCTTAATTGGAGCATCTTTTGGCATAGTCACAAGATTGCAATATACAAGTGAAAAATCCATTGTATAAAAAAGATAGTGATTTCTACTTTGGACTTGAATATTTTTGCTAGTTGTTTCTCATTGATGGGCTTAAGGAAGGCCAATTATTTTTTAATGGGACCAAACACACATTAGTCTCTATATTTCTTAATACTTTGAATATATAATGGTTGGGATAAAATGGTGATATCTCAATCTCTCTTAATATGAATTCCTCCACTTGTGTCAAAAAATAATGAAAAATCACCCTATGTATGTCCCTTGATTGATCATAAATATGAGATTAAACAACCCAACTAGTAATGCTTCTATCACTCAATATAATTAATTCTTCTCTTTTTTGTCCCATTAGTTTTTTATATTTTTTCTTACTAAGGGAAGAAGAAGAGGTTAGAAAAAATAAAAATGAATACCTCGAGCTCTAAGAGGGTGGCCAACTATGGTGATGACTTCAAATCAAAACCACGGGCTTAGTGCTCAATTATTATAAATTAAAAAGTGTGATCCAAACTAATCTCATGCACTTTCTTTATTGTGTATGATGTATTCTTCCTATTGATCAATTTCATAACTTGTAAGAAATCCTACCTTCTTATTCCCCTTTTTGTATGCATATTGGGTCAAGTAGTTTGATAGTTCTTCCAACAATTACCACACTTCTTGTAGGATATTCTCAAAATTTTAGTTGAAAGAACCTTTCTTCCTTAATGCATTAATCAACACCATAAAATCCCCTTCAATTAGAACCTTATTTATTTTATATAAGTTGTATTACTTATTGGCCAAGAAGAAGAGTTTGTACTTTGACTCTATTATTAGTACCACTTTTTCTTTAGAACCACTACAATTAAAATTCCCATTTGAACTTAAATTTTCCCTAACAATTCTATCAAAATTTATTCCACCCTATTTATAAGGGTTTCTATTTTACTGTAGATAACATTGATTTCTAAAATTAGCTCTTGAAATTCCATAAACAAAGATACAAAAAATAATTATTAATAATGCAACTCACTACTTAAAATATTAAAGTCATAAAATTATATACAAAGCCTCACCAACCTGTTCGTATAAATACAAATTTTAATATAAGTTTAATGAGAAATATTCATCAAAGAACAAAAATAAAATAAAATGAGTAAAAATAATGATATTGTTATCAGGATTCAACCATGTAGTTTTACAAATCAAACTCATTGACCCATGTTTTATGAGTAGTGGTTCACAAGAAACGATCTCTCATGATAGTGAATGGTCCACTCAACACTCATTTCGTCTAGGTAATGCTCATAGAGGTGAAGCACTGGTCTTCCGGGGAGGTCACCAATCCCAATACTACTCCAACTCAAACGCGCTTAATCACAAAATTTTCTCCAAGATTAAACCCACTTAACTTACAACCCTATTTACGAAATCTTAAACAAGTGTTGTGCCTTACAAACCATTCAATATAAAACCCTTTTAACTCATCAATTGATAAACTATACGAATAAAAAATGACAATTTCACATGTATACGTTATCTTCCAATCGGCCTTATGAACCATTCTTGTTCTCGCCAAACTTTCATCTCTCACGTGCAAAACGGACTTAGAAATCTTAAATTATCATTTGTAGTTCAATCCTGACGACTAACGGAGGTGTCGTGCTCTGCACTTCACTTGGTCAGCCAGTAAGAGCCATTACAAATGAATATTAAAAGTCTGAAAGCGGGAACGATGAAATAACATTGACTGGTAAAACAAAATGCTCTCTTGACGGGCGGCTGCATAAAATTTGAACTACTATATAAATAACCCTGCTTCACAGCATGATATGCAATGCAATTTCGTTTTCTTCTTCTACTGAGAACAGCACAATGATCTTCGTAAATAGAAAACGCACTGTATTTCCAGCCACACCGTCTCAATGTCAAGAGATTAAACTGTCGCACTTAGATTTACCAAAGTTCTTCTCTCACTATATTCAGAAAGGTCTCATTTACCAAAGCTCTGCGGAAAATTTCTCGTCTCAGGTAGACCTTCTTGCGCAAACGCTCTCTCAACTACTTGTAAAGTTTTATCCCTTAGCCGGCCGCTTTAAAACGTCTCCTTCAGATGGAGGCGTTTACATTGACTGCAACGATTCAGGCGTGGATTTCATCGAAGCTTCGGCACGATACCTCAGCGTTGCAGACGTTACCAAAGCAGAGGCTACGCAGGCCGTCCAACAACTGTTTGCTCTTAACGGCGCCGTTAACTTGGACGGCTATCGCCTTCCCTTGCTCGTAGTCCAGGTAAACCAGGGTTTCTACAGCTTTTCCTTTTTATTTTTTGATGTAAAATATATTAATAATCTAAATAAGAAAAGCCTCTCTATTTTTCGCAAGTACTCTCATTAATAATGGAAGCTTACAGCCCTTGAAAATGATCTGACTGTATGTTAATTAGTAGGAAATATAATCCATTATATGGAACTAAAATATTGTTTAACACCAAATCTTTGTTAGAAAACTCGGCAAATTTTGTAAAATCCCTTGTTATAAAAGGAAGAGCTTATCTGGCCATAAAGTTGTATATTTGACTGGTCGACATAAAACCTGTAGAAATCATAAGGTAAGACGATTTTTTTGGAAAGGCAGGTCAGGGGGTCGAATTTGGGCAGTGTATTTTTGCATAAGCTCCTTTGTTTACAAAGAAAATAATAACAGAGTTCTGAATTTATTCGAATTTAATATGCTGTATTATTATCTTGTTATCCATTGTATGAAAATCTAAAAATCTTGAAAATTGCAGGTGACTCAGCTGAAAGACGGAATTTCTGTGTGTTTCACATTTAACCACGCAGTAGCAGACGGGACTTCTTTCTGGCATTTCTTCAACTCATGGGCTCATCTCTGCAGGACAAACGGAAACGAAATCCCCAATAATCCGATCCATGACCGTGGTCTGGTAAACCCAGGCGGGTCCGTGGTTAGGCTTGGCCTCGATCCGGACGAGAAGATCTCGCGGCTTTGCCCGCCACCACTACGGATTAAAATTTTCCATTTCACCGCCCACACGATCAGCTGCTTAAAGGAACAGGCCAACCGAGATTCACCTGTCGTGATATCGTCATTCCAGGCGCTGTGCGGTCATGTGTGGCGGGCGATCACACGGGCCCGGGGGCTTGGCCCTGACGAGCCCACGACGTTTCGCACGCCGATCAACTGCCGAGGGCGGTTTCTTCCTCCACTGCCTAACTTCTACTTTGGCAATGCTATTCAGTCCATATACACGACCACTACTGTCAGGGAGCTTAATAGTTTATCTCTCTCCTTCGTGGCGGGTTTGCTGAACACTATGATTACAGGTCATAGGGATGGGGTTATTAGGAGAAAGATTGATATGTGGGAGAAGAAGCCGGTTGTGATTAGGTTGGATAAGCTTGAGAAAAACTCTGTGATAGTGGGGAGTTCTCCACGGTTTGAGATGTATGAGAATGACTTTGGATGGGGACGACCTGTGGCAGTTCGAAGTGGGATGGCCAATCAATTTGATGGGAAGGTGTCTGCTTATCCTGGTAAGGAAGGCGGAGGAAGTGTTGATATAGAGATTTGCCTTCTTCCACACTACATGAATGCTTTGGAAAGTAACCTCGATTTCATTTCTTCCCTTGGAGATATAAAATAAACAACCATATATTTGGGTATTTAGTTAGGTGTGTTTGAGACATTTTGTTTGTTAAGCGACAACACATTGAATAGCTATGCAAGTGCTGTTAGGAATAGGTTAGCTATAGGTTGGTTAGTTTATTTAAGACAGTTGGATCGAGTTTTTTTAGAAGGATTCTTTCATCCTTTATTGCTTAATATGTATGTAATTATGTTTTCAATGAAGAAAGAAAATAAGAAGAGGACAGTTTTAGTTTCATGGTATCAAATTGTGTGGGTGTGTTGATGAGTTTACTGTTGTTTCCAAGGAGTCTTGCAATTGGAGAAAATGCACTTACAAACAAAGTAAAAGACAAATAAAGAGAGTTGGCTTCCTACTTTGTGAGTATCATTGTTGGTCAAAAAAATTGTAGGCTACGAGATTTTTTGAAGCTATCAAATAGAAGCATCAGAAAGTGTAAGAAGAGATATGTCCACATTCATTGTACGAGATCCTTTGAGGATAGTAGAACAATTTGATGGCATTGGTTACAATCTCTCGAAGTTAGGAATTGATTATCTTTTCTTGAATAAGAACTTATTCAAAAATAATTGAAGGTATTAAATCTAATGTCTTGACTTTAAAATTAAAGATCAAATGAAAATATTTGGAAAAATTAAATTTATTAAGATAGTTTGAAAGGGGATGTAGCTATGAGCACCCACTACAAGACATGGAAGATTTACATTTTATTCACTTCTAATTTTTGCAGTCGCTAAAGGATATTAGAGGTGCTCAATAAAACAAAACCCAATCAACAATAAAAATAAAATACAAAATCATAAACTTTTATTCTAGCACAAGAAACATAAAGACATCAAAAGGTGGAAATGAATCAAATCAATTACTTGGGCAACCACTTCTAAAAGGGATTAATTTGTATTATTAAATTAAAATTACAATTAGAGTTTATTTCTAATAATATCAAGGGGTGTGTGAAGAGTTGTGTCTATTGGAAGAAAAAGGTATTTAAGAGAGGTCAAGCAAGGAGAAGGCGATGGGTGATCCCACAACAGTGGGTTACAATTATCTTGACGAAGGAAAAGCGTTGGTTGGTGGAAAAAAATTAGGGGGTTCGCTTGAGCTAGGATGTTTGAGCGAAACCTTTGTAGGGTTCGCTCGAACACCTTAGTTCAAGTGAACCCCTCCTCAATGCAGGTTTGTTTGAACACCCTCACGATTTTTTTTTTATTAATAAAATAAAGATGTTCGCTTGAAAAGGGGTTCGAGCAAACCCTCTTGTTTAGTTTTTTTCTTAAGTTTTAATTGTCAAAAAAGATAGTTCATTTATCATTTTATTGCAAACCCCCTTCAAGCGACCAAAGCGAATCCTTGAAAGTGATCAAGGCGAAGGAGACAAAAAATGTGCCCACCACCCTCCATGACATCAACTTTGCTTCTAGGTTGGTTTGTCAATTTCTCAATTTCTTTCACAAGGAACGATTTGTATATATGCTTCCACATTTTTCATACATGTCAACCAGGGTAGTTTCAACTTCAATATCTATCAAAATTACTCTATGCTTTATGCTTCGATTGATGTCCATACCATGTTCCAAAAGCTCCCATTTTGGCATAGGAAGGGAGGATGCTGGCAAAGGTTATGAAATTTGGCTTTACACCCACCAATTGTATTTTCTTGAGAGTTTCTAAACCCTTTTCAACAAATCTATTTTGTGCATATCCTTCAATCATGGCATTCCATTAGGACACATTTCTTGAGGCTATCGGTCAAACTATTCACTTGCCTTGTCAATGCTTCCACATTTCACATACATGTCTACTAGGGAAATTGCACCAAACGAGGTTTTTCTTGCAGCTAGGGACATCTGCATACCCATCTATAGTATGAAAAACACATCCCGATTTCCAAGATGCATCCAAGGGGATTGAAGACAAGTCTCCTTACTACCCTTGTTTGTATCATTTTTGAGAGTTATTACTCTGCGTGTCCCCATTTAGTCCAATGTTTCTATAGTGGACCATTGTGGCCAATCAAACATGTTTCATTAACCACAATTTGATGGATCGGGTCTATAAACTTAGTCTTTCTTGTATTGATAGGAATCCTACAACCCAAATTTTGGTAAATAATGTTCAATCATCTTCCTATTGTGTGCATTTGGCTTACAAAAGACTTCACAATGCATTTAACATTCCTATTGGCATTCTATATGAAAGGCAAATTGAAGATATTTTTTTTTAGTTCTCCCTTTGTAACCAATCCTAGCCTTTCAACTCAAAGCTTATAAGAAATGGTTATTACTAATTATTTGAAGTCTACATGATTCCTTCATAAACTTGGTCTTGCCAAATTCAGTCCCAACATGATTGCATCTTCAGAGTGGTCATCTTATTTTCCAAAATAACATTTTTTGAGACAATGATGCTTTAAATTCTACTGATTTTTACCACAAGAATGATTACTACTTGCTAACATTTTCGGTTATGACTCATGTTTTCTAAGCCACTTTGGAGATCATTATAGAAGATTCTTGGTTGTTAGTTACTCTTCTTCACTTCATTATATATATATATTGATTGAAAGAGTAAGGTTGTTCATTGTGTTTCAGCACATGCTTTTTGCATCTTTATAAGTAGAATAAGTAGAGGGAAAGACACACATTACACTCAGGAAAATAATTGAAAAGACATGCAAGTCCTTTCCTTGTTAACTTAAAATAAATGAAATGCACTCAGAAAATTACATCTGTTATAGTATTTATTTCCTTTTGTGATGTAAATAATACAAATGATAATATTTAGGGCTTTATCTTAAACACTATGCTATCTCATTAGTTGAGATAATCTTGCACCTTTAGTATCAAGCTTGAGGAATCTTACACTTATATCCATGCTTATGGTTTTCTTTGGGAAAATACTATCTTTTTTACAAGGAACAAAATTCTAAAATTTCTCTATGTTGCATACCTACACATTCAATAACAACAAACTCCACAAGGAAATAACTTGTTTTATTACCATGCAATTCATTTAAACTAGGATGATTATTCCATACACTAGTAGCAAATAAATGGATTAACTTAGAGAACATAACTGGCTAATTTTAATTAAATAAGAAATGTACTTGACAAGAATTAAAGGAAAATGGGGAGAGCAAGATTACTATAAACTTTATGATCTTAGACCCATAATTCTCATATCCCACTACCTACTACTTTATGATCTTATATAATTAACTTTAGAAACTTGTAAAGTTTGCATAATTAACTACATGAATCCATTTAAATATCATCTTGATTCCTTAATTTAAGTTACAAAATTAGCTATATGGATCCCTTACACCATAGTACCTTGTGGTAGTGATACATACACCAAACCGCCAAAGAATTTTTTGACATAATATAATGGGGACAACATGTATCTAGAATGTGTACTTCCTTATTAATACCTGTGTTAGTCAATGATTTTCCTCTTAACCTCACTCACATTTTCAAGAAAGAAAAATTGGTGATATATATATTTTTTGTAACTATTGTTATTTTTTTTTGTAACTTACTATTATTTACACCTGAGCATTAATGGTATAGGGAATGTTTCTAATAGTATGAAGAATATTATAAATCCTCACATAATTGTATTAATTTCTTATATTTTTTGTACATTCTAGAACGAGTTAGTTTAAATTTATTTATCTAATCTAGTATGTTAATAGGGATACCCCCTAGGTTTATAGAGCCTAAAGAGTTGGAGAGAAACACATGTTCTCACTCATTCATGGGCCACCCTCCTAGCTAGCTTAAACATAGAAACACCACTTCTTAGAGGTTACTAGTATTAGTTTGGGGAACCAATAGGTGAAAGAGAATGTTAGCCTAGTGCAAACTTATTTTCAAGGGAGAAGGAAGTTAGGCTTCAAGCCTTTTCTTGATTTCTCATTAGAAGCCTCAAAATCAATATCCTTCTCTAGATTAATTTTTGGTTCACATAAAATGACAATTCTAACCCTTGAAGCTAAATACACCACTCATACTTCTCATGTGTATCTAAGAATCTAAATTATTCCATAAAATTAATAAAAACATAAAACGAATAAAACTTATGGCCAACAATAATCAATTTATTAATATAAAAATAGAAATTTTTGTTAACTCTATAAAATTACTATATATATATATATATATTACAACCTAAACCATAATAAAAATGATGATTGATTTTCTAACATATTTGAAAAATGATAATAGACTCAAATCCTAATGCACTTAAACATGACCTATGTGTGTTTCAACTATGCTCGACACATGAAAACTTTAACCGAAAAATCATGAATTCTAAGAATATTTAAATGTGCATGAACACATATTCAATTAAATTTCTTATGGTTTTACATTTCAAACTAGACTTTATAAATATATTTGAAATTCAATAAAATTTTACTATATTGGTAGGTGGCTTAAGACATCATAATGTAGGATAAATCAAAATTTATTAGAATTGTACACAAGTAACAAAAGGGACAATCAAGAACACCTTTTTCAATTTAGCCTTAGAACGATCTAAGTGAATCCAACACTTATAATTTAAAGAAATATGGCCAAAAATAGTCTAAATATATAGGTTTAATCTTCTCCTTGAAGTCTTTAATGCATGCTAGATATCAAGTACACTAAAAGGACATGTTCTAGGTGATCAATTGGTTCAAGTTTGAGTTTGAATATAGGTGACCTAGTGTGTTTGAATTCATATAGGTGGTAGTGTGTTTGATATCTAACCATGAATATAAGACCTTCATGATCAATATATTTAATGCCAATTTTATTGCTCTTTCAATCTTGTTGGCCCTTGTGATTTACACATGGATTATATATATTTAAGATCATTTTATATATTTAATTGTATAGTTACAAGTTTCTACATTTTGGTGAAATGAACACATGAAGTAAAATACATTAGATTTATAAATATTTCAAACTAATTTAATAGTTTCACTTGTTTAGTTACATTAAATTTCACTTGTAAATAATTGTTTTAAATTTAAATTGAATGTACATGTTCCAATATTTCTATTCTCTAATTATTTATTAAAGCAAGAATGTCTCATTGCTCCTTCAGGTACACATCATGGAAAATGCACTAGTTCCACCTCAAGAACTATTTGCATGTAGTAATAGTGATATTGAGAGATTGAGAGGTTCAGTAATTGATGGTACCAACACATGCATATATAAGGACACTTGCAAGTCCATATTAGAGCTCACCTAGAAAAAAATAGAGATAAACTTGAAGGCACTAGTGCATTTTCCCTCGATACTGTAGCCGCTATTCTTTCCCACATGAAGGAAGAAGTATATGGTTATGTTTCCTTTTCTCAAATTCAGGTTTGGTGACCAAAGAAATGATCAAATCCCAATGTTTTCAATACTATCAGAATAAAGCTAAGGTGAGGGCATACCGGGTTACCAAATGTGTGGATGGTGCTATGGCCTCTTTGATCTACCCTTATTTTCTTGTAGCATTTGGTCAATATCCAAATAATGACCAAATTCCCTTATATTTTGTACAACAATTGTATACTGAGATTTATTTGGGCCTCAAATAAAACTACTATGACCTTCCAACATATCTTGGCTAGGGGTGTGGTAGGGATGTTTATCATCGAGCAGATCGACCGACACTAGTGTATAGGGCATTGGTTGGCGAGAGGTCTCCTGCTCTCTCCCCAACCTTGGCCCCTTAGAAAATTAGGTCATCATTGCTTCCCAAAGGAAAGTAATTGATAGTGTAGGTGATATTGCAGCTATTGCCACTAGGATAGCTAATGATCGTGTGGGTCAGTATTTGATGTTGAGATGTCCACAATCTAGAGCTTCATTTACAACACAATATAACAAAACTGATTGGGATTCTTTTTCTATGGAAAGCATTCCTACACTCACACAACTAGAAATTCTTATAAGAGAGATGGAATAGAGTACTTTGCATTGTTTGGACGAGGACCTCTTGGAGTCATATACCTTCATCGCATTAGAGCTTGGGATATCTATAGACTAGGTTAGAGATCATCTGGGTGCATATTTTCATTCACATCCATGATCCCATCATTCTCATCACCCTGGGCCCAACAAAATTGCACATCAAGATCCACCTATGGATCATTCTATTACTACACAAGCTATTGATACTTCAGTTGACCTAGAGAGGATGCAAAATTCTATAGGTTTTGTGGAGATGTTCATGCATTCAAATTTGTCATCGATGTCATCTCAGCTTGTTAGTCCCCTTCACTCATCATTACTGCAACATGTGAGGGATCAAACAAATGTAGATCATGACATGACTCAGAAAGATAGATCATTTAGTTGATTTAGTGGAGGCGTCCATTGTAAAGGGCTCGAATCTGATGCCACCTGATATGCAGGTACATGTGTATCTATATGTATGCGTGCATGTGCATGTTCAATTCAATTTTTTTTTTTAAAATAATAATAATTTTTAACTAAATGATATATATGTATATTATAGATGGAGATACTCATGTTACTCCTAGCCCAGGAGGCCAAATCGTATACATCAGTGTGATTTCGTTGATGATTCTACTTTTAGTGGACATGTGAGTTTTAAATTTTTATATGTATATGTATATGTGTACATACATGGTATATACCTATAGATATTTATGCATGTACATTCTTAAATAACTTTATATATATAATGTATTTAACACTTTGTGTACAATTTCATCTCTAATGCTCAACACATCCATCAGTGCAAGATTCTCATTCAGAGGGTCGCTCGACTAGGATTCGACATGATGATTAAGCTGCCACCTAGGGGTCCATTTGCATCATGGACACAATTTCTAGATATTTGTACATATATATAGACACTTGCATTTATGAATTTTTGATACATTATGGTATGTTTGATGATCTCTAGAGACATGTGTATTTGTCCTTGGACATGATTACATATATATATATTTTCAATTTGACATACATACATGTGTGTGTTTATATAATATGGCTTAGATCATATACATGTGTTTGCCATTTTTGACATGATAGTCCATATTTGTCTAGGTGATGATTTATGTTTGATATATTGACATGCATTTATACGTCACTTGACAAGTGATTATGTATAAATTTTCTTATGATATACATACATGTTTTTGAGCTTAAATATTCATCTATGTTTATATGTTTTCTTATGTTTATGTTCATCTACATGTACATGTTTACACAAGTGTTTATACATTATATCTAGATTTAGAGAAATCACGAGTAAATTCAATAGTTTATATATGTTAAACATGTTAAATGTACACTAAATATTATGGGTACATATGTTACATGATATATATACACATGTGTACATGTTTCAAGTTTGAATTTAAATATGAACTTAAATATACATGTACAACTTTTAAAAATTGAACTATGATTACATGAGGTCTTCTAGTGTATGTTTTTGATCAAGTCAAGAAATTAGACATACACATATATATGTGTATTTATTTAATATAAATTATGAACTGTTCATTTAAATTTATATATCATGTGTACATGTCTTATTGTTGGATATAATGGTGACATAACTTAGGATGCAACTTCTCTATAATAGATACAAAGAACCAAATTTATCCTTCAAGCTTCCTCTTCTTAAATGTTGACATCTTAATTAACTTGGTACTGTTGATGGCATTTTCTGCACAACAACAACTCAGACAGAATATGATATCCTATCTCTCTTGAAAGGTAAATCTCTATGGGAAAAGAGATAACCCCAAGGTCTCTAATGTCAGGTCTTGACAATGCAATAAAACAACTTAGTGATAAATGTGAAAATGCTGGTAATCACAAAGGGACCTTACTACAAGCAAACACTAGATTTAAACTTTTTTAGATCTAACAATATAGTGATACTTCAGATATCGACTGTAACCCGAGTTTCAAAGAAATAACAAAAGAGATAAGGGTTTCAGAGATACTTCTAAGCCTAATTCTAACCCTAAGATTAACAGTGAAAAGGATGAAATACTTGAAATGGACCAATCTCTCATAAACCAATTCCTGTTCAATCTAGATAAACCTGTAATCTTACAGAAATAGTGCAATCTTCTAGGGTATTAAGGATTTTCAGACCATGAAAATTCATTCAAAACAATCTTATTGCAATCTGAAATGAATAAACATTCACAATTGAACTAAGCATAATGAATATTAGTTCCAGGCTAACTTTGCAAAGTAGCTAACAATCAGCTAACTGCAAAAAGTATGGACCGAATATTTCTGCAAACAATCCAAGCATTAAACCCTAAACATCATCAAATAAACTTAAGCAATTTCAAAGATAGAATACCAAGAACCATGCTAGATGAACCCAACACAAGAAAGGCACCGAATCACAATGTATTTTCTTATATTAAATCATCAACTGTGGAAAAAATTTGAGTCTTCTATTACAACACTTTCTTTCTTGAAAATACACTAACTTCTAACTTTAATTCCTACTATACTACTCAATTTTCTCTAGTATCAGAATTATCGAGCCCTTACAAATGGGGCAAGATGCCAAATTTATAGAGATCCCCCCCCAATATAGGCCGGCCTAGTTAGGGCCTACAAAAAACATGCCACACAACAGGTCGACCAAAAGATATACTCGAAAATAATATGAAATGTGCAATTTGCACCAATTTCATCCAAGTCGGCCTGGGCCTCAAAAATTGATCCAATGTATGCGATGGGGGAGGAGAAAATAATGGGAAGCACAAATTCTGATGTAGCCTTATATAACTACTTCCCATCCTTGGCTTTAACACACTCCACTTCATCATGCACTCCAATAATACTTTGTCTAATTCGGAAAAAGGTGGCACAAGCAAAAACCTAATCTTCCTCTCAAGAGACTTGATGTCCTCCCTTGCTTGCTTCACTGTACTGTCCCAATCAACCCTATTTGCATGATACTTATCAATAACTGCAATATAGGTTGCAACATCATCTAGCTGATGTTCAGTAATTGGTCCCTAATTGACTGGAGAATAAAAATCTCTCCACCATTTCCTTATTTGTTCCAAACTGAGATGTTTTGGAGTGAACTTATTTCTCCCTATCATGATTTCAAAGAATGAGACACACCTATCATAAATGCCAGTCAAGGTGTCCTCAATCTGCTTCCCCTATTTGTGTATCTTCCTCAATGCCTTTTGGCTCATCTGCAAAATCTCAAACCATTCCCAAGGCTTCGAAACCCTTAAGAAAGGAAGGATTCCATTCCTCACCAGTTGATCCTCGGTGTGCTCCATGATTGTCTTTGTTTTCTACACCAGGAGATCTATATCCTCCTTGTCTTGGGCCAACACAATTTTTAGCCAATGAATTGACCTCATGGCATCCCCTGCAGTTGACAAGATGTCCTTGATGGAACCATCTCCCTTGGTTTGAGCTCCCTACAACCAACCGACTGTGGCATGTGTAGTGCCTTTCATCTTTTCAAGCTCAGAGATTGTCTCTTAAGGCAAGAAACCTACAACATAGGAGGAAGAGCCAATGGACTGCAAGGGTTTCATCAACTCCTGCAAGTACCTCTTTAATTTCTCATTCTCCTTCTCCAACTCATGCTTGGTTTGCACCTCCTTCCTCAATCGGCCAAGGATTACAGCACTGGAGCCTTCATACTCCTCAATATCTTGTTCCATAGATGCATGCCCCAAGTTGATGGTCTGCACATGATAATCCTTTGCAATCACCCCATCTCTATCTTTACCAGGAGCAGGGGTAGCAATATGGGCTACTCTGTTATTTTCTTCATCTCTCTCAATCTTGGAAACGACTTTGGCCTTCTTCCTTGCCTTTCATTTTCCAATATTTTCCAGTAGTTCATCCCAATTGGGAGGAGTGTCGTCCACTACAATCTACCTGCCCCTCAATCCCCTATCTAACCAACCTAGAATAGTGGATTCTGACTGTACCATATCCTTCCCACCTTATTCCTGTTGAACATTGGGTGAACTCTTCTCCAGGCTTGGCTCCTCAGGGTTCTTCCCAACTGAATTATCTTTATCTATATTATGTTCTTCCTTCTCTTGTATTGGTGAAGGAGTTCTAGCTAGTACTTCTTTCTCTGGAGGAGGTCTTTCCTCCTCACCCCCTGCAGGTGAATCTGCATAAGCCACCAAAGGAGATTGTATCACCTTGTCCATTTCTGCCTCTGCATTGTAAAGGTTTCCCTCCTAGAATTCTTCTTCTTCTTCCAAGTATTTAGGATCTTCATCCTTCTTTGGCTCTTCTGGCACACCGCCAGTCTCTTAGGGAAGGGAAATGTCCTCCTGTTCAGTGATAGGAGCAGTCGCAAGAACATCTTATTTTGTTACAACATCCTTTGGGGAAGGGGTCCTTGACCTCCTCATGTAAACTTGTGTTTTCTCCCCTAAAATTTCTACCTCTACCACAGGTGACTCAACTTCCTCATCTATCCTGGAAGTTTACATTTCCTTCTGTGGCAGTTTCACAAGTTTTCTTTTCTTGGTCAAAGGAGCAGTGAAATCCCCTTCTTCCATTTTTGGTTCACCCTTCTCAACCCCTTTATTCCTTGAAACATGCCTTCTCTTCTTGGCAATGGGCTTCCTCTGTTTCCCTACTTCTATTACCTCTTCAGTTTGAACATCCCTAACCTTGAATTTGAAGGGAGAGTCCACCTTGGCCTTACCCTTGGGATCCTGTTCATGTGATTCCTCAGACGCAGAATGACACTCCAATTCTCCCATTAAATTAGAGGTGCATTGTACCTCTTCACTTTCTAATTATAGCATTTTGTGTTTAAGCCATATTTTGGTGTATTTGATCATTGGAGTCATAATCTACTCCAACTCTGTCTTTTCTTCTTCCAACCAATTAATCTCTTCAACTAGCTTGTCTTTCATGGCTTCAAAGACATGGCCTTGAATCAAATTCCCATCTTCTTCAACTTGATCAGGGATCACCTTTATATTGTAAAATCTCACCAAGTCCACTGGTAGCCTAGAGAATTTATTTTTCCTAACATCAAACTCATCACCAAGGTTAGCCCAATAGTCCTCAATGTTGTCCTTGTGACTACACTCCTGGCTAGCCCTCTTCTGTGCTTCACCAGTGATATTAGATCTCACCCTCTTGGAATGGGAGGAGAGACCAAAAGTACTTATCTCTTCCTCGGAAGCATGGGCTGGCTAGATGGAAGGGCATTCCTCATTAGTGCCTATGTTCAATGGGAAGTCATTGCCAAACCCTATTTTATGTTTCTCTCCCTTCACAATAAAATCAAAATCACATATCTACCTTGTGACCTCCAACAATATGAGATGGTCAGTCGGGTACCTTGAAAGTTTGTAGGGAGCCCTTTGACAACCATAAATTATTATATATGAAAAGGTGGGAAATTGTATGAACCAAGCTCTGAACCTCTTGATTAGCTCCTTGGCATTGTCAAAAATCCAAACATGCTCTACACTTTGAAATAACTATGTGATGTACATGGTGAACACATCATTCACCCTTCTATAGCTCGAGTTACCTAGGTGTAGCTGTGGAAACACATCATAGATTACATCTTGCCCAAACATACCCCTTGTGCTTAGTCCTTTGTAGGGATGAAACCTAGCTAAGGCATAGAATAGGTAAGAAGTCATTGTGAAACTCTTAGTCTATAGGACACTACACATCTATTCATGAATTATGGCACTTATTATGCCTGCCCAGTGATAGTCGGTACCCTATTCCATCCTAGCAATAACATAAAACATCCAAATTTCAAATACTCCTACACTCTTCAATCCTACCACCCTATTGAGAAGGGTGATAACATCATAGTACTCCTTCCTGAATTTGGCTCTGAACAACTGCTTGGAAAACTTGGAAAAGTGGGACTTGGGTTTCTCCATCCAAGAATTGATAATTTTCCGGGATTTGATGGTATCCCCCTCATAAACCTTCTTCGCTACATCCATGTCAAAAGCCACCACATGGGATCTATCAGGCATGTCAAAAGTCTGGGCTATGGACACCAAATTCAAATTTTCCACTATTCTGCCTTGTGGACTAAATATCTTCTATGTAGCTTTGTCATAGTGCCTTGCACACTCAAGTACTAGTTCATAGCACTCCACTATAGGGGGAAATATGGCTACATGGGCCAATCCTGATTCCACTGTTCTTCTGGCCACCAAAGAGAGGTTCTATGCGGCCATCCTCTTCTTGAACTCTTCATAGTCTCACATCCCAACATTTGTATCAGTCATCCCTGACCAGATAGAAGTAATCTTGCTCTCAGGGATTATTCTCTTTATGTCCAATTTAACTCTCTCTGCTTCAGAGATAGTTGATCCCTCAACATTCAGATCCATTTATTTTCCCTTACCTTGCGCAACAATAGTTTGACCTGATCCTACCTGCAATCAAGTAAAGACAACAAAATAAGATCCAAGATAAACCATAAGTGTCAGAAATCAATTATCCCAAATTTTTGGGTTTAGCCCTCTTCGCGGAATCCATACTAGACAAGAATTTAGGGGAAATCCAGCCCAGGCAGAAACCAATAGAACATGCATACAATCATCCATATAATCACTTTAATCCATCAATTTGACCCAAGAATGATTTGATACAACTTAGCATAAGTTAATTTAATCATTTAAAACACACCATCACCAAGAAAATCTTAAAATAACCATTATATACTTCATTCCCACAAAACCTCAATTTTTTTTACCTTGAACAGACATCTCTAAAAGAAAAAATAGTTTCCACAATCCAGGAAAATGAAGGAAGTGCAGACATTCAGGAAAATCCCGAGGGTGCGGATTCTAGCGAAGTTAATACAATTTTACCATTAAAGCGCAATTTCGGGGAAATGACCAAGCAACAGACCCCGCGAAAATTCGGAGGAAGCGAAAATCCATGAGACAAGTAAAATTCCGGATCAAAGGAAAATTATGAAGAACAAAGAGGAAACGAGAAGACTCAGGGAATTCCGACAGAAATGGAATTCTGCGAAGACACCAAAAACCCGAACACCTACATTTCTCTTGCCCTCACCCGAATAGATCGAACAATCATGGACTATGAACCTGGATCCTGACAACAACCTGGCCCAAACTTCCAATGGGTCACACCTGAATTAAAAAACACCTCCCAGCGAATTAAGAAGGATTGGCAATGCCCTAGGTCGAAAACCCTAAACCTTCCACCATGAAAGCATAGAACAACTTTGGCATGAATCGTTTGTAGGAGGATAGAAAGTTCATGGAAAATGCAAGTAAGATACCTAAGACAACAACTAGAGGCAAGCCCAAAATAAAATCCCAAGGATGGCGCTCGACTAGAATGGGAAATTCCCAGCATAACAAATGTAAAATGCTAAACTGGCGAAGCATAAACCCCAAAAACGCCTAGGAAGCATGCACACCCAGTAAAAATGTACCAATGAATAACATGAAGGCGTCCACAACAAATCAATCCAAATCAAAAAAGAGAAAGAGAGCAATCACATACCATGAGAATAGAGGAAACGAGACCATGGAAGCTGGCAACAAACCCTAAGTACGAGTAAAACACAAATGTTTCTCGGGGAATCCAAACGCAACACTTGAAGTCACTCCCAAACACATAATCCAACAAAACACCTCTGAATTGAGCACTCCAAACTCAAATGGCAAGCAAACCATCAAAATCAAATGGAAAATCATCTCCCCAAAACCAATATAACATCACCCAAGAAGTCGTGCAATCACCATTAATGCGATCGACAAGATGACCCAGACCAAACTCAGGAATCCGACGGAGCAATGGACTTCAAAAAAATCTGGGCACGATTGAATTATGTGAATGATCAAAATCCCTGGACTCCAACAAAAGGCAGTTGCCAAGCTCCGACAGGAAATCGGGAAAGTCTGCCCAGGGTGGATTTTCCCGAAAACAACAAAAACTTAGAATGAACCCAGAGCTCAAGGTTTTCCATATAAATTACAAATGGATCATTCCAACAGGCAAGACATACATCAAAGCACATGCCCAAGCAAGCAAAATTACAAAAGGAAAGACTAAGACGCCAACAACGAAAGATTGAAAGAGCGCAAAAGAGGGTCCCCACTTTCAGTGGGGCGTGTGTGCAAAAAATTGCACAATAGGTACTTATTTATGATAGAGCAAGGATCTCATAGGATAATTGCAGCTCAAATATTGGTTCCAATGGAGTTATTTGTACATATCAAGAAGTTGTTATGAATTAGGCCTTTTTTAGTAATGCAATTTTTGAAGTAATATTTTGATGTATAAAATACAAAAAAGGTTCTTACAAATTATTACATCAAGGTAGGAAATTTACTATCTTGGAATTCGTATGACAACTAATATGAGGCAAACAGTGATCCACACACCTTGACATGATAGTGTATGTTTCAAATAGAAACCAACCTACCAAATTGTTTCAAGTATTCTATCACTTAGGTACAATTAGAGAGGTCTAATAAAAATTTAACCTAATTAGAGACTTTAACTCTCAATAAATCCAATTTTATCTAAGCTGGATGTTCTACAAAAATGACCTCAAATGTATTACATAAGAAGGGAACTAGAAATATCCTTTTCTAGGTGAATGAATCATATGTTTATTATCTTAACCTCATTTAATTTTCATTGCAAAATGCCAATTTATACCTTAAATTTAATTCAACCATAAATATCCACTCTCATAATTTTTCATAAGCCCTAATATGTACCCCATAAAAGTACTACAAGTTTAAAAGTCCTAGATTCTAAAGGATATATTTAATTTCTATAAAGGATAGTAATCATCTTTTCACATTTAGTATTTACCTAGATAACTTATGAGAACTTAATGCCTCTACACAAATAGTCATATTTATTATCTTAACCTCATTTAATTGTCATTGCAAAATGTCAATATTCCTTGAATTTAATTCAACCATCAATATCCACTCTCATAATTTTTCACAAGCCCTAATATGTACCCCACGAAAGTACTACAAGTTTACAAGTCCTAAATTCTAAAGGTTCTATTTATTTTCTATAAAGGATAGTAATCATCTTTTCACCTTTAGTATTTACCTAGATAAAATTTATGAGAACTTAATTCCTCCACACAAATTGTCTTTTTTTATTATCTTAACCTCATTTATTTTTAATTGCAAAATTCCAATATACCTCGAGTTTAATTCAACCGTCAATACCCACTCATAATTTTTCATAAGCCCTAATATGTACCCCATGAAAGTATTGCAAGTTTAAAAGTCCTAGATTCTAAACGTTCTATTTTATTTCTATAAGGAATAGTAATCATTTTTTCACCTTTAGTATTTACCTAGATAATAAATATGAGAACTTAATTCCTCCACACAAATAGTCATATTTATTATCTTAACCTCATTTAATTATCAATGCAAAATTCCAATATACCTTGAACTTAATTCAACCATCAACATCCACTCTCATAATTTTTCATACTTGCCCTAATATACCCCATGCAAGTACGACAAGTAAAAGTCCTCTATTCTAAAGGTTCTTTATAATTTCTATAAAGGATAGTAATCATCTTTTCATCTTTATTATTTAGCTAGATAATATGAGAACTTAATGCCTCCACACAAATAGTCATATTTTTAAATATTCAAGTTTAAATTGTTGTAGCTTCAATACATATAGATACAAATTGCATGATCTCAAAATTAAATATGTAACATTGTGATCATCAAAACATGTGATCCAAATCAAGCTTAAATTTTTGGATCCTAAGAGCATATAGAAATTTTAACTTGTACACCAATGTGTTTCAATCAATAATTTTTATCCAACCAAATTTAAAATAATTTTCATCAACATATTATACATAACTAAAACAATGGAGTTCAAAAACAACACTACTATAAGTTCTTGTACTCAAGTTAACATATGCATGTACATGCAATTGAACTTAAAAATAATAGATATATCTAACTCAAACAATTGGTTCAACTCGCTCTTCAATGGCATGTAATATTTTCGGGTGATCATCACTATCTAGTCTCCAATTTTTTCATCCACGTGCATGTAGGGTGATAGCAATTACTAGGTGACTATATTGATATACCTTGTTCTCAGGTTGATAGTCAATAAAATGAATCCCATGTTGAATAATTTTGACTTGTTTGAGATATATCCCTTGCACTACAACTAAACCTACACGGTAAATAACATGAACCTGAGGTAAGATGTATGTGCACATAACATTTTCACTCAAGGTTTCTGTGAAGCAAAAATTTTCCTTAGTCTTTTTTTTTTTAAATTTTGGCTTTTACTTTTGGCTTCAGGAAGATTCGTGCACGAAAATGAGTTAGCTTCCGAAAGGCATGCAATGCACCACATGGTGGCTGCGTGTGTTTTGTTGATCACTTTCCTTTCGGATGGGAGTCAGACCACGTGTCGACTTGGAAGAAGATTTCTCAAAAGTGCTTTTCACAAATCTGAGACTATCTTCCTACTCGACACATCATATTTTCATTGCAGAGAAGCTATACTTTGGAGATCCTTCTTTTGGAGTTTTTCAGAGTGCGCCTTGCCTTATTTTTCAAAGAAGGATGTGATTTGGTGCCGCCAGAGCCACTTGATAGATCAACAAGAATTTTTCCAGGATATTTTCTAGGATCTAAACGTTTATGGAGGGCAATCTTGTTAAAATATCTAAAAGATATTAATACGGCTGTTGAAATTTGATGAGGAAGATTGTCACAACCTAATTAAAGGTCTGGGATCAAATTCTGAGTTATTAGGTGCAAAAATTTGGCAGTCATTACTTCTAAATGAAGTCATTGTTTCTCTCTCTTTGGCAACTATAAATTGGAAGCGACAACATGCATAAAGGGTTCCTGAAGTTTTCCTTTTGGAAAAATGTTTCTTTAGCTTTCATAGTTATAGGATTATTTTCATAAAATTTTACTGAACACTGCTTCACTCTGGCATGTTATATCTTTTTTTCACTCAAACTATTGTCGGATTGGAATCCAACCTTTTTTTTAAAGTTCATTTGATATTTGAAGTATGAGTTATTTGGGAGAAATAATTGAAACTGTGCATGATATGGCCTCTATCAAATATTTCCTTCTTCATATCTTCGTCTAGAATAGAACACTGTGTCTAGCTTAATCTAAATAGTTTGATTATTCGATTTCCATGTTGTATGTGTGCGTGATAAATTTATAATCTGTAGAAACTGGATTATGTCATTGTAATTCTCTATTTTCTTTAATGGTTATTATTTCTTCATGTTATGCTATATTGGGAGGAAGAGTTTATGTGGCTTTTGAATGTTTTCCTATTGACTCTTGAAACTTCTATGCTTGGTTGGATCTTAATGAACATTTTGTGCGAGTGGATTGAATGATTGCACTGTGCTTGTATCTAGCCTTTGTTGCTCGTTCTCTTCCCAACAATGAAGGGATGTGGCATTACGTGTCTATCATGTCATTCATAGAAAAGAACTTGAGGTTTTGAAATGTTGTAAAAGAGTTGGCGCATTGCCATTTTCATGTCTTTTTGTTTACATTTCTTTCTACCCGTTTCCCAAAATCAGAGAAGAGCTGACTTTCTATAAAAATCCTAGAGGTATTAAGTGAGGCGCATATTATTCCCCCACTCACTAAATTTCCCATAAGACTGTCAGAGAGGTGTAAGCTTTGATGATCAACATTCTTTTTTGGCATGCTCAGTGGGACTACATTTTTTGAATGTCTGATTAGAAGTAAAAAATATTTCTAAATCAGACCAAGGAAGGAAACTAGAAGTTTCATGCCCAAAATCAAAACAAAAGCATCTTCAATGGGTCATTTCCAGTACTCCCAACTACCCTCTTCAGTACCTAGGAGAAGAAGATTTAAAGGTTATGTATTGCCTGTAAGAAGCAATAGAGCAAGGAACAAGAGCACAAATTTTAGAGCCTTATCTACTCCGCCTGGAGGTCAAAGTTTCCATATAAGAATACCACTTTACCCAATCCATAGGAACCTTTTCTCTATGGCTCATGTACCCCCTTGTGCTCCCATAATTTTTTTAATTTGGGACAGTGGTAGTCCACTATAGCCAACTACTCCTACTGATGTATGGACCGCCATACCCACTAACGCCCTCAAGGCTATTCCAAAATTCTCCGGAGAGGACTTTAAAACCCCTTCTGAGCACCTCCAAGATGTAGTGGAGGTATGTAGAGTGCACAATATCACAAAGGAAAACATTGCTATGAGATTTTTGGCTGCCTCTTTTAAAGGGAAGACTCAAGATTGGTATAGGTCTCTGAATTTGGATTCTATTAGCTCGTGGGATGATCTCAAAGAAAATATGTTTGAATGATTTTTAGAAAAGGGAGATCGTTCTTCACTACTGCACCAAATGATCACCATCAAGAGAGCTCTGCAAGAGGGCATGAGTGACTTCAATACTAGGTTTAACAAGACCTGACAGAGGATCCCAATGACTGCTCGACCTCAAGCTGTGATGGCATTCATGTTCTACCTGAAGGCTATCAATTCAGATATTGCGGTGATGATAACCTCCATGGGAGGAGATATCTTACCTAATGCATACGAGGTGGTGGTATGCGTGGAGAATAGCTTGATAGACGTTGAGAAGCTTCCACCGTAGCCTCTGATGCCTATTTTTGTGGAAATTTTGGGCGTAGCTCGAGAGGAAGTTGCTCCAAAAACTTCCATGACACAAGTGACGAGTTCGATTTCACCCCAATCTATGTATGTATACCCCACCACACAACCAAGCACATTGGTTTCTTCCTATGTAGTAGTGGACATCAGGGTAAGTGCACCAAGATGGTTCCCAAAAAGGGGACTTAAGTGGACAATTTTTTTCTGAAATCAGGAAATACTAACCTTGGACGTGAAATTGAGGATAGTTACACTCAAAATTTTGAGATGAAACAAAAACAAAGATCGCAGTGCTCTGAGTTTACTTTCTAAGCTACTAATTTATTTTGAAAATGGTTGAGATTAAGGGGTTCAAAAGAGGGACGTACACAAATTGGTGTTGTTTTTTTTCAAAAAAATATAACATAGCAACTCTTGTACGACCCTCGTATGATGAATTTTTTTGAGTATTTTTAAAATCACAACGGTTAGAAATAAGCTAATAGTATGTAGTTGATGCATGATTTTTCTGATAATTTTTTAATGAATATTTGATTTTTTACTAATTTTCGAAGTGGACACTTCCTGAAAAACATAATTTTGGCCGTGCTACCCCTACAAATTTTGGAAACTAATTTTTTTTTTTTAATATTTAAAAAATAATAATTGTAGAATGGAGTCTAGTTTCTAAAAATGTAATTTATTTGAAAATTCAATGAATGGTTAATTTATAACGAAAAAAAAACCAAACACTGCTTTTTGGGAAAAAAGAGACATACAAACAAAAAAAATTAACATTGTTAGAAAGTGAAAAAAATTACATCGTTGGATAGCTAAGAGAGAACCCAACATTACCCATGTGTTTGATTTTTTTTGATATTGAACCACATGCAATCCTGATAGTGAGCACGAACTCGATTATGTGAAATATGGTAGATTTTGTAAAACCACGTCTCTAGTTGTTGGGAATGCCCTCCAAGCCTTTGGGTTGGTATTCCAAGGAAAATACCAATCCTAAGGCTTGGGGATTCCCAAATCAAGCTATAACACGAGCGTGGTATAACGTGCTCGTGTTATAACACGCTTACATTATAACGTTAACATGCTCACATTATAACATGCTCACATTATAACGCGCTCGCATTATAACACGCTCATGTTATATCTTAGTTTTGACATGGTTTTTTGCTTATGTGGGAAACATGTCAACTAAGACATAATGCGAGCGCATTATAACACACGCGCGTTATGTCCTCCTTTATGTTAAATGCAAGTCTATTGAATGTATGTTGTTATATTTGTATGTTTGTATGTACATGTATGCTTGTATGTCGTTAATGTATGCATGCATGCATGCTTGGATGTATGTAAATATGCTTGTATGTATCAATGCATGTATATTTTATGTATGTCTATATGCATGTAAGATTGTATCTACACATGTATGTATGTATGCTTGTATGGATGTAGGATTGTATGTACATATGTATTATGCTTGTATGTATGTATTTACATATGACTTTAGAGGGAGGGAGAATTTAGAGAGAGAGAGAGAGAGTCTGGAGAGAGGGAGAGGGGGTGGAAGTGAGAGTTTAAGAGAGAGGGAGTGGGAGAGAAGGGGTTGGAGTGAGAGGGACTTAGCTAGGTAGGGTGGGAGGGATAGAGGGAGAGAGAGGGGTGGGAGAGAGAGAGTTATGTAGGTAGGGTAAAGGGAGAGACTTGAGAGTGTGAGGTGGGTGAGAGGGATAGACTTGAGAGATAGGTAGTGAGAGGGAGTGTGAGAGAGAGGAAGCGAGAGAGAGAGGGAGTGTGAGTGATAGACCTGAGAGAGGGAGAGGGTGTGGGAGGGAGTGACCTGATAGAAGTAGAGAAAGAGGGGGGTGGAGTGAGAGGGACTTATCTAGGTAGGGTGGGAGGGATAGATAGAGAGAGCCTGAGAGAGATAGAGAGAGAGTTACCTAGGTAGGTTGCTAGAGGGAGAGACCTGAGAGAGAGAGGGGGGTGGGATGGAGATCCATGAGAGAGAGGGAGTGAGAGAGAGTGGGATAGAGTGGAAGGTACATAGAGAGAGATGGATAGAGGGAGCAAGAGAGGGTGGTAGGGATTTATTGAATGAGAGGTACGTAGAAAGAGGGAGAGGGTAGATAGAGACAATTAGAGAGGGTAGGAGGGAGGGAGGGAAGGAGAGGTGAGATGTATAGATAAAGAGAAAGTGATAGGGGTTGAGGGTATATGGTTGAGGGATTAGGGTGGAGGACCTATAGGGTTGATGGTTTCTATGGTATTAGGGTTTAAGGGTTGAGGGCTGAGGGAATAGGGTTGATGGTAGAGGGTATTTGGTTGAGGGTATAGCATAGAAGGTTTAAAAGTTTAGGGTTGAAGTTTTTAGGGTTAAGGGTTTACCTGGTTGAGGGTAGAGGGTTTAGGGTATAGGTTTGAGGGTATATGGTTGAAGGATTACATTCATGGTCTAATGTAAAGGGTAGAGGGTATAGGGGTTGAGGGTTTAGGGTTTAAGGATTGAGGGTTGAGGGATTAAGGGTTGAGAATTGAGGGTTGAGGGTTTAGTGTATAGGGTAGAGGGTAGAGGGTTTAGGGTTTAGGTTTTAAGGGTTGAGGGTTGAGGATTGAGGGTTTAAGGTTGTGGGTATAAGGTATAGGGTTGAGGGATTAGGGTTGAGGGTCCAATGTATAGGGTAGAGATTATAGGGGTTAAGGGATTAAGGGTTTAGGGTTTAGGGATTAGGGTAGAGAGTTTTATTGGATTTAAGGGTGTAAGGGTTGAGAGATTAGGGTTGATGGATTAGGGTTTAGTTTAGAGGGTATTGGGTAGAGGGTAGAGGGTAGAGGGTTTAAGAGTTTAGGTTTTAAGGGTTGAGTGTTTAAGGGTTTAAGGGTTGAGGGATTAAGGGTCAAGAGGATTGAGGGATTAGGGTAGAGAGTTTGATAAGTGGTTTTAAGGGTTTAAGGGTTGGGGAATTAGGGTTGAGGGTAGAGGGTAAAGGATTGAGGGTAGATGGTAGAGGGTTTAAGGGTTAGGGTTTAAGGATTGAGGGTTTAGGGTTGAGGGATTAAGAGGTTATAGGGTAGAGGGTATAGGGGTTGAGGGAATATGGTTTAAGGGTTGAGGGTTGAGGGATTAAGAGGGTATAGGGGTATAGGGATTAGGGTTTAAAGGTTGAGGGTTGAGCGTTGAGGGATTATGATGGCATAGCGGTTGAGGGATTAGGGTTTAAGGATTGAGGGTTGAGGGATTAAGAGGGTATAGGGGTTGAGGGATTAGGGTTTAAGGGTTGAGGTTGAGGGTTGAGGGATTAAGAGGGTATAGGGGTTGAGGGATTAAGGTTTAAAGGTTGAGGGTTGAGGGTTGAGGGATTAAGAGAGTATAGGGATTGAGGGATTAGGGTTTAAGGGTTGAGGGTTGAGGGATTAAGAGGCTATAGGGGTTGAAGGATTAGTGTTTAAGGGTTGAGGGTTGAGGGTTGAGGGTTGAGGGATTAAGAGGGTATAGGGGTTGAGGGATTAGGGTTTAAGGGTTGAGGGTTTAGGGTTGAAAGTTGAGGGATTAAGATGCTATATGGGTTGAGGGATTAGGGTTTAAGGGTTGAGGGTTGAGGGTCGAGGTTTGAGGGTCGAGGGATTAAGAGGGTATAGGGGTTGAGGGATTAGGGTTTAAGGGTTGAGGGTTAAGGGATTAAGAGGCTATAGGGGTTGAGGGATTAGGGTTTAAGGGTTGAGGGTTAAAGGATTAAGAGGGTATAGGGGTTGAGGGATTAGGTTTTAAGGGTTTAAGGTTGAGGGTTGAGGGATCAAGAGGTTATAGGGGTTGAGGGATTAGGGTTTAAGGGTTAAGGATTAAGGGTTAAGGGTTGAGGTATTAAGAGGGTATAGGGGTTGAAGGATTAGGGTTTAAGGGTTGAGGGTTGAGGGTTGAGGGATCAACAGGGTATAGGGGTTGATGGATTGGGGTTTAAGGGTTGAGGGTTGAGTGATTAAGAGGGTATAGGGGTTGAGGGATTAGGGTTTAATGGTTGAGTGTTGAGGGTTGAGGGTTGAGGGTTGAGGGTTGAGGGTTGAGGGATTAAGAGGCTATAGGG
>CM021108.1:79898399-79929591 GCA_007115665.2 Sequoiadendron giganteum
TCCCACTCTCTCTTTCTCCCACTCTCCCCCCCTCTCCCTCCCTCTCTATCTCCATCTCTCCCACTATCTCTTTCTCCCCCTCCCCCTCTCCCTCTCTCTCCATCTTTCTCCCCAAATATCTCTTTTTCCCACTCTCTCTTTCTCTCCCACTCTCCCTCTACCTCTCTCTCTCTCTCTCACACACACACACACATTCTGCATATTCTCTTGGTTCTGCACGTGCTCTAACAAAAAGTAGCTTTTTGATGATGTTGTGAAGTGTGCAATCATGTTTTTCACATTCAACCACCTTTTACATAATATTTCTACCACCTTTACATGAAATAGCAGAGTTTCCATGTTGAAAGAAATATAATATAAATTGAAGTTTGAATTCCATTGAAACCTAATATATAATTAAAGTTTGGAGGGGAATAAGCTTTTGAAAAAGTCAAATTGTCGTGGAGTTTGGAGAAAGAAGAAGCTAAGGCTACATAATTGGGTTGAACTCCTCCATTTGAAAGTCCGATTTTTTAGGTACGTGAAGTATTTACACATTTTATTTCATTCTTTTATGCCTTGCTTTCATTTTTGATATTATGCATATTCCATGTTGATCATTATTTGTTTGTCATTATAACCTTAGGTTGTCAATGCACATTTTAAATTACACAATTATATACACTTTCCAATTACCATTTTAAGCTTGATGCAGAGCATCTACTAGGATCCATAGATCATCAAGGGTACTTCTGACCCTAACTTAAATTGAAGAAGATCAACCAACAAACTCAGTCATCTTTTCATCAAAATCCTTCAATTTCACTTGATTTCATATTTCCACAAAATATTAGAACTTGGCTTCAACTATTTGTCAGACTCAAAAATAGATTAACCATCATAAAATTGATTGTAACATAGCATAAAACTGATTAGAACTTCAGAACCATTCAATTCGTTCAAGATTCACTAATTCAAGAACTCAATGCTGCAACTTACATGGAAAAATACAATAAATTATGGAAGGTAACTACCAACCTCCAGAAATCCAAGACAATATAATCAAAATTTTATTGATTGAAAGAAACTAGATACACATTCCAAAGATCTCACCAAAATTCACCCTTTGAGCATGCTTCCCCTAGCAGTATTCCAAACCCGTGGTGTAGGGGCACCTACAACCATGTTTCTAAATCTACTTTGGTGTTAGTTTGTCTTAACATATTTGGGTGAGTTCAAGAGTTTTTAGATGCTTTGTCATAGATTTTATTGAAAATAAGGTCTAAATAGACCAATATTTCATGTATTTAGGGATTTTGTGATTTTGGTGATCAAATGTGCAAGTATGCACTCTTGCTTCAGAAAATTGTTAATTTTTCCATATAATATTTGAAGGAAAATTATTAAAATTGTAAATGGAAGTGCAAGAAAAGAGTCTAGAAGTTGTATTAGGGATGAAATAAAGGTGTTTGAGTGGTCTTAGGTGTCTTGGACAACAAAATTGCATAATGTTGCTTATTTAGTAAAAGTTGTCAATATTAGCAATTTCTAAGACAAATGAAGGTCTTAGTAGTTTCTTTGAAATTGTGCTACTTCGTAGCACCATCACAAAGAGGGGAAAAATGTAGACATCTAAATTTGATCACTTATATTTAGAAAAATTTATCCTTCTTCATCTAAATATCCTCCTACTCGCATTAATTAAATAATATTGCCATTATTTGATTCATACCCCTAAAGTCTTCTATATCCCTAAGGTATTTAATTAAATAATTAAATACCTTTGCCTTTTGTCCATTTCTTAAAAACTAATTAAATAAATTGTCCATTTATCTAATTCCCTAAATTTCTCATCAACACTTAATCCTAAATCATCTCCTAATCTCATCATTAGGGGTGTGACACATTCTTAATCCATGATTAGGAGGTGTCACATCCTCCAACTTTTTCAAGTTGGCCCCTAATCATCATTAGCCACCTAACCTTCTTCTAATCCTTCATTAACTAGTCTAATCAGTCCTTTAGTAAACTCTTGTCACATCCCAATGGAATTTTTAATTCAATTTATTCTCACAACACCCTTCATGTAATTTTCAATTTCATTTATCTTCCCCATGTGAATTTAAAATTTATATTTATTCATCTCATGCATTTCTCTTCCCCATAATCTCTTATAGGTCACATCAGTCACATGGGACAAGGACCTTGTCTTATCCACAAGGTACTTCCAATCATGTGAATTTAAAAGTCACATTTATTTCTCCAACAACTTCTCTCATCTCTATGGTGACAAGAGAGGACTTTCTAAAATTCCTCACTTGTCACCATCAACCTCATATGGGGACAAGGACTTCCTTTTTGAGAAAATCTTCTACCAATCCCAAGGTACTTTCAAGTACCTCCACCTCACATGTCCTTTTACACATCATTTTTCCTCTTCACACCTCACATTCCATATGGCAAGATGTGAGGACTTGTGAGTCCTCAACTCACCACAACTCTCCATCTTGTCCGTGTTGGCTAAATCCTAGCCGACCATTTTCTAGAGACTTTTTCTTTAAATTAGAAGACTTGGTCTCATTTTAAGAGGATTAAATCATTATTCATTCAAGCCATTAGAAATTATCACTCTTAGCACTCTCAAGCTTGCATCCTCCATTTTTGCAATCTTGAAGCTTTCATTACATCCACCTACCATCCTTACCACAATACCCATTTCCATTATTGCAATCCTCAACAATTCCTCTCCATTTTGCATCCACTTTTGCATTCATTTTCCATCAAAGGAGCATACAATCAAGCATCATCCAAGTCCCATCCAACTCATCAATCCAAGCAAGGTATAAAGTTCCTTTTTTTGTTATTCTTGTTTGGATTCAACTTAGGCTAATCTTGACTGTTTGTTTGTGTTTTTCTCTTTTGCATTTCATATTGTTTTGCAGTTTTAAGTAGGAAAATTACTTGCACACACATCCAAATCGGAATAGTTGTCCGCCAAGGGAAATTTTTTTTGCCCAAAGTGCCATATGGCCCCCCAGATCATCATTATTATTGACAGTACAATTTGCAGAAAAAAATGATATTTAAATTAGTTTAAATTTTTTGAATTTTTTTAATAAAAATCATCGATTTAAATTTTTTTGCAAAGTATTTTATAAATTGTAAAATTAAAAAAAAAAAACAAAATATTTTCAAAAAAGGGAGTTTGCATTTTCTATGTACTTAGTACATGGCAGGATATCACCATAGGTACTGGTTGTACTTGCGGGCCCCACCGGTGTCCACACTCACCCACACAGGCCCCTATTCACTTGTCGATGGTAAATAAAAGTAGTCGTTGTTATAAAGAAATCAACATTGTCAAACAAAATTTTGGTGCATGCATGAATAATCGACAGGGTCTTTTCAATGAAAAATCTGGCATACATAAATTATAAAGCGGTGAGCAAATATTTCGGTCAACAAAGTCAAGATTCCATCACCAAGATAAAGAATAATCCAACATCTCCTAGATTCTGGCAAAGAGAATATTTCGTCGAGCCAAGAGAATATTCTTTTTTGACTGGCTAATGGCCGTCAAATTTAATTGCATATATTTCTAACATCATCACATGAGAAATGATGTCAGCACCCTAAATTTTTTTTTCCCCCCTCACCAATGGAGTTTTTGAATTTGCAGTCCAAATTTGAAGCTTCATAACTTGCTCATTTTGAATCCTTTTTTTGAGCAATTATTTTTTGATTTGGGATATTTTTTCACACTCTACAAAGTGGTGCAATCATTTTTTGGTTTTGGTGTCTGGTTTTTCCATAAATTGCAGATTCTCACAAGTGTTGTTGCTTCATCATCATTTTGGGAACTTCAAGAGCTCATATCTTGATCCTATGGTAACATTTTTGAATGATTTTTTGTGTACTTCTTAGTGGTATGATCAGATTGATTTCATTTTGTACCAAAAATTTCACTTTATTCTATGATTGAATTTAGCATTTTCATGTACCAAGATCAAGACCACATTGTTATTTTTTGGCAAGTGGCATCTATAATCACACTAAATATAAAGTGCCTCAAATCAAATATTGCTTGGGGGGTTTCATGATTGAGTAATTTGGGGGGGGGGGGGTAATATTTTCCTTTTCTGGTTTATGCCTCTTGACTTGATTGGTCTATTGTGTGACTAAATATGAGGAGCTTAATATGGGAATCAAAAAACATCATGTTGTAATAAGGTTAAATTGATGGAACTTTAACTCTTGGCGAGATGGAATCCTAACACATTGTAGGTGGCTTAATATTTTTCCATATCTCTATGGACTAGTTCCTAAACCTTCATCAAAATGGAAGAGAGTTGTGTGGGACATAAAAATAGAACATATCCTGGGAGTAATTGGTTGTAGTTGTGATATGGATACACAAATGGCCACTGATGGTATTGAGATCCCTAGTGACCTTATGATTTTTTTTTTTGGGATATGTATGGAGACTCAAATGAACCTCCATTCCTAGAGGATCTTGTTGTGGATTGTCTTGTTCCACTTGCAGAGTTTTGACCTATTGATGGTAAAACAACTAAAACACTTGTTGACTCATAAAAATACACGGTTGAATCCTAATAGCAATATCATAATTTGAAATGCCATGGAAAATACATCCTACTTATCAATTGATGAGATACAACACTTGTTGATTGGGAAAGGTATGGTGTTTTTGATGAAACAAAAACTTCTCCTTCTCCTCCTACAGAGACATCTATTGAGACTTCAATTTCTATGGCTCCTAATCTAGATTTAGAGGGTTCATCTTATTCATAGATATAAGTCAACATCTTGAGGTTGAGGAATCTTATAATCTAGCATTGGCAGAATAATCTATTATTGTACCTGAGGATGCTTGTGTTGCCACAGTTTTGGCTTCTTGTGATTCAGTGTAGTAGGATATTTATTTTCTTTTAGATTTGGCTACTTGTGACAGCTTCTTGACAGGTATTTTAGACTTGTTTGTGAAGTCTCATATTGCAGATTTTGGGGACATCATTGATAGCATTCATCTTCTCTTTGATGGAGAAGATCCTTCTTTAGTTGTTGCGAGGGAACACTTTGATCCTCTTGTTCAATCTCTACATGATCATTCTTCATAGTTTGACGTGACTATGGATATTTTTGGATAGAATTTGGAGGAGGCTTCTTTGTCTTCATAGGGGGTATCATTGTCTTTGGATTGTTCTCTAAATTCATCCCTACTAGATTCTATATTGTCCTCTTCAACAGTGTGGCCTAGAACGCATATTTGGAGTTTTAATTTTCAGCATCAACATGGAGACACTTGAGAAAGCTTCGAAGATATCATACATCATCCATATTCCTCAAATCCTGCATACATCCATGGTTTTGTTTCTTCCTAAGGGGAGGAACGTTGTTTGACAAGATTGGATCATCTTCAGTATTCAATGTGGAGCTTCTACCATCATTGTAGGAGACTCAACATTGATGGGGGGTTGTCTTGTCTCTCTTCTTCTTCTCTCTTATGGGGGGTTCTTTTTCCTCACATGTGGTTTTGGCCTTCTCATTCATCATTGAGAGCATTTGTTTTTTTGTATCTTTCATCTCTCTTTTTGGGAAGATTTTGTCCCACTAGATTTTCTCATTTTCTTCGTTTGTGAGAGATTTATTTAATATATGTACATGGGTACCTAGCATGGCCTAGTAGCTGAGACCCATTCTTGCATCTTTGTATCATTTGCATAATAATTTTCTACTCCCTAAGTTGCACTTAAGGGGGGGGTGTTGGTTTAAATAAAGTTTTGTACCTAGTTAATTCATTACTAGGGGACTTATTTACATGTTATGTTAAGTTTACTTAGATACTAGGAATAGATATTTCTAGAAGGTGTTAGTTGTCATCAGTTGTTATCTTATCTTTTGAATTGTAACATATGTGAACCTAGGTAACTGTGATAAGTTGTCTCGTGTCATATGATTAAGACACTTTTCATAATCCTATGACATCTTGTATCTCACCTTAGCTATATAACCAAGGTGTTTCTACTATATTTTACATCATATAATTGAATCATATTGATAAGAATATAGTTTATTCTTGTCACATTCACATTCTCTCTTTTGTGCTTTCTATTTGGCCTCAAGATCTTGGCAGCCATAGAAAATTCTAACAAAATGAAGATTTAGGAATTGGAGGAAAAATTACACACTTATGGACATGGGTCAAAGTTAGATTTGCTTGTACAACTAGCAATAGTTCAAGTAGGAAACAAAGAACTTGTAACTAAAAATAGAAGACCCCCTACCACATAAAATCCAACCAGTCATACAACTATGTCCCTGGGATACCAATTGTGGGAAGTTACTCAAGATTTTTCTAAATAGAAAGAATTGGAAGAAGGAAAAAGAAGCAATGATCTCATAGCATAATAGGGTATTGGAGAGAAAGGATATTGAATTGAGAAGGTTAGCAGTCAAGGTGGAACAAGTAGTAGATAACAACATCTAGATTGTTAAATGAAGACCTCTAACCAGAACATATGCTTTGTTTTTGTAATATTTTTTTTGAGTTTTTAGTTTAGTAGGTTGATTAGTAACCAACCAGTTGCTATGAGCAGAAAATTTGATTTTCTAAATGTCTTTGTTGATGCCACACCAAAACAATATGATCAATTATGTGAATATTATTTGCATAATTATGTTGTGCATGAGGACACAGAGTGGAACCCATTAATCTTTCTGAGATATTTACAATTAAGGGCACTAGCATCCTATTTCAGAAATGAAAAGTTCAGGGGTGAAATTATGCAAGAGTATATATGGAGAGAGAGAAATCAGTTACTCTCTCAATTAGAAAAGAATCTACAACCCCTGAGGTGATCATATAAGAATGGTTAAAACTATTGGACCACAAAGGTGTAGGTAGGAAGATCATGAACTTGATAACACAAGATTATAGAAGGATGTAGATATTGACTATTGGACTCATCCACCATTCCTACTAGTTTATGCAAGAAAGATGGGATAGTTTAACTCCTAAATTGCAGAGGAAAGAGACCCACTCTGTTCACAATTTTATAGCCATGCTTGAAAGAATAAGAAGGTATATGGATATTTCTAGAGATAAAGGACTTGAATGGGTGCCACTTACATTCTAGCCACCAATACTCGTATACTCGGTACCAATCTAGAAAAGGGATAAGAATGAAGAATGTGAGAGAGTAGAGGTTATCAAAATGAAAAAAATTACATGCTATAGAGGATTATATTTGAAACAATTTAAAGGAGTGGATTCTATCACAGACCTCAGGGAAATAATTTTTCACTACAACCTCTAGCCCTAGTTAATTTGCTTGAGGAAAAGAAAATGGGTAGTTGGGGGGAATGATTAGTCCAGTCATTAGATAGTTTTCTTATGTTTTTATGCAAGTTCATAGACATTATTAGATATTTATCTTAACATATTCTTACACTATGTTATATTTTATGATTATTATGCAACCTTGAACTTGATTTAAAGTATATGGAAATATGGTTATGATGTGATGGTTATTGCATAATTTATGTGTGGATATGTATGAATTGTAATGGATTATCATAACCCAATTTTTATTGCATGTAAATTATAATATGATAAATTTAATTATTGAGGAAATTCGATATGTTGAATGAAAAATTTAATACTTTTGGAAAGTTTGAAAGAAGTTGAACTTTGTTGACTATTGATCTTTTGAATTATCTTATATTTTTATCATGATTGAACATTATTGATGAACTATGTAAGTGAAAGTGTGTGCAATTCCAGGATGATAGGTTGAATTATGAGAACACGATTGAAGTAGGATCATTTAGTCGGATCAAATGGTAAGATTGATGGAATCTGGGTGCACACACCACAAATAGTATGATAACTACATTTGAAAAGATATACTTGTGAAATTTAATACATGTGAAATTCTTATTTAATTGTCTATCTTGATCTTGTGTTTTGAGAATTTAAAGAAAATGATAGTATGACTTGACATATAAATGAATGTATGTATTTTGAAAAGGCTTATTTGATGGATAAGAAAAGAAACTTCACTTAAACTTTATTGTTCAAAATAAAAATAAAAGTTCATTCATATTTAAATGTCAAAATATGTACATGTAAACATATATAAACACAAATACGTATATTTATACATGTACATATGTATACACATATATATATCAAAGAATGTGCATATGAGTGCAATACACACACACACATATGCATATTTATATTCCTTAAAGAAAACAAAATTGGAATAAAAAATTATTATTATAATATTGATAGAATTCGAATAAAAATTCATGAGAAGATTCCATAAGTCATGTCCTGTATTCAAATTATGGCTAGTTCATTAAAATTGGATATAGTAGGGTGGAAAAAACTAATTCCATTATGAAAGAAATGACCCATATTCATGCGAACATGTATGAGGGATAAATCTTTCCATTTTTTAAAAACATATCACTAGAAAAACATCAAACAGTGTCAACGGATATCCAGGACAAAGGGGGCAAGTGACACAACTATGAGAAAAATAAATAAAAAAAGCTTTGGAAAAACTCAAATTTGAGGTAAATCGATATTATGTTTTGGAAATATGCCTAATTTCTCAGTATCTTTATTCAAAAGGCTTGCATTACTCTTTTAGTTTGTTGATTCTATTAGAATTAGTAATTAAATAATAAACGTTTGCAAAAGAAATTGGCTTAGAGTTGAGTTGATTTCATGTAAATCAATAATCCTTTGTCTATGAAACCAGAGCCTATTCGACTGACCATGTATGCTTCCAATTTATGCATTATTTTTCATCCCATCGGCATGCTAGCTGAGCTTGGTTGAGCCAAGATTATCATATATTTTTGCCTCTTTTTGTGTTGTCATGCATGAGAGTTTACTTAGGCATTTAATGGCTATTCGGATTAAATTCGATTAGTAGTATGTTGGATTATTTGAAAACAATGTTACTAAATTTTTGATCGTTCTATTTTGGGAAACAACTGTATACCACCATCCTTGTGGTTGTCACTCTTTTTATTTGTATTTAATGTCTCATTCGGCTAGGCTGAATGATGGAGGCTGCACCCTTTGGGTGTATAGATTGCTTAGAATCTTAGAGCTATACCAAAATTGTCACTATTGATTATTATGTTGGCATCGTTCACCTCTAATGAGGGAGGAATGGATTTAACATTCTATTCTTTGCATTTTTTTGAATCGATCTACAAGATTGACTAGTTGCATGTTATCAATCATAGGCTTAACATTCCATGTTGAGCTATACATATTTATGCCAATAAAGGGAATTCATCAAGAATTGTCCAATGTTATTGTTTATGGTAAACCCATCAGTCGATTTAATATGGTTCATTCTTTGGAACAACAAGAGATATGATCATTTATTCTTTTTTTGCAGACCTCAATCGAAAAATCGGGTTTTTCTTAAAACCCTAAAAATAATGATATTGTTTCAAGACTCATATAATTATTTTGGTCTTAAATCAACAAGCATGTTGATCTATACATTTATTTCATGGATGAAATTAGTTTCCTTTATATGTTGAATAACATAGTGATGGAGATTTTGTTCTTATGTATGAAATACTAGATAGTCTAAAATCTATTAACAAAACTTAATGGCACTAGAAACTTGTAAATTCCATAAAAAAACATCATTTGTTAAAAACATCATTTTATTATAAAAAGTATATGTTTAGCTGCAAACAACAATGTTTTGTTATAAACATTATATGTTTAGTTGCAAACAACATCATTTTGTTATAAATAGTATATGTTTAGTTGCAAACAAATATTGGCAAAACAAGGATAGACAACTGAGAGGGGGGGTGAATCAGTTTTTACCAAAATCAAACTTATACAAAATTAATCAACCTTAAATCTTAGGTCTGATAAATAAAAGTGCAAGCATAAATTAATAACACATCAAAGACATATGAACACCAAGATTTTATACGTGGAAACCCTGTTAGGGGAAAAACCATGGTGGATGTTAGTCCACAGGATTATACCATGTTAGAAGTATAATGAAGAATAAAAAAGGAATGCACTTACATTGAGGCACACTACTCAAAGGGAATGCTCAGTGCCTTACATAAATTAATCAAATTAAATCCATTTGATGAATTTGAATTGAGAAATTAGCTTCTACCAAAGCCTGATTACAATTCCAATTAGGTGCACAAAAACTTCTACAAAATCTTCCACACTCTGCTCAATATCTTCCACACTCTGCTCTAAATGATCTGACCTTCATTTGCACATGTAAATCACTTGTACACACTAAGAATTTCCTCTAAATGAGGAAAAAAAACACTTATATATATCTGCTATACGGATTTACATCAACTATTCAGTCGACCACAAATAAAGAATAAATTACAACTGATGGCCTCAATACATGAATAAATTTTAGTGCACACCAACATAAGTCGGTCACAACATAGTGAGGACCCAAACAAACACCTTCAAACATGCCAAAAAATAAAATATTAATCCTCATGGATCTGCAACACTCTAACATCATCATGTCGATCAAGAACATGAAAACTAGAGCACACATCGGAAAAATATATGATCACAAACACTTTGATCGATGCGGATGTACAAGGATAGAGTAAGATCTAGACTCATCCATGAACATCATAGGTACATGCACAACACATGAAATTACCATAATTTCAACCTCTTCATCCAAGAACACCATCTACAAAAACTGAATAACTATAGGAACATAGATCTCCATATTGTCCACAACTCTTGATGTGAACCTCTAAAAATTTCATAAAACATACTAGGAAGATTGAAAAAAAAACCCTTTGAAGCGCACCTTTAGATCTTGAACGTACAAAAATTTCCAACATTCTGACCTTCTCAACTTTACTAGCTGCCAGTAATATTATTTTTATAATTTTCTCAATATCCTCAACATATACAACCTTAAGCATCATCAATGCAAATAGTGTTGACGTCAATGAAAACCACATATCAACAATGTAACCATAACATCCAACAATATCCCCCTTTGGAATTGATGGCAACACATGATGTGAAAATAATACCATCAACCCAACTAACTCTTCTCCAACAATCTCCCCCTGAGATTATGCACTCTTCATTTCTCTTCTCCCATATTTTTCACATTGTTTCTCTCCCCCTTTGACATCAATGGAAAAGGTACACATGTTCTGATCACAAATTTGAATCATCTGACTACTCCCCCTAAGTAGCAGCCACCACAACATCAATCTCAAATAGGATATGGCTATGAAGTCATAGACTGATGCAAAGACCTGCATCTTAGTTTTGATCAGGAGGGGAAATCACCCCTAACTTGCCTCTAGGTACTCAAAAGTATCCTTAGGCAACGACTTGGTAAATATATCTACAATTTTCTCTTTGGTAGGTATGTACTCTAATCTAACTTCATTTTCACTCACTTTATCTCTTAAAAAGTGATATTTGATGGATATATGCTTTGTCTTTGAATGCAGCACTAGATTCTTGGAAATATTAATGGAACTTGAATTGTTAAAAAATATGGCAATGGGTTCTTCATACTCAATTCTGACATCTTGCAACATTTTCTTCATCCATAATACTTGGGTACAACTATTTGTAGCAACAATATATTCTGTCTCAGCATTAGACAATGAAAATGAGTTCTTATTTTTCCTTAGCCAAGATACCAACTTCTTTCCTAAGAAGAATGAACCACCACTAGTAATATTCCTATCATCTACATCTCCTACCTAATCAACATCAATGAAAGAACTCAGAATAATATCATCATCCCTAGGATACCAAAGACCAAGATCACCTGTCCCTTTCAGGTATCTAAAAATTCTTTTCACAGTAGTTACATGAGATTCTTTAGGATCAGCTTGAAATCTAGCAACCATGCATACAAAATTCATTATATTTGGCCTAGTATGAGTCAAATAGAGTAATCCACCAATGATTGACTTGTATCTTGTTTGATTTTCTTAGGAGAATCATCATTTTGTGTAATTTTTCATCCGGTTATCATAGGTTTACCAATTGGATTTGAATCTACCATGCCAAATTTTTTCAATAGCTCTTTCACATATTTAGATTGAGATATGAAAATACCATCATCTAACCGAGTGATTTGCAACCCTAAAAATAATTTCAGCTCTCCTATCATTGAAATTTCAAAGTCACTTTTCCTTTCATCAACAAACTTCATACACAAATCATCATCACCTTCAAAAATAATATCATCAACAAAGACTTCAATGATCAATTCTTTATTCTGATCCAACTTGAAATAAAAATCACTGTCATCAGTACCTTTATTGAATCCAATCTTCAACAAGTATTTGTCCAATCTAGCATACCGAGCTCTAGGAGCTTGCTTAAGTCCATATAGAGCTTTCTTCAATCGACATACCATATTTTCTTTTTTCAGTCAGTTGAAATCCACCTGGTTGTTCAACATAGACTTCTTCTAGCTCACCATTCAGAAATGCTGATTTTACATCCATCTGATAGAATTTTTAATTCTTGAAAGTAGCATAAGAAAGAAATAATCTTACCACTTCAATTCTAAAAACATGGGAAAAGTTTCTTCAAAATCAAAACCTTCCATCTGTGAGTACCCTTTGCAAACCAATCTTGATTTGTTTCTGACCACTTCACCTTGCTCATTCAACTTATTTCAGAACAACCACTTGGTTCCAATCACATTTTTATTCTGAGGTCTAGGAAAAAGATCCCATGTGTCATTCTTCTCTATCTACATTAGTTATTCTTTCATGGCTTCCATCCAATGTTCATCCTTGCATGCATCACTGATATTGCTAGGCTTAGCTTTGGAAATTAGACAATATTCTTCTAGAATTATTCTTCTAGTTTGCACACCTTTTCTCTTATCTCCTATGATCTGACTATCAGAATGATTTTGCCTTACATATCTGGGAGTTTTAGGATTTTATCTGACTTCTTGTTCTTGTGTTCTTTCTTCTGCACTTCTGCTAGTCTCTGCCTTTTGATTCCCTTGGTTCACCGAAACAATCTAAAGTTGATTTTGTATCTAAACATCATTTTTAGTGTTATCATTTGAATCATATCCACTATATCTGGATGGTCTAACAATATCTTCATCAACTTTGACATTTTCACTTTCAACCATTTTCTTTAATCTCTTATTAAAGCATCGGTAAGCTTTAATTTTAGTAGAGTAACCCAAAAATATTCCTTCATCACTTCTAGCATCAAACTTGCCTATATAATCATCTCTCTTGATGTAAAATTTGCTTCCAATTTTTTTGAAATACTTGATAGTAGGCTTATAACCAAACCATAGCTCAAAAGGTGTCTTACCATAATTATTGTTGACATACACCTATTAATGGTATACACAATAGTACTTATAGCTTCTCTCTAGTAGAAATGAGGAACATTTGCTTCCGGCATCATGGTTCTAGCAGTATCTAGAACAGTTCTATTCTTTCTTTCAACAACTCCATTTTGTTGAGGGGTTCGGGGAGAAGATAACTATCTTTGGATTCCATGCTCTTCACAAAAAGAATTGAATTTTCAGGAAGTGAATTCACCACCTCTGTCTGATCTTAGACATTTGATCTTCTGACCTATCTCATTCTCTGCCATAGCTTTGAAACTTTTGAAATTTTCTAATGCTTCATGTTTTTCTCTTAAGAAAGCAACCCATATCATTCTAGAATAATCATCAATGAGCAAAATAAAATAACTTTCATCTTGTATACTTCTGATTCTAGATGGACCACATAGATCAGTATGTATCAAATCCAACACTCCATTAGAGTTATACTATTTTCTCTAGAAAGAATTTATTGTCTTCTTTCCCATCTGACATTCCTTGCACATAGTGTAGGCTTCACTAACTTAGGAAGATCTCTAACTTCTTGAGTATTTCTTATCTTGAAAATGTTATCAAAGTTCACATGACACAACCTTCTATGCCATAACCAACTTACATCAATCTGAGCAATTAAACAACTTTCACTAGCAACACTCAAATGAAAGATATTACCTTTTGTCTTTGTACCTGAAGCAATCATATTTCCATAAATTCCCCTTATTCTACACTTACCATCCTTGAATTGAAGATTGTAACCCTTTTCTACCATCTATCCAACACTTAACAAGTTATTCTTTAAGCCTTCTACATAAAGAACATCATTAGTATTATGCTTGCCACCAAAAGAAATAGTGTCTTTGCCACAAATCACACCAGAAGTATTGTCTCCAAATATTACAACACCACCTTAATTGTCTTCCAAGCTTACAAACTTTATTTTGTCACCAGTCATATGATGTGAGCATCCACTGTCAATTACCCACTCATCCTTTTCTTCAATTTTTGTTGCAAGAGATTTCTCAACATTCACATTGCTATTAGATTCAGTGGACACCTGACCATTTTCTTTGATAGCAATAAATACCCTTTCATCTTCATTTCTGATTTCTTTATCAGATTCTTCATCAGTTACACCTTCTTCAACATAATAACATTTCCTTTGAAATCTAGTCTTCTTAGGTTTGTACTTAGAAAATCTTTCAGGACATCTAGATGCAAAATGACATATTTTACTACAAGAAAAACATTTGATAGGAAACAATAAATGTTTCTAGGTCTTCCAATTCTCTTTCTTCATCTTCAATATTTTTTATTTCATCTTCATATTTGAATGTCCTTTTGGAACTCTCACCTGGATTATATCTCTGTTGGATTTTTTCGGATACTATAGCTTTAAATTCAGATCCAATCTTAGGATTAGATTAACCAAATCCACTCAATTCAAATGCAACAAGTTTTCCAATCATCAAGCATCTTGTAATATTTGTCACTATCCCGAGTTCATCAATAGCATGAGCTCTTGTTTTGTAGGAGGGAGGCACTGATCTAAGTATCTTAGCCACAACTTCTTCATCATCCAAGGTCCCACCAACACATCTAATGTTCATCACCAGTTCATTTATATTTTGAGAAAAGAGAGAGGATATTCTCATCTTCAAGTCTTCCCACTTGCCTTTTAGACTTTGTAGCTTAGCACTCTTCACTAGTGCATATCCTTCATACAATGTTTCCAACTTTTTCTAGATTTGGTATACAGTCTTCAATCCTAACACATTTGTCATCTCTAAATCTATCAAAGCACTCAACAACGCTTCAATAGCCCTGGTATTAGTTTTTGGTTGCTTGATCTCATCTTTAGAGGACATACCATTTTGAGGAATAGTATATGCACTTTGTGTCATCTTCCAGAAAGGTTCTCCAATGCACTTCAAATGGTACTCCATTTTGACTTTCCATAAAGAGTAGTTTTTACCATCGAATCTAGGACTATCCTTCTTGTATGATGCCATCTCGAATCACCTCAAGCTGCTAGGCTTCTTCAAAGGAACTAGCTCTGATACCAGTTGTTGGAAAAACAAGGATTGACAACTAAGAAGGGGGGTAAATTAGTTGTTACCAAAATTAAACTTACACAACATTAATCAACCTTAAATCTCATATCTGATAAATAACAATGAAAGAATAAATTATTAACACATCAGAGACACATGAACACCAAGATTTTATACTTGGAAACCCTGTTAGGGGAAAAACCACGGTGGGTGTTAGTCCACAAGATTATACCCTATTAGAAGTATAATGAATAATGAAAAAGAAATGCACTTGCATTCATGCACACTACCTAGAGCACATTGATCAAAGGGAAGGATCACTTCCTTACATAAAGTAATCAGATTAAATCCATTTGATGAAGATGAACTGAGAAATTAACTTCTACCAAAGCCTGATTACAGTTCCAGTTAGGTGCACAAAAAATTCTACAAACTCTTCCACACTCTGCTCTGAATGATCTAACCTTTATTCGCACATGTACATCACTTTTACACACTGAGAATTGCCTCCAAATGAGGAAAACAAACACATATAGATATTCACTGTATGGATTTACATCAACTATTCAGTTGGCCACAAATAAAGAATAAATTACAACTGTCGGCCTCAATACATGAATAAATTTTAATGCCCACCAACACAAGTTGGTCACAACATAGTGAGGACCCAAACAAACACCTTCAGACATGCCAAACAATAAAACATTAATCCTCATGGATCTGCAGCACGCTAACATAATCATGTCAGCCAAGAACATGAAAACTCGAGCACACATTGGAAAAATCTCTAATAACGAACACTTCGATCAATGTGGGCGTACAACAAGGATATAGTATGATCTAGACTCATCCATGAACATCACAGGTACATGCACAATATGTGACATTACCATAATTTCATCCTCTTCATTCAAGAACACCATCTAGAAAAACTAAATAATTGTAGGAACACATATCTTCATATCTTTGACAACTCTTGATCCAAACCTCTGAAAATTTCAGACAACATACTAGAAAGATTAAAAAAAAAAACCTTTGGAGTGCACCTTTAGATCTTCAACGTACAATAATTTCCAACATTCTAACCTTCTCAGCTTCACTGGTTGCCAATAATATTATTTTTACAATTTTCTCAATATCCTCGACATATACAACTTTAGGCATCATCAATGCTAATAGTGTTGACATCAATGACAAGCAGATATCAGAAATGCAACCACAACATCCAAAAACAACATTGTTTTGTTATAAAACAACATTGTTTAGTTGTAAACAACATTGTTTTGTTATAAACGACATTGTTTAGCTGCAAATAACATTGTTTTGTTGTAAAAAATTGAATAGTAGGGGAAAGTGGGGGTTTTATAACCTTGGTCATAGAACACCACTATTCTCCTATTATCATTCGAATATTTCCTAGGAGTCCTAATGGGACTGAATAACAACCTCACAAGATGAGTCAATTCACAATGAACAGAACCTAGGAAGGGGTTCTTTCAACTTTAAGGTGTTCACCATCAAGCAAATGCTTGGAAAAGACAAATGAACATTCAACCTATAAAACCTAGTTATATACAAGCTAAATGAGGTATGCAAATAATGAAATTATGCAACAGGGGGATATGATGTGTGTACCTAGGAATTCTAGAGATGTGAGGATTTTAGAAATGTAAAGAAGCTGCCAAAATGTGCTATGGAGGACTAAGACGCCCAAGGTGGCATATTAGTCTCGTTGCTATTTTTTTGGGAAAATACAATTTCTTCAGATGTTGGAATCGAATCTGAAAGAATATCTAGAAATAATGCTTGGGAGGACTAAGATGCCCAAGGTGGAATATTAGTCCCGTTCTAAATTTTTGAATACTCTGAATGTGATCCTCAACTCCAAGGTCTGCACTTGCTTCTTCTCAGGTCTCAGGCTCTAAAACTTCCAGATCTGGCTTGTAGGTGGGTAAAAGTACAAAGCTATGTCACACTTTTATAAAGGAAATGGCCAACACTGATCCAAATTTTAAACTTGAATCACTAAAAAGTGATATATATATTTTGAAGTTTGAAAAGAGGTAAACTAATAAAATATTTATTTTTTAGTATATTTTACGTTTTTATTTTTTTGAAAAAATTAAAAAATTAATTGAATATAGTTTTTTATAAATTAACATGCTATAATTTAGCTCTTGATAAAATGTTGAAAAATGAAGTTACATGAGACGTCAATCTTTATATAGTATTTTTTTTTCCTTCATTTTTTTTGTGTGTATTTATAACTTGAATCTTTAGGGCATGGATATATTTTTGTCCAATTTTGATAAATATATATTTTTAAATAAATATTAAAATGTGCACATATTAAAACTTAGTTGTTTCCAATCAACGTCAACTTTCATATTTTTTAATTTTATTTTTAATAAGTTTTACTAGATTTCCTTGACATGGTAATCAACCTAATGTTTTGTGCCGATAACCTACATTTAGTAAAAATAAAAAGGGAAATATAAATAATAATTAAACCATTAAAATATATACATTTTTGAAAACTAAACTTATGAATCTACAAAAGGGTATTTTTTATATTTTTTAGAAAATGTTTTTTACACGAGTAGAAGTTGTTGAAACATCAAGTTTTCTAAATAATTTCATTTTTTTGGTAAATTGGACTCAAAGTGGTGCTAAATATGCACATTTAACCAAAAAATTTAGTTGGAAATGTTATGGAAATATATAATTTAACTAGAATGAATCTTACAAGATCATATGTTTGAACAAAATTATTTTTTATTTAAAATTACTTAAATTCAACTACGTTGATAAGTTGGCCGAAAATGTGACACAACTTTGTGTTGATACCCAAGTGGGTTTCTGTGAAGATGAAAACTTTGTAATGCAACTTTGAAACTTTGATAACTTTTCACTCCAAATGATCTTCAAGAATTCAACCTAAAACCGCAAAAACAAATATGCAAGATGGGAAAAAATTGTTGATTGTTAGTGAATGGGGGTTTGCCTTGGTCAAACCCCTTGTTGGTAATTAAATCTTGAAATGAAATAGAGTAATGAAGGGAAATGGTGAATGAACAACATGCAATGCTACAAATCACCAAACCCTTGTAAAGTCTGCAAAGTTGTGGGAAATAGATGCAATGGATATGGATCTTGAACCAAAGATATGGACTTGAATTGCTAGCTTGAATCAAAACCCTACATCACAAATGTTAGCACAACAACATACATGATGCAAGAAGATCTTTGATATTATGCTTGAATCTTGATGATGGCTCCAATTTCTTGATGAATTACTCTTGAATGCTCTTTTGAACACAATTTTTCTAGAATAGATGCTCTCACAACTTGCTTAGATAAAAATGAGTGGGAAAACCTTGTATTTATACTTCTATGCTTAATATCCTGAAATTACATCACACCAAGCCAACATATGAATTCATTAAATAAAGGAGGATAAATCCTACTAAGATTTGAAATTAAATCCCAAAAATTAATCAAGGAGGACTAAGATGCCCTAGGTGGTGTCTTAGTCCCAATTCATGAGATTTGGGACACAAACACTAATAAGGGGCCCAATTAGGATGCCTCAAAATTAGGGTTCTGAGACCTCGGGGGGACAAAGATGCCCTAGGTGGCATTTTAGTCCTGACCCAAAATCAGGGACACATAGATGATAATAATTGGATTATCATTTATATATTGGAGAATGTCGGGATTAGCCAAAAAAAGATGCAATTCATAGGGCTTGTGTACATAAAATAGGACCAATTAAGCCATAAAGAAGGATAAATAAAGCAAGGAAGGCTCAAAAAAGTTTGAAAATGAAAGGATATGCATTTTACTATTCTACATTTAGCCCCCACTTTAGTGAGAGGATGAAATTGCTTCAAACTCACACTAAATTAGCCAACCACACAATCAAGAGGGGTTCAAATGTACAAATATTAGTAAGAGAGGATGACAATAATAAAGAGGGATGATCAAACCACTAGGATCAAGATCCTATGATAGACTAACATAGGCACAAAGGAACATGCTTGTGAATGATATATGAAGCCAAAATCAAATCACAAACATACACCATTAAAGACAGGAAAAAGGAAAAAGGAAAAGAGAAAAATTACAACGGATGAAGCTTCGATTGGCCATCCACTGTGGTGGACCAAGTCTAGGATGTTTGTCCAAAAATTGAGTTTACAAGTGGAAGACGTTGCCCACTATGCAAACAAAAGACACGCTCACAAGGGCTAGTGGGAGCTAGGTGCCCACTAGGTGAGCCCTAGGGGGACCATATCAAAGCCATACCTCCATCACTTTAATAAGGTACAAAAATGCATGTTCACAAGGGCTAGTGAAGCTAGTTGTTCACTAGGTGAGCCCCAAGAGGTCCATATCAAAGCCATACCTCCATGACTTTAATAAGGACAAAAAGAGAAAATGCAACGTAACGAGAAAGAAAGATGTTCGAAGGGATTTTTCTTAGTTCATGTGAGGTCTTACTCTTAGGGGACATCATTCTTAACATCTCCAAGAGAGGATAGATACAAGGTCTCATCTTGGGGAACATCATAACCAATGCTTCCAAGAGAGGACAAGCGCAAAAGGTCTCATATTGTTTCCAAGAGAGGACAAGTGCAAGGTCTCATCCTGGGGAACATTGTATCTAATGTTTCCAAGAGAGGACAAGCAAATATCACACTCTTGGAGGGATTCCAACCCAAAGACACCACCAAGAGGAAAAAACACATCGTATAAAGAGATAAATCATATCAAGGAACATGAAAATAAAATGAAAATGATATCATGCTAAAATAATGTCAATGTATGCCCCCACTTTAAAGAAATTTCTAACACTATACTATGAGCAATTAATTTAAAGTAGCCAAAAGATGAAAAGGAAAAGAGGGTTCCCCCCAGAAACACATAATGGATCTATGGATTCGAGGTTAGTATCTTTATTTTCTATAGTAATATTAGAGAGATCGAAACTATCATTCCCCAGATACACATAGAACTGGAAGAATGACACAAAGAGAGCGAAAATAAAATGAATAAAACTTTTAGGTGAACATGGAAGAGACATAGGGTGTCTCGACGCCGTGTGCCATCCCCAAAAGGCAAAAGACAAAAATGAAATGAAAGAAAAGGTAAATGAAAAGGTGAAGATATTACGACATATAGAAGAATAAAGGTACAAATAGACGAATGCACAAAGAGAGAAAAATCAAACAAAACATCACGGGGGATCACAATATGCACATGCAAGTGAAAGATAAAAGAAAATGAAAAAGGCTAGTAAGGCACATGCAGATCAACCATCTAGTAGGTCATATGCATCCCAATCTTGTTTAGTATATGCAGAATGAAAATCACTAGCAAGAGGGATCACATCAAGTGTTGTACTAGGAGAATCACCAGGTTCAACACATGGTGAGTTGCTCATTTTAGGAGGATCATCCTGGTTGTTATTGTTTAGGCTCATGGAAAAGGAAAATAATAGATTCAAATCATTATGTACTTCCTCATTTATTTTATTTGTATCCTCATCGCCATCCAAGTTAACCACAACAAGAGGATGAATGATAATATCCATAGAAGATTTTGATTCTTGTTGTGTAGAATTTACAGGCTTTGGTAAGAGAGGAGGCTCATCGTTTATTGCTTCTATCATGTTCAGATTTTGATTTTCAATTTTGTTCTCACCACTCATCTTTTGAGTAAGAGCACGACACCTACGCCTATGCTCTCTAGCATTATGGTTCCTTTTATTACAATTTTCAAATTGTGTTTGTGTAGGAGTAGGTTTATGAACCATAGGTTCCTTTTCTTCTTGTGAGGGAAGAACGAAAGAAATAATGGAAGATTTTTCAACCACTTTCTCTTTGGTTTTGTAAATTTTCTTAGGAGACAGATTAGGACTTGCTTGGTTTTCTGTAGGTCTCTTGTAGGAAACAAGTAAGGGTTTATTCATGGATGGGTTTTGGTTTTTTGGAAAGGTTTTAGGCTCAACATTATTTTTTTTAGGTGGCGGAGTTTCAAGCATGGGTGGAGGCAAGTTTTCAAGGGATACTTTCGTTATGAATTTTTCTTTGAAATTTTGGTAGGATAGGAAAAGGAAGTCTTCATGTGGTCTTATAGGTTCATGAGCTCAGGCCAAAAATAATCTAAGGAGAAACTTCCATGAGTAGATGGGGGTCTAAAGCCACTATGGTTTACGGTGAATATTTCATTGCCGACTGGAAATTTTAAGCACTTATGGACAAAGGATGTGATCATATTCATGGAGTGAAGCCATTTGTAGCCTAACTTCACACAAAATTGGTCTGAATTAGATATAATAGGGAATTATACATTTGATTTCTTCGGTTCTAATTGTAATGGGAGTGTGATTGAGCCCATCGTAACATGAGCAAAACCATCATGCGTTTTAATCCACACTTTTGGTTTATGATACTATCTTGAGTGAGTTCATGCACATATAAGAGTTCTTATGTGATCACATTCTTTTGATATATGGTATAAATTAAAATCCTAGGAGTGGGCTTGTTATTGATTTTGTCGACTATGTAAAGAGGACCATCAGGTACATGTTTAATTATTTATTTTGAAGAGAAAGTAATGTCAATGGTTTGTTGTTTACAAGGCTTGATGTTAGTCACTCATATCATTATATCAATAGGACTTTGTTCATTAGTATACATAGGACTCTTTTCATAATCATCCATATGAATTTTTTCATGATTGCTCATATTTTCATCATCCATGTCAACATTCATCACATCGGGCTTAGTTTCGCTATCCTTAACAAATGAAATATTATGGCTGGACATTGGATTGGTAAATATTTGTAAGTTTTGGTTGGGAGGAGCCAAAAAATTATTACCTTTGTCATTCACACCTCCAATTAGAATATGATTGGAATCAATAAGGTCTTGCACAAGATGTTTAAGATGCTTGCAATGTGTTGTATCATGTCCTTTTTTTTAGTGATACACACACTAGGAATTGTGTCTAAAGTTTAGAGGTAATGGCTTGCTAGGGTCAAGGGGTCAGATGAGAGGTAAGGTAAGCATGTTTTTTTTAAGAGTTGGGTCATGATGTTGTGAAGTGTGTTGGGTAAGGGAGTAAATTTCCTTTGTGGATCCCCAAAGATATAATGATTACTCTTCTTTATAGCAGCTACTTGGGTATCAACTGGTTGGGTGGGTTGAGAGGTGGAATTTAGTTGAAGGAAAATTTTATTTTGTCTTCTGAAAGGTTGATAAGTGTTTTGGTTTGAAGTTTTAGACTTGTTAGGATGGGTAGGAGTAGCTTTGAGTTCACTAGCACTTACATAATTTTTATAATCTCAAAGGGTAGTGCATAGGTGCATGAAGGAAGGAAATTTCATCATGTTGGGCTTATACATTATCTTTCTTTGTAATTTTTCTATGAACATATTTTGAAGGTGGGAATCAAGAATCTTCACACTGATTTGGGAATAAAGTGACTAGTAGCGTGAAATAAATTCAATGAATTTTTTACCCTTGTTTTTCTCGCATCTCATAAAATCAACCAATGTCATTTCAAGAACCATGTGCACTTGTAAATGGTTAATAAAGGCCTCAACAAGTTCATTGAATGAAAAAATTGAGTTGTTCGGTAATGTCGTAAACCAGTCCAAGGAAATGTCTTTCAAGGATTGGGGAAAATGTTTAGTCAAATGTTTTTCCTCAAGGAAAAAGTCACTACACAAAGTAGTGAAGGCATTAACATGATTAGCAGGATCTCCCTTTCCTCCATATTCCTCAAATATAGGGATCTCTATACCTTGTGGCACCAGAGTTCTCAATATCTCCAAGTATAATGGGTTTCTTTTTACATAGTATGAAGGTGGACCATTTTTATTTTGGTTTATGGTAGATACCTGATGTTGAAGGGACGAAAAACTTTATAAGAGGTGGTTAATGATAGGATCATTGCTTGTAGTTTGGGACAAAGGTGAGTATAGTGGTGGTATGTATTTGTTAGAAGGACAAATGAATGGATTTCTTGTGGGAGGAGGTATGAGATTAGATGCCACATAGGTATAAGGACCACTAGTGGAAATGTGTGAGGTAGGAAGGATATTTCTAGTAGGTTGCATCATTGTGGTCACTTGAGGAGTTGTATAGGTGGGAATGGATGCTATGTTTGAAGAGGGAGGAGTTTGATTTATTCCTTGCATATTATTTGAAGTTTGATCACCATTGGTGGTGGGAGGAAGGTGTTTTCCAAAGATGTGAGCTCTGTTATGCACAACTTATAGTCCTTCATCACTTTTCATCATGCGGTGAAGACTATCTATAGCGGGTATAACAGTGCTAGAAATGTTTCCAATACTCACGCTATCTTGTAAATGAGCTAAGTCTTCATATATTTTTATTATCTTTTCTTGAGGAATATGATCAACCATTGTTTGAACAATTGGCATAATACTTGTAGGTAAGGCAGGCATATCAGAAGAGGTGTCAAAGGTATAATCCATACCTAGTGAACTAATTCCAACACCAAAAGTAAGAGAGTTTGATAACCTAATATCCACAATGAGTGTCTTATCGCGAGATTCCATGAGTCTCGTACTTCATCTAACCATAGTATTAGCAATAAGAAACCAAGATCTATAGCTCATACAAGGGATAAACCATGAAAATTACAATGAAAACAATACCCTATGATTGCAATTACACTTGAAATGAAATAAATTGGAATAATAATTCTAGAAATTGAAACAAAAAATTGTTCAGGCAACCCACAAAAACATAGAAAAACAATTGCAAACCCTGAAAATTGGAGAGTCAAATTCAACAAGGAATAAGACGCCAGTAAGGGTATCTTGGTCCGCTTGGTGAGATTTTGAAGTTCTAGGGAGTGAAATAGACAAAAAACAACAGAGAGAGGATTCTAGAGAAAAAACCCTGGGAGGGACTAAGCTGCCAGGAAGAACATTTTAGTCCTAGCAGAGGTTTTTCTCAAAAAAAGAACAAATTTTGGATTTCCTATAGTGTTTACATATTGCCTATTTAGGGTACTGATGTTTAGAAATAGGAAATTGTGTAAATGAGTGCAAGAAAAGGTAACTAGGAACAGGTAATTGAATGTGAGATTTGAATGCAATTTTTCAATTTTCAATGCAATAACAATGTTTCTAAATGAAATTAAGAGGATGAAAAATACACTTTTTAGTTTTTCAATGAAATGGAATGATGCAAGAAAGTAAAATTGAAACCTACATGCACTTTTACTAATGCAAAATAGGAAACCCTAGATGTAATTTCACTAATGAAAGATGCAAGAAACCCTAAATGCACTTTCACTAGTGTAAGATGCAATGAATGCATTCTAGATCTAGGACTTTTATGGACTCCAAATTAGAAAAATAATTTTCAAAGAAGTTAGGTTCACCAAAATGAATAATAAGGGGAAGTGGGGGTTTTATAACCTTGGTCATAGAACACCAATATTCTCCTATTATCATTTGAATATTTCCTAGGAGTCATAATTAGATTGACTAAAAACCTCACAAGTGAGTCAATTCACAGTGAGGAGAACCTAGGAAGGGGTTATTTAAGCTTTAAGGGGTTCACCACCAAGCAAATTCTTGGAAAAGACAAATGAACACTAGATCTACAAAACCTAGTTATGAAAGCTAAATGAGGTATGCATATAATAAAAATATGCAATAGGGAGATATGATGTGTGTACTTGGGTTGTCTGGAGATGTTGTGAGGATTTCAGAAATGTAAAGAAGTTGCCAAAATGTGCTATGGAGGACTAAGACACCCAAGATGGCGTATTAGTCCCGTTGCTTTTTTTTGGGGCAAATACAAAATCTTCGGATGTTGGAACCAAATCTGAAAGAATATCCAAAGAATATTCTTGGGAGGACTAAGATGCCCAAGGTGGTTTATTATTCCCATTTTGAATTTCTAAAAACTTTGAGTGTGATCTTGAGCTCGAAGGTTTGCACTTGCTTCTTCTCGGGTCTTAGGCTTTGAAACTTTTGGATCTGGCCTGTAGGTGAGTTTCCATGAAGATGACAACTTTGTAATGCAACTTTGTAAATTTTACAACTTTGCACTCCAAATGATCTTCAAGAATTCAATCTAAACCTACAAACACAAATATGCAAGATGGGAAAAACTTTTTGATTGTTATTGAATGGGGGCTTGCCTTGGTCAAACCCCTTGTTGGTAATTAAACCTTGAAATGAAATAGAGTAATGAAGGGAAATGGTGAATGAACAGATTCAATGCTACAACTCATCAAACCCTTGTAAAGTCTTCATACTTGTGTGAAATGGCTACAATGGATATGGATCTTGAACCAAAGATATGGTCTTGAATTGCTAGCTTGAATCAAAACCCTACATCACAAATGTTAGCACAATAACACACATGATGCAAGATCTTTGATATGATGCTTGAATATTGATGATGGCTCCAAATGCTTGATGAATTACTCTTGAATACTCTTGTGGACTCAATTTTGCTAGAATAGATGCTCTCACAAATTTCTTAGATAAAAATGAGTGGGAAAACCTTGTATTTATACTTATCTATGCTTAATATCCAAGGCGACATATGAATTCATTAAATAAAGGAGGCTAAATCTTTCCAAGATTTGAAATTGAATCCTGAAATTGACTCAAGGAGGACTAAGATGTCGTAGATGGTGTCTTAACTTCCCAAATCATGAAACTTGGGGCAAGGACACCAAAAAGGGGCTCAATAAAGATGCCTCAAAATCAGGGTCTTGACCTCAGGTGGACAAAGACGCCCTAGGTGTTGTTTTAGTCCTGAACCAAAATCAGGGAAACAAAGATAAGAATCATTGAATTATCATTTATGCATTGGAGAATGTCAGGATTAGCCAAAAAAAGATGCGATTCATAGGGGTTGTGGACACAAAATAGGGCCAATTAAGCCACAAATAATGATAAATAAAGCAAGGGGGGCCCAAACAAGTGTGAAAATGCAAGGGTATGTGTTTTACTACACTACAACAATATGTGTTTAGCTACAAACAACATTGTTTAGCTTCAAACAATTTTTTTGTTATAAATAGCATATCAGTATGTGGAAACTATTCAAATAGACCTGATCTCAGTTCTTTTACTTCTTTTATTTCTAACAAACTATATGACAATTTTGTAACATTATTTGGAACTGAAGAAAATATGATATAATGGTTTTATTTCAAAATGTATGCACAAATTAATAACTTAAGTTGGCACATATATGTGTGTGTACATAGACCTTTGTCTACATACAAATACATACTTTTGACATACCTTCTTTTGTTACTTATTAAATTCATTCTTAAATAAATAACAACTTACGTTGAATTTAATCATGTACCATGTGTATGATATGAATAATGTATTGATTAGTTCCATTTGAATCATTTTTCTGATTGGTATTAAATGAGGAAATAAGTATACTGAATTACTTTTTCCATAGATATGTGAGTAAGGAATATTCTCTTGTTATAATAGAACAACAACACCTAAGTAGACTAGAGCACCTATGGGTAGATGCTGCTAGAGGTTAGATAGTTTCGATGAGATAATTTGTTGAAAGTTACCTTCCGGGATGGGTTTCGAAATGGAGTTCAGAGAGTATAGGTTTTTGCTTTATCCAAAACCTATTGTTTGTTGTTGCAACTATATTTTTATGCTTAGGAAAGCAATTAGACCATCATGTATGTTTGGAATTTGTGATAACACTCTCTGCCATGTTCCTAGTATAGCTCATGCATTTTTCTAACTCATAGATAGAGATACATGTTGATGTTTGGGCATGCACCAGATTCCACCTTGCAAATTGTTCTCTTGCTAAAATTTCCATGTAGGGTCGAGTATTCTTCAAGTTGGAAGAATTCTGGGGAAGCGTAAGCTTCATGGTTGGGTGGTAAAGTGCTTCAGCCATGTTCTCATCCACTAGTGGAGGAAAGCATCAAGAGGAAACCTTCGATGCTTTCAAGACTATCTTGGTCTATGATGTAACATTGATGTAAAATTTATGCATTGTATTGACTATGTGACCTTATGAGCCAAGTCAACTTGGATATTGTAATTGGCATTTAAATTGAATATATATATGTATATATCTTTGAATCATTTTAATTAGACATGTGTTGCTATGATTGACAATAGCTACTTAGTTATGTTTTTTTCAAATAAAATATTCATAATGTTATTTGCAATAATATAATTAGGTAATAATTAGAATGGGTTATTACATGGATATTTGTGCTTAGCTATGGTTGTTAGTATTGTGTGCATGTTTTATGAATTAAATATTTGCAGCCTAAACGAGGTAGATTATAGCCCACAACAATTGTGAGGTACAACTTGCAGCCAAAGGAGTTCCTAGACAACAAAGTAGGGGAGGTTCTAGAATAAATTGAGCGCAACAACTACAACATGGATACACTTAATGAAGATAATTGTGCATCATTATGATGCCCAATAAATATGTTGAAGGAGAAGAACCATTTTGCAGTTACGAGTCTAATGTGATTGATTCAAGTAGTCCACGTTCCAATTCTATTACAACAGAGTCTTAGTTCTACTTGGACTCTTCTTCCTCTTTCAACTATATATTTCTAAGTCTTTATCATGCTTTGATATATAGGGAGTGGTGATTTATGATTTTAGTTTAGAGTCCTTGTTTTAATAAAATTCCCTCATACTTATATGTATGGCTTGGTGGTTGAGGTATTAGGAGTTAGTTAATTTTGTTGAAGAGCGGGTATAGTTACTAGATACTTTCAATTAGTTGTTCTTATGCAGACAATGTTTATTGTTTAATCATGGTTTCATGAATAAGATATCTCAATAGAACATTATGTGATATTTTGGAGTTGTGCAATAAATAATTTTGAGTTATTATGACTACGTTAATCTAAGAAGTTGGATTTGAGTTAGATTAGTGGAGGCAGCCACTTGAGCAAGGTCCACTCAAGGTAATTGTCCCTCACTTCATTTTTTGTGCTATTACTTTTGTTGTAGCAATTATTTCATAAATACATGGGTAAGTGCAAAAATATGGGGGGCCAAAAAGGGGGCTTAAGTGACCACTTATTTTTATTTTTATTTTTATTTTTTATTTTTTTGAAATCGGGAAATACTGACCTTGGATGTGAAATTGAGGATAGTTACACTAATTTTTTTGAGGTGCAACAAAAACAAGGATCAAAGTGCTCCGAGTCTACTTTCTAAACTACTAATTTATTTTAAAAATGGTTGAGATTAAGGGGTTAAAAAGAGGGTTGTACATTAATTGGTGTTGTTTTTGTCAAAAAAACATAACATAACAACTTTTGTATGTCCCTAGCACGGTGAACTTTTTTTTAGTATTTTTAAAATTGCTCTAGTGAGAAATTAGATAATAGTATGTAGTTGATGCACAATATTTTTGATAATTTTTTAATGAATATTTGATTTTTTACTAATTTTCTAAGTGGACACTTCCTGAAAAATAGAATTTTGGCCATGCTAACCCTACAAATTTTGTAAATTAATTGGTTTTTATTTTTATTTTTTAAAATTTGTTGAATGGAGTCTAGTTTCTAAAACTGTAATTTATTTGAAATTTTGATGAACGGTTAATTTATAACGGAAAAAAACACCAAACACTATTTTCTGCCAAAAAAGAGACATACAAAAAACAAAAATTATAGATGAAATGCTTAACATTGTCAAAAAGTGAAAAAAATTACATCGTTGGATAGCTAAGAGAGAACTTATCATTACCCAGGTGTTTGATTTGTTTGACATTGAAACACGTGCAATCCTGACAGTGAGCATGAACCTGATTATGTGAAATGTTGTAGAATTGGCAAAAACACATCTCTAGTCATTAGGAAGGCCCTCGAAGCCTTTGGTTTGGTATTCCAAGGAAAATACCAAACCTAAGGCTTAAGGATTCCCAAAGCAAGATAAAACGTGAGATAATTATAACGTGCTCACATTATATCTTAGTTTTGACATGGTTTTTTGCATTTGTGTGGTACATGTCTAGCAAGACATAACGTGAGTGTGGTATAACATACTTGCATTATGTCTTACCTTATGTTAAATGCTACTCTATTGAATATATGTTTATATATTTGTATGTTTTTATGCACATGTATTCTTGTATGTCATGTTTGTATGTCTGTATGCATGCTTGTATGTATGTATGTATACTTGTATGTATGTATGTATATATCAATCAATTTCATCTTGGGGGAACTACCCCCAAACCCTCATTAAATAATTTGGGGGGAAACCATACTAATCAAATCGGAAAATTTAACCTTCGAGTCTGATTAGGCTCCATATAAGATGTATGTATGTCTTTAGAAGGAGGGATAATTTTAAGAGAGAGAGAGAGAGATAGATAGATAGATAGAGAGAGAGAGAGAGAGAGAGAGAGAGAGAGAGAGAGAGAGAGAGAGAGAGAGTTGTCTAGGTAAGGTGGGAGGGAGAGAGGGAGGGAAAAAACTGAGAGAGAGAGAGAGAGGTCTTGGGAGAGGGGGTGGAAGGTATTTTTCAAGAGAGAGGGAGTGGGAGAGAAGGGATTGGGGTGAGAGGGAATCGACTAGGTAGGGTGAGAGAGAGAAAGGCGAGGGTGGGAGAGAGATAATTGAGAGAGAGGGAGAGAAATATAGATATGTAGGTAGGGTTCTAGAGGGCAAGACTTGAGAGTGTGAGGGGGGTGAGAGGGAGAGAATTGAGAGATAGGTAGTGAGAGGGAGTGCAAGAGAGAGGGAGTGGGAGAGAGAAGGAGTGGGAGAGAAGAGTGTGAGAGTGAGAGACCTGAGAGAGGGAGAGGGTGTGGGAGGGAGTGACTTGAAAGAAGGATAGATAGAGGGGGTGGAGTGAGAGGGACTTATCTAGGTAGGGTGGGAGTGATAGATAGAGAGAAGGGGAGAGAGAGAGTTACCTAGGTAGGGTGCCAGAGGGAGAGACCTGAGAGAGAGAAGGATGGGACGAAGAGACCTAAGAGAGATGGAGAGAGAGGGAGTGATGGAGAGGCAGTGGGAGGGAGATAGTGAGACATAGATAGAGGGATCAAGAGAGAGTGGTAGGGATTGATTGAGATAGAGGTACGTAGAAAGAGGGAGAGGGTAGATAGAGACAATTAGAGAGGGTAGGAGAGAGGGATTAGGGTTTAAGGGTTGAGGGTTGAGTGTATAGGGTTAAGGTTTTAAGAGTTTAAGGATTGAGGTTGAGGGTTGAGGGTATAGGGGTTGAGGGATTCAAGTTTAAGGGTTGGGGGTAGAGATTAAAGGGTAGAGGGTTTAAGGGTTGAGGGATTAAGGGTTGAGGGTTTAGGGATTAGGTTAGATATTTTTCTTGGGTTTAAGGGTTTATGGGTTGAGGGATCAGGGTTGAGGGTAGAGGGTAGAGGGTTTAAGGGTTTAGGATTCAAGGGTTGAGAGTTGAGGGTTTAGGGTTGAGTGTTTAAGGGTTTAAGGGTTGAGGGTTTAGGGTTGAGGTATTAGGGTAGAGAGGGAGGGATGTATGGATGGAGAGATGGAGGGAGAAGTGAGATAGAGAGGAGATAAGAGGAAGGAGAGACAAAGATATATGAGGGTTGAGGATCTAATGTATAGGGTAGAGGTTTGAGAGTTGGGGGTATAAGGTTGAGAACCTATAGGGTTGATGGTTTAGGGTATTGGGTTGAGGGTATAGGGTTGATGGTACATATGGTTGAAGGATTAGGGTTGAGGGTCCAA
>CM021108.1:79929611-79991259 GCA_007115665.2 Sequoiadendron giganteum
TAGGTTTGAGGGTATATGGTTGAAGGAGTAAGGTTGACGGTCCAATGTATAGGGTATAGGGTATAGGGGTTGATGGTTTAGGGTTTAAGGGTTGAGGGATTAAGGGTTGCGGGTTGAGAATTGAGGGTTGGGGGTTTAATGTAGAGGGTAGAGGGTAGAGGGGTAGAGGGTAGAGGGTAGAGAGTAGAGGGTAGAGGGTAGAGGGTAGAGGGTAGAGGGTAGAGGGTAGAGGGTAGAGAGTTTACTTGGGTTTAAGGGTTAAGGGTTGAGGGCTGAGGGTAGAGGGTTTTAAGGGTTTAGGGTTTAAGGGATGATGGTTGAGGGTTGAGGGTTTAGTGTTTAGTGTTTAAGGGTTTAAGGGTTTAAGGGTTGAGGGTAGACGGTAGAGGGTTTAAGGGTGTAGGGTTTAAGGGCTGAGGGTTTAGGGTTTAGGGTTTAGGGTTGAGTGTTTAAGGGTTGATGGTTTAGGGTTGAGTGATTAGGGTAGAGAGGGAGGGAGGGAGGGAGGGAGCGAGGGAGAGATGGAGGGAGAAATGAGATAGAGAGAAGGAGAGAAGAGGAGGGAGGGACAAATATATATGATGGTTGAGGATCCAATGTATAGTGTAGAGGGTTTAAAATTAAGGGTATAGAGTTGAGGACCTATAGGGTTGATGGTTTAGAGTATTGGGTTGAGGGTATAGGGTTGATGGATTAGGGTTGAGGGTAGAGGGTAGAAGGTTTAAGGGTTTAGGGTTGAGGGTTAAGGGTTGAGGGTAGAGGTTTAGGGTATAGGTTTGAGGATATATGGTTGAAGGATTAGAGTTGAGGGTCCAATGCATAGGTTAGATGGTATAGGGGTTGAGGGTTTAGGGTTTAAGGGTTGAGGGATTAAGCATTCAGGGTTTAACTTCATCTATTTGAAAAAATGGGTCCAACAAATGGGGTCTCCCAGTGATTTACATCACCGAGAGACCGCATTTCTTGTACCCATTTTTTCAAACAAGCCACTTCATTGCCAATTTTACCGAATTGGCAAGCTAGTGGGCCCACAAGCTTGCCAATTTGGTGAAATTGGCAACCTAACTTGGCCTATTTGAATTTTTTTTTCCAAGAAAAGGGGTCTCCCCGTGATTTTAGTTGTCTCCTAAAATCATTATGCACTTCCTCATAGATTTTAACTATCTCCTCATCATCAGCCAAGTTAACCACAACAGGAGGATGAATGATAATATCCATAGAAGGTTTTAATTCTTGTTGTGTAGAATTTATAGGCTTTGGTAAGAGAGGAGGCTCATTTTTTATTTCTTTTGTCATGTTTAAATTTTTATTTTCAATTTTATTTTTGCCACTCATCTTTCAAGCAAGAGCACAACACCTACGCCTATGCTCTCTAGCATTGCGGTTCCTTTTATTACAATTTTCAAATTGTGTTTTTGTAGGAGTGGGTTTATCAACCATAGGTTATTTTTATTCTTGTGAGGGAAGAATGGAAGAAACAATGGAAGGTTGTTCAACCACTTTCTCTTTGGCTTTGTAAATTTTATTAGGAGATAGATTAGAACTTGCTTGGTTTTCTCTATGTCTCTTGTAGGAAACAAGTAAGGGTTTATTCATGGATGGGTTTTAATTTGTTGGAAGGGTTTTAGGCTCAATATTGTTTTGTTTAGGAGGTGGAGGTTCAAGCATGGGTGTAGGTTTGATCATGGGTGGAGGAAAGTTTTCAAGGGATAGTTTTGTTATGCATTTTTCTTTGAACTTTTGGTAGGATAGGGAAAGGAATTCTTCATGTGGTCTTAAAGGTTCATGGGCTTAGGCCAAAAATAATCTAAGGATAAATTTACATGAGAAGATGGGGGTCTAGAGCCACTATAGTTTAGGATGAATATGTCATTACTGACTGGAAAATTTAAGCACATATGGAGAACGAATGTGATCACATTCATGCAGTGAAGCCATTTGTAGCCCAACTTCACACAAAATTGGTCTTAATTAGATATAATAGGAAATGATACATTTGATTTCTTCAAGCCTACTTATAATGGGAGTGTGATTGAGCCCATCGTAGCATGAGAAAAACCATCATGCATTTTAATCCACACTTTTGGTTTATCATCTATCTTGAGTGAGCTCATGCACATATACGAATTCTTCTATGATCACATTCTCTTGATAGATGGGATCAATTAAAATCCCAGGAGTGGGCTTGTTATTGATTCTTTTGGCTATGTTAAGAGGACCATCAGGAGCATGTTTAATTATTTATTCTGAAGAGAAATTAATGTCAATGGTTTTGTATTTACAAGGCTCGATGTCAGTCACTCCTATCATTGTATCAATAGGAATTTGTTCATGATTGCTCATATTTTAATCATCCGTGTCAACATTCATCACATCGGGCTTAGTTTTTCTAGGCTTAAAAAATGAAATATTATGGTTGGGCATGGGATTGGTAAATATTTGTAAGTTTTGGTTGGGATGAGCCACAAACTTATTACCTTTTTCGTTCACATCTCCAATTAGGATATGATTTGAATCAATGAGGTCTTGCACAAGATGTTTAAGACGCTTGCACTGTTCTATATCATGTACTTTTTGGTGGTGATACACACACTAGGCATTGTGTTTGAAGCTCAGAGGTAATAGCTTGCTAGGGTCAAGGGGTCAGATGAGAGGTAAGGTAAGAATGTTTTTTTTAAGAGTTGGGTCATGATGTTGTGAAGTGTGTCGAGTAAGGGAGTAAATTGCCTTAGTGGATCCCCAAAGATATAAGGATTACTCTTATTTATAGTAGCTACTTGGGTATCAACTAGTTGTGTGGGTTGAGAGGTAAAATTTAGTTGAAGGAAAATTTTAGTTTATCTTCTGAAATGTTGATAAGTGTTTAAATTGTTTGAAGTTTCAAAATTTTTAGGATGGGTAGGAGTAGCTTTTGGTTCACTAGCACTTACATAATTTTTATAATCTCAAAGGGTAGTGCATAGGTGCATGAAGGAAGGAAATTTCATCATGGTGAGCTTATCCCTTATCTTGCTTTGTAAGTTTTCTATGAACATATTTTGAAGGTGGGAATCGAGAATCTTCACACTGATTTGGGAATAAAGCAACTCATAGCGTGAAATAAATTCAATGAATTTTTTTACCTTGTTTTGCTCACATCTCATAAAATCAGCCAATGTCATTTCAAGAACCATGTGCACTTGTAAATGGTTAATAAAAACCTCAAAAATTTCATTGAATGAACGAATTGAGTTGTTCGGTAATGCCATAAACCAGTCCAAGGAAATTTCTTTCAAGGATTGGGGAAAAAAATTTAGCCAAAAAGTTTATCCTAAAGGATAAATTCACTACACAAAGTAGTGAAGGCATTAACATGATTAGCAAGATCTCCCTTTCCTCCATATTTCTCAAATCTAGGGATCTCTATACCTTGTAGCACTGGAGTTCTCAATATCTCCAAGGATAATGGGTTGATTTTTACATAGTATGAAGGTAGACTATTTTGATTTTGATTTATGGTAGAGAATTGGCATTGAAGGGATGAAAAGATTTATAAGAGGTGGTTAATGATAGGATCATTTCTTGTAGTTTGGGATGGAGGTGAGTATGGTGGTGGTGTGTATTTGTTGGAAGGAAAAATGAATGCATTTCTTTTGGGAGGAGGTATGAGATTAGATGCCACATAGGTATAAGGAGCACTAGTGGAAATGTGTGAGGTAGGAGGGATATTTCTAGTAGGTTGCATCGTTGTGGTCACTTGAGGAGTTGTATAGGTGGGAATGGATGCTATGGTTGAAGAGGGAGGAGTTTGATTTCTTCCTTGCACATTTTTTTAGGTTTGAGCACCATTGGTGGTGGGAGGAAGGTTTTTTCCAAAGATGTGAGCTATGTTACACACAACTTCTAGTCCTTCATCACTTTCCATCATGTGGTGAAGACTATCTATAGAAGGTATAACAGTGTTGGAAATGTTTCCAATACTCACACTATCTTGTAAATGAGTTGTCTTCATACATTTTCAATATGTTTTCTTGAGGAATATGATCAACCATTGTTTGAACAATTGGCATAATACTTGTAGGTAAGGTAGGCATGAAAAAGAGGTGTCAAAGGTATAATCCATAACTATTGAACTAATGCCAACACCAGAAGTAAGAGAGTTTGATAACCCAAGATCCACAATGAGTGTCTTATCATGGGATGAAATGAGTCTCGCACTTCATCTAACCATAGTATTAGCAATAGTAAATCAAGTACTATAGCTCATACAAGGGATAAACCACAAAAATTACAATGAACACAATACCCTATGCTTGCAATTACAATTGAAATGAAAGAAATTGGAATAACAACAATTCTGGAAACTAAAACAAAAAATTGAAGGCAACCCACAAAAGCATAGAAAAATAATTGTAGACCCTGAAAACTGGAGAATCAAATTCAACAGGGACTAAGGTGCCAGTAAGGGCATCTTGGTCCTCTTGGTGAGATTCTAAAGTTATAGGGAGTGAAACAAACAAAAAACAATAGAGAGAGGATTTTGGAGCAAAAACCCTAGGAGGGACTAAGATGCTAGGAAGGACATTTTAGTCCTAGCAGAGGTTTTTATGAAAAAAACAACAAATTCTAGATTTCCTATAGTTTTTACATATTGCCTATTCAGAATACTGATGTTTAGAAATAGGAAATTGTGTAAATGAGTGGAAGAAAAGGTAACTAGGAACAAGTAATTGAATGCGAGACTTGAATGCGATTTTTCAATTTTTAATGCAATAGAAATGTTTCTAAATGCAATTAAGAGGATGAACAATGCACTTTTCAATTTTTAAATAAAATGAAATGATGCAAGAAAGTAAAATTGCAGCCTACATTCTCTTTTACTAATGTAAAATAGGAAACCCTAGATGTAATTTCACTAATGCAAGATGTAAGAAACCCTAAATGCACTTTCACTAATGTAAGATGCAATGAATGCAATCTAGATCTAGGACTTTTATGGAATCCAAATTAGAAAAATAATATTCAAAGAAGTTAGGTTCACCAAAATTAATAGTAGGGGAAAGTGGGGGTTTTATAACCTTGGTCATAGAACACCAATATTCTCCTATTATCATTTGAATATGTCCTAGGAGTCCTAATTGGATTGACTAAAAACCTCACAAGGTGAGTTAATTCACAATGAGGAGAACCTAGGAAGGGGTTCTTTCAGCTTTAAGGGGTTCACCACCAAGCAAATTCTTGGAAAATACAAATGAACATTCAACCTAAAAAACCTAGTTATGAAAGCTAAATGAGGTATGCATATAATGAAAATATGAAATAGGTAGATATGATGTGTGTACTTGAGAAGTCTAGAGATGTTGTGAGGATTTCAAAAATGTAAAGAAGCTGCCAAAATCTGCTATGGAGTACTAAGACATGCAAGGTGGTGTATTAGTCCTGCTACTTTTTTTCGGGGCAAATACAAAATATTCGGATGTTGGAACCGGATCTGAAAGAATGATCTGATTTAATAGATCTATGATAGATGCTTAAAATGCTTAATTATAATCCAAAAGTACTTAATTACAATTTAACTCTTAACAAAATTAAATTAATGAAATTACAAAGAGATTAAAGAAAGAACAAAATGAGAGAGAGAAAAATAATGCAAACGAAATTGATAACGAAGTTCGTCGTTTAAAATGATTGTCTCCGGGCCCCTCTCCAATGAGTGGACCGATCCAATTATTCCTCCAAAAATTTGGTTACATTCGTCAGCAGAACCTCCTCTTGGTTTACAAAGAAATTCTCAATTGCACCTCCAAAGTGCATGGAGACAAGCTTCTCCAAAAGCACATAAATACAATAATTTCTCCAAGGAAAAGAAACTCTCACACTTGCAAAGTTCTTCTAAAATCACTTATTTCACACCCCCCATTCTACCCCTTTTTATATTACATTTTATGCCAAAATTGGTGTAAAACTAATTAAATACCCAATCTCCCTTACATAGAAAAAAATCAATAATATTCTCCTTTAATAATTTCTGGAAGGATAATATCCCCTCAAAATAATTCTCTTTCCATTTGAATGGTTACGAGTGGATTTATTCTCTATTATTTAGGAGATATTTTATGTAAGGTTTTATTTGGCCTCTTTATTTAGGAATAATATTCCTAATATTTCCTGAATAAAGAGAATACGTTAGGCTCCTTAACCCATGGGATATATTAGGCCACTAAAAATAAGGATATAGCCTTATCTTAAGGCTTTGAAAAAACCAAGTCAAATCCCCTTTAGAGAAGATGGTGGGTGGTGGTCCCACCACCCTCTCGTTTTAAATGCTTTACAAAAATGATAAGGGGGATCTCTATTTAAGTGGGCTGCCCCCCATACCATGGGTGGCATCCCACTTTATGTGGGTTACCCCCCATAGCATGGGTGGCACTCCACTTAATGTGGGTCGCCCCCCATACCATGGGTGGTGCCCACATAATGTGGGCCACCCCCCTAGGAAGGGGGAAACCCATTTAATGATTATATATATATATATATATATTTTCCTTTTTGTTTTATATTATTCCAACAATAATACTTTCATGGGATGCCATGTGTTAGGGGCTGATTGGTTGTTGAGATGACTGGGTGTTGACGTCATCAGGGCAATTTTGACCCAATCTTTGACCTTCCGTAACTTCGCCATGTGGACTCCGTTTTTCATGAAACGAACTCTACTGGAATCGTGACGATGAGCACTATGAAATGGTGCTGAATTTGACAAATTTTATTTTTACCCTTTTTTCAGCTTGGGTCTGGGAGTTGACCAGAAGTTTGACCATAAATATCTTGAGTTTCGGGACTCCGATTGACTCCGTTCAAGTTGTGTTGGAGTTAGGATCCTGAGCACTTCTTAATGATACCAAAACTGGAGAAAAATAGAGAATTTCAAAATTCGATGAAAAATCCTCCGGATCAAAGAATCTCTAAAGAATATGCTTTGGAGGACTAAGATACCCAAGGTGGCGTATTAGTCCCATTCTGAATTTCTAAAAACTCTAAATGTGATCTTGAGCTCCAAGGTTTGCACTTGCTTCTTCTTGGTTCTTAGGCTCTGAAACTTTTGGATTTGGCTTGTAGGTGAGTTTCTGTGAAGATGACAACTTTGTAATGAAACTTTGCAACTTTTACAACTTTGCACTCCAAATGATCTTCAAGACTTCAATCTAAACCTACAAACACAAATATGCAAGATGGGAAAAACTTGTTGATTGTTATTGAATGGGGGCTTGCCTTGGTCAAACCCCTTGTTGGTAATTAAACCTTGAAATGAAATAGAGTAATGAAGGGAAATGGTGAATGAACAATATGCAATGCTACAACTCACCAAACCCTTGTAAAGTCTACATACTTTTGTGAAATGACTCCAATGGATATGGATCTTGGACCAAAGATATGGACTTGAATTTCTAGCTTGAATCAAAACCCTACATCACAAATCTAGCACAATAACACACATGATGCAAGATCTTTGATATGATGCTTGAATCTTGATGATGGCTGCAAATTCTTGATGAATTACTCTTGAATACTCTTGTAGACTCAATTTTTCTAGAATAGATGCTCTCACAACTTTCTTAGATGAAAATGAGTGGGGAAACCTTGTATTTATACTTATCTATGCTTAATATCCAAGGCGACATATGAATTCATTAAATAAAGGAGGCTAAATCTTTCCAAGATTTGAAATTGAATCCTGAAATTGACTCAAGGAGGATTGAGATGTCCTAGACGACGTCTTAACTTCCCAAGTCATGAAACTTGGGGCAAGGACACCAAAAAGGGCCCAATTAAGATGCCTAAAAATCAGGTTTCCGAGACCTCCGGGGGACAAAGACGCCCTAGGTGGTGTTTTAGTCCTGAACCAAAATCAAGGACACAAAGATGAGAATCATTGAATTATCATTTATGCATTGGAGAATGTCAGGATTTGCTCGAAAAAGATTCAATTCATAGGGCTTGTGGACACAAAATAGGACCAATTAAGCCACAAATAATTATAAATAAAGCAAGGGGGGCCCAAACAAGTGTGAAAATGCAAGGGTATGTGTTTTAATACACTACAACAGTATGTGTTTAGGTGAAAACAACATTTTTTAGCTTCACACATTTTTTTTGTTACAAACAACATATTAGTATGTGGAAACTATTCAAATAGACCTGATCTCAGTTCTTTTACTTGTCTTTTTGAAAAACTATATGACAATTTTGTAACATTATTTGGAATTGAAGTAAATATGATATAGTGGTTTTATTTCAAAATGTATGCACAAATTAATAAATTAAGTTGGCACATATATGTGTATGCACATATACCTTTGTCTACATACATGCACATACTTGTGACATACCTTCTTTTGTTACTTATTAAATTCATTCAAATGAATAATGATTTATGTTGAATGTAATCATGTACCATGTGTATGATATAAATAATGTATTGATCAATTCCATTTGAATTAGTTTTTTGATTTTTATTAAATAAGGAAATAAGTAGACTAAATTACTTTTTCCATAGATATGTGAGTAAGGAATATTCTCTTGTTATAATAGAACAACAACACCTAAGTAGACTAGAGAACCTATTAGTAGATACTACTAGAGGGTAGATAGTTTCTATGAGATAATTTGTTGAAAGTTACCTTCCAGGGTAGGTGTCGAAATGGAGTTCAGAGAGTATAGGTTTTTGTTTTATCCAAAACCTATTGTTTGTTGTTGCAACTATATTTTTTATGCTTGGCCAAACAATTAGCCCATTATGTATGTATGGACTTTGTGATAACACTCTCTGTCATTCCTAGTATAGCTCATGCATTTTTCTAACTCATAGATAGAGATACATGTTGATGTTTAGCAATGAACCAGATTCCACCTTGCAAATTATTCTCTTGCTAAACTTTCCATGTAGGGTCGAGTATTCTTCAAGTTGGAAGAATTTCGAGGAAGTGTAAGCTTCATGGTTTGGTGGTAAAGAGATTCAACCATGTTCTCATCCACTAGTGGAGGAAAGCGTCAAGAGGAAACCTTCGATGCTTTCAATACTATCTTGGTCTATGATGTAACCTTGATGCAAAATTTATGCATTGTATTAACTATGTGACCTTATGAGCCAAGTCAACTTGGATATTGTAATTGACATTGAAATTGAATATATATATATATCTTTGAATCATTTTAATTAGACATGTGTTGCTATGATTGACAATAGCTACTTAGTTATGATTTTTTTAAATAAAATATTCATAATGTTATTTACAATAATATAATTAGGTAATAATTAGAATGGGTTATTACATGGATATTTGTGCTTAGCTATGGTTGTTAGTATTCTGTGCATGTTTTATGAACTAAATATTTGTAGCCTAAATGAGGTAGATTATAGCCCACAACAATTGTGAGGTGCAACTCACAACCAAAGGAGTTCCTAGAGAACAAAGTAGGGGAGGTTCCAGAATAAATTGAGCGCAACAAATTCAACATGGAGGCACTTAATGAAGATGATTGTGCATCATTATGATTTCCAATAAATATGTTAAAGGAGAAGAACCATGTTGCAGCTATGAGTCTAACATGATTGATTCAAGTAGTCCACATTCTAATTCTATTACAACATAGTCTTAGTTCTACTTGGAATCTTCTTCCTCTTTCAGTTATAGATTGCTAAGTATTTATCATACATTGATATATAGGGAGTGGTGATTTATGATTTTAGTTTAGAGTCCTTGTTTTAATAAAATTCCCTCATACTTATATGAATGGCTTGGTAGTTGAGGTATTAGGAGTTAGCTAATTTTGTTCAAGAGTGGATATAGTTACTAGATATTTTCAGTTAGTTGTTCTTATGCAGACAATGTTTATTGTTCAATCATGGTTTCATGAATAAGATATCTCAATAGAATCTTATGTGATATTCTGGAGTTGTGCAATAAATGATTTTGAGTTATTACGATTGTGTTAATCTAAGAAGTTGTATTTGAGTTAGATTAGTGGAGGCAGTCATTGAGCAAGTTCCACTCAAGGTAATTGTCCCTCACTTCTTTTTTTGTGCAATTACTTCAGTTGTAGCAATTATTTCATAAATACATGGGTAAGTTCAAAAAGATGGGGGGCCAAAAAGGGGGCTTAAGTGGCCACTTTTTTTTTTGAAATCAGGAAATACTGACCTTGGATGTGAAATTGAGGATAGTTACACTCAAAATTTTGAGATGCTACAAACAAAGGGATCAAAGTGCTTGAAGTCTACTTTCTAAACTACTAATTTATTTTAAAAATGGTTGAGATTAATGGGTTCAAAACAGGAATGTACAACAATTCGTGTTGTTTTTGTTAGAAAAAACATAACATAGCAACTTTTGTACATCCCTAGCACGGTGAACCTTTTTTTAGTATTTTTAAAATTGCTTGAATGAGAAATTAGATAACATTATGTAGTTGATGCACAAGTTTTTTGATAATTTTTTAAGGAATATTTGATTTTTTACTAATTTTCTAAGTGGACACTTCCTGAAAAATAGAATTTTGGCCATGCTACCCCTAAAAATTTTGAAAACTAATTGATTTTTAATTTTTTTTTTTAAATTTGTAGAATGGAGTCTAGTTTCTAAAAAAATAATTTATTTGAAATTTCGATGAATGGTTAATTTATAATGAAAAAAACACCAAACAATATTTTCTACCAAAAAAAACACATACAAACAAAATAGATTACAGATGAAAGGCTTAACATTGTCAAAAAGTGAAAAAAATTACATCGTTGGATAGCTAAAAAAGAACTTAACATTACCTAGGTGTTTGATTTGTTTGACATTGGAACATGTGCAATAATGATGGTGAGCATGAACCTGATTATGTGAAATGTTGTAGAATTGGCAAAAACACATCTCTGGTCATTGGGAAGGCCCTCCAAACCTTTAGTTTGGTATTCCAAGGAAAATACCAAGCCTAAGGCTTGGGGATTCCCAAAGAAAGATATAACGTGAGCACATTATAACGTGATCACATTATATCTTAGTTTTGACATAGTTTTTTGTGTTTGTGTGGTACATGTCTAGCAAGACATAACATGAATGCGGTATAACACACTCACATTATGTCTTGCTTTATGTTAAATACTACTCTATTGAATGTATGTTTGTATGCCCATTTATGCTTGTATGCCATGTATGTATGTGTGTATGCATGCTTGTATGTATGTATGTATGTATGTATGTATGTATGTATACCTGTATGTATGTATCAATAGATGTATGTATGTATGTATGTATGTATGTATGTATGTATGTATACCTGTATGTATGTATCAATAGATGTATGTATGTATGTATGTATGTATGTATATATCAATTTCATCTTGGGGGCGCTATCCCCAAACCCCCATTAAATAATTTGGGGGGGAAACCATGCCAACCAAAGGGGAAAATTTAACCTTTAAGTCTAATTAGGCTCCATATAACAAAATTTATGTATGTATTTATGTATGTCTTTAGAGGGAGGGAGAATTTTAAGAGAGAGAGAGAGAGAGAGAGAGAGAGAGAGAGAGAGAGAGTTGTCTAAGGGTGGGAGGGAGGAGAGGAGAGACATGGAAGAGAGAGAGAGAGATTCTTGGGAGAGGGAGAGGGGGTGGAAGGGAGATTCTAGGAGAGAGGGAGTGGGAGAGAAGGGGTTGGGGTGAGAGGGAATTATCTAGGTAGGGTGAGAGAGAGAGAGGCGGGGGTGGGAGAGAGATAATTAAGAGAGAGGGAGAGAGAGAGAGAGAGGAGGGAGAGAGAGAGGGAGAGAAAGATAGTTATGTAGGTAGGTTCCAGAGGGTGAGACTTGAGAGTGTGAGGGGGGTGAGAGGGAGAGAACTAAAAGATAGGTAGTGAGAGGGAGTGCAAGAGAGAGTGAGTGGGAGAGAGGAGTGTGCGAGTGAGAAACCTAAGAGAGGGAGAGGGTGTGGTAGGGAGTGACCTGCGAGAGGGATAGATAGAGGGGGTGGAGTGAGAGGGAATTATCTAGGTAGGGTGGGAGTGATAGATAGAGAGAAGGGGGGATAGAGAGAGAGAGATAGTTACCTAGGTAGGGCGCTAGAGGGAGAGACTTGAGAGAGAGAATGATGGGAGGGAGAGACCTAAGAGAGATGGAGAGAGAGGGAGAGGTAGAGAGAGAGAATGATAGAGAGGTAGTGGGAGGGATATAGTGAGAGATAGATAAAGGGACCGAGAGAGAGTGGTAGGGATTGATTTAGCTAGAGGTATGTAGAAAGAGGGAGAGGGTAGATAGAGACAATTAGAGAGGGTAGGAGAGAGGGATTAGGGTTTAAGGGTTGAGGGTTAAAGGGTTTAAGGGTTGAGGTTGAGGGTTGAGGGTATAGGGATTGAGGGATTCAAGTTTAAGGGTAGAGGGTAGAGGGTAGAGGGTAGAGCGTAGAGGGTTTAAGGGTTGAGGGATTAAGGGTTGAGGGTTTAGAGATTAGGGTAGAGATTTTTCTTGGGTTTAAGGGTTTAAGGGTTTAAGGGTTTAAGGGTTGAGGGATCAGGGTTAAGGGATTAGGGTAGAGGGTTTAAGGGTTTAGGATTTAAGGGTTGAGGCTTGAGGGTTTAGGGTTTAGGGTTGAGTGTTTAATGGTTTAAGGGTTTAAGGGTTGAGGGTTTAGGGTTGAGGGATTAAGGTAGAGAGGGAGGGATGTATGGATGGAGAGATGGAGGGCGAAGTGAGATAGAGAGGAGAGAAGAGGAAGGAGGGACAAAGATATATGAGGGTTGAGGATCCAATGTATAGGGTAGAGGTTTTTGAGTTGGGGGTATAAGGTTGAGGACCTATAGGGTTGATGGTTTAAGGTATTGGGTTGAGGGTATAAGGTAGATGGTACATATGGTTGAAGGATTAGGGTTGAGGGTCCAATGTATAGGGTAGAGGGTATTGGGGTTGAGGGTTTGAGGGTTGAGGATTGAGGGATTAAGGATTGAGGGTTAAGAATTGAGGGTTGAGGGTTTAATGTATAGGGTAGAGGGTAGAGGGTAAAGGGTAGAGTGTTTAAGGGTTTAGGGTTTAAGGGTTGAGGGTTTAAGTTTGAGGGTAGAGGATTGAGGGTATAGGGTTGGGGGATTAGGGTTGAGGGATGGTCCAATGTGTAGTGTAGAGTGTATAGGGGTTGAGGGATTAGGGTTTAAGGGTTGAGGGTTGAGGGATTAAGGATTGAGGGTTGAGGGATTAGGGTAGAGAGTTTGCTTGGGTTTAAGCATTTAAGGGTCGATGTATTAGGGTTTAGGGTAGAGGGTATTGGGTATTGGGTATTGGGTAGAGGGTAGAGGGTAGAGGGTTTAATGGTTTAGGGTTTAAGGGTTGAAGGTTGAGGGTTTAGGGTTTAGGGTTGATTGTTTAAGGGTTGAGGGTATACAGTTGAGGGATTAGGGTAGAGAGGGAGGGATGGATGGAGTGAAAGATGGAGGGATAAGTGAGATAGAGAGGAGAGAAGATGAGGGAGGGACAAATATATATGAGGGTTGAGGATCCAATTTATAGGGTAGAAATATGATAATTGAGGGTATAATGTTGAGGGCCTATAGGGTTGATGGTTTAGGGTATTGGGTTGATGGATTAGGGTTGAGGGTAGAGGGTATAAGGTTTAAGGGTTTAGGGTTTAAGGGTTTATGGTTTAGGGGTAAGGGTTGAGGGTATAGGGTATAGGTTTGAGGGTTTATGGTTGAAGGATTAGGGTTGAGGGTCTAATGTATAGGTTAGATGGTATAGGGGTTGAGGGTTTAGGGTTTAAGGGTTGAGGGATTAAACGTTGAGGGTTTAACTTCACCTGTTTGAAAAAATGGGTCCAAGAAATGGGGTCTCCTAGTGATTTACATCAATGGGAGACCCCATTTCTTGGACCCATTTTTTCATACAAGCCACTACATTTCTAATTTCACCGAATTTGCAAGATAGTGCGCCAACTAGCTTGCCAATTTGGTGAAATTGGAAATGAAACTTGTCTTGTTTGAAAAAATGGGTCTAAGAAATGGGGTCTCCCGGTGATTTTTACCCCATTTCTTGGACCCATTTTTTCAGGCAAGCTAAGTTAGGTTACCAAATTCACCGAATTAGCAATGTAGTGGCTTGTTTGAAAAAATGGGTCAAAGAAATGGGGTCTTCGATGATTTACATCATCGAGAGACCCCAATTCTTGGACCCATTTTTTCAAACAGGCCACTACATTTTTCTCTATATTTCTCTCTCTCTCTCCCTTCCCTATCTTTTTCTCTCACTCCCTAGCTTCTCTACTCTCTATCTCACCATTATCTCTCCCTCTCTCTATTTAGGATTTAGGGTTTAGGGTTTAGGCCTTTGGCTTAAGGGTTCAAATTTTAGGCGTTAGGGTTTGGGCTTCAGGATTTAGGGTTTAGGGTTTAAGATTTAGGATTTAGGTTTTAGGCTTTATGGTTTATGGCTTAGGCTTTAGGTCCAACCTCCCCTCTCTCTCTCCCTCTCTCTCCCTCTCTCCCTCTCCCTCTCCCTCTCAAGAATATCTCTCTCCCCCCTCTTAGGTCTATGTAAATCACCAAGAGACCCCATTTCTTGGACCCATTTTTTCAAACATGCCAAGTTAGGTTGCCAATTTGACCCAATTGGCATAGGCAAGTTAGGGGGCCCACTAGCTTGCCAATTTGGTGAAATTGGCAACCTAACTTGGCCTGTTTGAAAAAATGGGGTCTATTGGTGATTGACATAGACCTAAGAGATAGACCTAAGAGGGAGGGAGAGAAATTTTCTTGAGAGAGGGAGAGAGAGAGGGAGAGAGAGGGGAGGTTGGACCTAAAGCCTAAGCTATAAACCATAAAGCCTAAAGCCTAAATCTTAAATCTTAAACCCTAAACCCTAAATACTAAATCCTAAAGCCCAAACCCTAAAGCCTAAGGCCTAAACCCTAAAGCCTAAATCCTAAATAGAGAGAGGGAGAGATAATGGTGAGATAAAGAGTAAAGAAGCTAAGAGGGAGTGAGAGAAAGATAGGGAAGGGAGAGAATGAGAGAGAGAGAGAGAGAGCGAAATAAATATAGAGGGAAGGAGTAAGGTTGGGATATCGAGAGAGATGGAGAGAGAGGGAGAGAAGAAGAGAGAGGGAGAGAGAGAGAGGGAAGGAGGGAGGGATAGGTAGATATGGATAGAGAGTGTGTGTTATCCAGTTAGGGTGGGAGGGAGAGATTTGAGAGAGGCAGAGGGGGTGGGAGGGAGAGACCTAAGAGAGAGAGAGAGAGTTATCTAGTTAGGGTGAGAGGGAGAGGTGGTGGGAGGAAGAGAGAGGGAGTGGGAGAGATATGGAGGGAGTAAGAGAGGGCGAGGGTTGTGAGGGAGAGAGGTATATAGAGGGAGAGAGAGAAACCTAGAGAGAGAGAGAGAGTTCTCTAGTTAGGGTGGGAGGGAGAGACTTAAGAGTTCTCTAGTTAGGGTGGAAGGGAGAGAATTGAGAGAGAGGGATACTTGAGAGAGAGAGAGAGAGCTCTAGTTAGGTTGGGAGGGAGAGACCTGAGAGAGAGTGAGATAGAGGAAGTGAGAGATATACTTGAGAGAGAGAGATAGAGGGAGTGAGAGATATATTTGAGAGATAGAGGGGAGTGGGAGGGATAGAAGGAGGGATTTTCCTAAGAGAGAGGGGGAGAGAGAGGGAGTGGGAGTGGGAGAGAGGGGGTTGGACCTAATTCCTAAGCCATAAACCATAAAGCCTAAAACCTAAACCCTAAACCCTAAACCCTAAATATTAAAACCTAAATCCTAAATAGAGAGAGAGAGAGATAATGGTGAGATAAAGAGTAGAGAAGGAAGGAGGGAGTGCGAGAGAAAGATAGGGAAGGGAAAGAGATAAATATAGAGGGAATGAGTAAGGTTGGGAGATCAAGAGAGATGATGAGATAGGGAGAGAGGAAGAGAGAGGGAGAGAGAGAGGGAAGGAGGGAGGGATAGGTAGATATAGGGGTTGAGGAATTAGGGTTTAATGGTTGAGGGTTGAGGATTGAGGGATTAAGGGTTGATGGTTGTGAGATTAGAGTAGAGAGTTTACTTGGGTTTAAGGGTTTAAGGGTTGAGGGATTAGGATTGAGGGATTAGGGTTGAGGGTAGTGTTGATGCAAAAGTTTGCAGGAAACAACCTTATGGGAAACTTAGCTATTGGGAGAATTTTGCGTGCAGCGAAGTGACCTCTGGGGTTTTATCAAAGTAATCTCTTCATTTTTTTATGGGGGGAGGAAAAGGGTAAGAAGATTAACATAAAATAAAAAAACCTAAGCTAAGGCGATGCGCCAAATTAGAAAAGAATTAACTAAGAACAATGTTGAAACAAAGGCTCAAATAGTAATTTTTGTTTATCAAATAGATGCTACCCAACATTGCAAATATAAGAACATCACACCATTTGCATAATATAACTCATACAACATAAGCCAACACAAAAGAGTAGCAACATGATTTGCATTCTATTAAGCTACATAAAGATTACAAAAGCTTTAAAAAGACGTTCATATATTTCAGAAAATACAAGCATAGTTTAATGTCCTATTAAATGCATGAAAATAGAAAGGTTGAAAATGAATGGAATAGTCTACGAGTTCAAATTCAATAGAAAGCACTATAGAGGCTAATTCCCAGTGCTCGAGAAAATTTAATCCATCTAAAAATAACCATAAAATGAAGAAAAAGGCTGCTTAAATAAGCCAACCCACCGTTTGAAGACCCCCATGAGAATGATGCTTCAATGAAGCCATCAACGATCCAGATTCCCTCGAGCCAACACCAATAGAAAGATCATCTAGCAATACAATGGGAGGCACATCCTTTGGGAAACCTAGGCCACGCAGCAACAAAAGAGAACACGCTACAACAAAAGAGAACACACGGCAGCAGAACAAAGACCGATGCACAAGTGTCAAAACCAAGATAACAGATGCACAAATGAGTGCCACACATCAAACAAACGGAGCCCAGAAAAATGAATGTGAGACAACCCAAAAGAAAGCTCTGATAGGAAGCCACATGTAAAACCTCTCAGCAAAGAAAACTGTAGAGTGGGCCTGGCTCAAGAAGAAACAAGCGGAGGCCACACGTAAAACAAATGGAGCCCAGAAAAAGAAAAGCGATATGACCTAAAAGAAAGCTTTGATAGGCTGCCACATGGTGACTACTGAGAAGCTGTGAGTGATACCGAAAAAGGTGAAGATGTGAAATAAAGAGAAAACTGCGAAGGAAAACCGATGTGTGAATAAATATTCACAATTTGGCGACTCACAGGGACATTTCGTCCGCGGAATGAAGATCCCCAAAATTTTTGGTCTCGTAGACTGGTCCAACTCCTTCACAATCACTCATAGCTAAGAGAGGGCAACCTGAAGGAACGTCTAGACTTTATTTGATGGCGTAGAGAGAGTGCATAGATTTTCATGCGCTATGTTTAGATCAATTATTTCCTTAAAAAGAAATCTACTAGATACCTTTACCTCTGATTCGAGTTGAAAAAAGAGTTGCGCTAGTTGATGCACTATGTTTTCAATATTGGCAGAAATCAGAGATTGATCAAAGGATTGGAAAACTGATAAATCCTCATTCTTCTCCTCGATCTTTTCAATGATGTGCTCAATGCCTGCCACCATTTGATCCGTCACGAAGGGCGATGGAAGCCCTCGTTTAGTTAAGTGGGAAAATTATGCCCACATATCACAGGTAATCTGGGTTAGTCTAGCTTTGCACTCTCTGACATGCTGGATGACCTCATGCATAGAGATGAGAATATTTACGCCCATGCTTGCCGTTGTTCGGTTCTCGATTCCCACACTACTCAACGCTTCATCATAAGTTGTATAAAATTTTCCCAATAATCGCCTGGCCTCCGAAACTTTATCGGAAGTCATTTCTTACACCCGTTGCATCGTTTCGCTAACCACCCTGCATAGACTGGTTGCCTGTGCCATAAATTTTAGCATGGGCTACAATTTAAGGCATAATGTTTTAACCTTATCCCAGTATGATGCATGTAGCTCCTTGGCTATCTCCAGTGAGTTCATTTGGGGTGCAAGAGGTTGGGATCTCAAAAGGTCCAATTCAGTAGCCTTGTTGCTAAGATCCACCTTCGATTCAACAATGCTTCCCTCTAGAACTGATAACTGATTCTTTAGAGTATAAACTTCTCTCTCCTTCTCTTGCAAGGCCAACTCGGCCTGCCTTTTCTTTTCTATTTCTTGCTCCAATGCAACATTCATTTCATTTACCTCCACATTAGTGGTCTGCTAGAGTTTTTTCAAGCCATCATTCGCCTACTTCAATTCATCACGAAGGGCCGCTTCCATCACTCGAAATTTCTCAAAGTCTCTTCGCAGGGCCAGAACAACCTCCGCACCCAAGGCTTGAAGCTCGAAAACTTTGTTCTCAAAGGTATTATTTTCACTCCGTAGGTGATTGATTTCGACTTCCTAGGCCTTATGTTTTTTTGACCAAATTTCTACCTTTCCCTTTAGCTCCTTCATTTGTTCATCTTTTTTCTTCATCTGGCGACTAAGCTTGAGGAAGTCGGTAGTCACCACCCTCTGGGTTTCCTCCATTAACTCAAATTTATCTTGCGGATGAGCCTACTGCAAGTCAAGCCCTATGGCATTGACAAAATAATTGCTTGGCTACATTTCCCCGATCGACTTGATAACATTGGGCGTGACGTTTGCAAACATCAATGAATTTTGGCTTTCATTGAACAGGGTTTGTAAAAGAGGCACCGCAAGTCTGTGTGTGTCCTTTTCCCTTCTTTTTTGAATTTAGCTAGCCCAGGCACCCTTGTTTACATCTACCTGTGAGAAATATTCTTGGGACGAAATACCCAATCCACTAGCAAAAGAGAACTCCCGGGGAACTGCTAATGGAAATGACAACGTGTTCAACGTATCAATAGATTTGCTAGGCCTAATAACAATTGCCAAGGAAAAAGGTGAGATAAAATAACTACCTGGGGATGGTGAAAACATGGTGGGAAAAAGGAGTGGGGAAGGACTTGCTTGATGTTGAGGCCTCAAAGATACAAATTGTTGACTCAGAGGGTCAAGATATGCTACCATTGATTGTGCTTCATGGGAAGTAGGCAAAGCAAGAGATGGAAGGGGACCCCAGGGGATATAATGTTGACCTACCTTGGGTAACTAGTGATAGGAACAACTAGCGTGAATGGCATAGCAGGGACAAATGTGGAGGAGACCAAAGACATAGAAGAGAGAGAAGAAGGGGGGAAAAATACCTGATTTTCTTGAAGACTTATAGCAGATACCACCACCTCTTCATGCTATGAATCTTATCCTCTTCTTGATTCCTCTGTCCATGGCCTCTTCTCCTTCGGGGAATCATCTATGCCCAAAATAACCCTTCGGTGGTGTCTGAAAGATCTCAGCCTCTTCATGCCTGATCTGGAGGAGCTAGTAGGCTTTGACATCTATGTATTTGAGGAGTCTTCTCACTGTGACTATTTTCCACTGGTTGTCCCTCCTCGTGCAGGATCTTCTTCAACTATGGGAGCCTTTTGGGCTACCTCTTCTCCATGTTCTAGATTTGCACTTTCTGCCTCACAGAACCTCTCAAAACTTGAAGGGTTAGGAGAGTCCTCACTGTCTGAATGCTCATGACACCAGATGTCATTAAACCGGTTATCCGAGTCCACCTCCTAGAAGAGCCCATTAGTCTTCTTTATTTCTTGCCTATAAATCCAGAAATCTCTAATTCTATCAGGCTTCCATCGGAGCCTGTTTAACTAGATGCAGAGAAATTGATTTATTTTATGGCCGGGGTTGGGTATTGCCATTATGTGATAAAAATTCAGCCAAGGCGGTCGACCCGAGCTGGAAGGGATATACTCCAGGCTGACGTACAATATCACATTCCCCTCATCCGCATTTCTTCGAGCGTCCCAAAATGGTCGAGGTTGGTGGCGAATTTTAATGCCAATATCTAATAGATTTCCCTCTAGATTGTATCGCCATGTGTCACAAATGACCATTAGCCCAAGGTAACCTAACTTAGAGTACAAAACCTTAGAGCTATACCTTTGAGCTCTTCTTCTTCACCAGTGATACAAAGCCAAACATGACTGACAATGTCAAATGGGAAGTCAAATGTTTCCCTCCCTAGTAATAATTTTCAATATTGCACAGCTTCCTAAAAACTTCTAGGGACAGTACCCTATCTGAAACAAAATGCAGGAGCTAGAAAGGCATCTGAAAAAAGCCTTGCATATAGAGCATTGTGAAATCCATTCTGAAGAACCAGTCACAAGGTGGTATAAGCCCTTTCATCCATGATATTTGGCTTTGTGTCAAGCGACTAGAAATACTGCCTACATTTTGATCCAAAGCTCATAAATTTGGAGCTATGAATGCATCTAAAAACGCGTAATAATCAAAAGTTTTCGAGAGGACAAGAGTCCAGGTCGAAACTGGCCTTCTTGCACCATTTTTATCAAAAAATGCCAGGGGTAGATATTGCAAGAAATAGTCAGGATTCTGATGCAAAATCATATAGGTCAAGAAAGAGGAATACCTGAACTTGGAACTAGGTTCAAAACCCCTCAGCTATTGGCACATCCCTTCAACAATGACTTTTGTAAAGTCCATCAGCAGAGGCTGGGCATTATTTTTCACCATAAAGCTGAGACTCATCTAGAAGTCTGAAACTTCTTTATCAATATCCAATACACACACCAATGCCAACATGGAGAAGACATAATCCTAACCTATTTTAAAAGCAACTAGACTAAGTGGGAAGCTAGGAGGAATAGAGTTATATGACGGCTGACCCGTCTCGGCGTTATAAAATTTTTGCACTAACTGAAGCATCCTCCAGTAATGTTGTAGTTTTTAAATATAAAAATCCTCAACACCCTCAAGAGAGTTAAAAGGAATGGATAACATATCCTGGAGGGCCTGGTGACAAATTACCACTTTGAAATTTTGGCCACTTATGATTCTTGTCCGGGCATCGAAAAATTTAGCGCAGGCCTCCACAATCTCTGGACAATGGTGTACAAAAGGAACCATGTACTAGGGGAGCCCACAGTTCCACAATCGGACATGAAAAGGATCAATAATATTCTTCATTTTCTCACATGTAGCCTCGCTTAAGATTTTGGGGTTCTAAGATAACTCAGGATCTCAAATGTTATCCCAATTTTCTGATATCAAAGCCTGGTTTCTAGGAGAAATCACGCTTAACACTTTCTGGTTTGCTGGCTTAGTGTAGGGCCATGAAGGCTTTTCTAGAATACTTGGGGTTGCATAAGAATCTTGGGTGTATATATTCATGTAAGGTGCCAACATTCTTCATTCTTCAATTCTTTCAGTGCAGATGACCTGTGTTGAGCTCTCTACAATTTCAACTATTTTACTTGTCTTCGAAGAACTCTACAAACTCTACAACTTAGCTTTTGAAAATTCTTCTCTTTCTTTGCAAATGATTCAGACGGTTACACACTTTTTCAACCTTGCACAATAAATGCCCTTTGCATGCTCCTATTTGTCTTTTTGATTTTTGAGAAAATCGTCTTAGCAAGGGTATGTGCTATCTTTTCAAATTAGTTACACCATGCACCAGTAACCCTTTTTCATGCATGCGAAGAGATTTCCAACCTGCCAAAATAATCTACACATTTAAGAGATATGACTTCACATACGGTGGCTCTTAATTTTTCTTGGAAAAATAATTAAATCAGCATCGCCATATCTTTTCGCAAGACTTTGTATTTAATGATTACGAACTCATCTTAAAAGATTTTCTTTGATTTAAACATGACAACAACATCTATATGTAAACATCTGGCTCTCTCTCATCCTTTTTCAAAAAATGAAATTGAGCAAGTTTTAATTGCATTTGATTATCTCCATTATTTCGCACATTGCAATATTGCATGTCAAGGCCCTGTTTAGGTGTGGAGCCTGATCAGTCTCCAAGTGGGAGATTGTTGGTATGTGGTGACTGATCATTCTATACTGTACACTCTTCATGTATCCTCGCCGGGGTCCGGGGCCGGGCCGAGCCCCGGGCGGGTAGCCCCCGAGAAAATTTTTTGGCCTACTTTTTCGCGAAATTACTGAAAAAGGAAAAAAATCACAAAAAGGGAAAAATCCCCGATTTTGTATAACCCTAATTTATAAAGGGTTTAGGATAGAGTTACATATCATAAGAAACAAGCGATTATTCGCGATATTGTAATAGGGTTTTACACTGGTTAATGAAATCATTGGATGGCTGCGGTTTGGTGGATGTAGCCCACATTGGGTGAACCACGTTAAATTCTTTGTGTTATTTTTCTGTGTGTTTTACTTCTGGTTTATTTTGATAAAATCTGCATTTAGCTTTTAGATATCTGCCATTGAAAACCTAACAGGCTCTTCCTACCATTTTTTTCTAGCGTAAACATACCTTACTTAATTAGGGAGGCCTCTAACCATCTATAAATAAGACCTTTGGCACCTTTTCTAATCCAAATTTACATTTATCATACTTAGCAATTAGGCCCTAGTACATCGTTAGTAATTTATTATTAGGCTAGAGTAGCGGTAGGTATAGAAACACCAATTAGGCTCATCTACAAGAAGACACATGTTGCCTTTGTAGGACAAATTAGGTACAGGAGCCTGAAACGCATGACTAGCGTGAAAAACCTTCTATATGTGAAATCCATCAAATGGGTGCTAGGAAAAGATTGTGTGGAATATGAGGACCAGTACAAAGTGAATATTAGCATTAGCTCTCACTTTGTAGCTTCCTTGCTAGACATCAGTGTTTCAAAGAGGAAGATTTTGAAACTAACAAAGCGGGTATTTCCCCAATGCTACCTTAGAGGGTTGGAGAATGTAGTGAGAGCTGTTGAGTTGGATAGTGGAATTCCATCTATTCGCAACCTACACTGAATTCTCGAGGAAGGAGGACCCGTTCCAACTAGGCCCTTTCTACATGTCTTTGAGCTTGAAACTCATGAGGAACATTGCCACAAAGTCTGTGCTGCTTGCCAATTTCTAATGAGGATGCATAACATTGAACCCTTCCGCGAGGTGCAATGGTATGATAAGTTCAAGAGGATGGTGTTTCCTCATTATGCACCACCTACTGCTATCGCTGGACCCTCCAAAGCTTGAAGACACGTGAAGAAGATCAGTCCTTTTTTATTTTGTATTTGAAACATTCTCAGCCACACTTGTCAGTGACGATATATATGTATTTTGGAACATGGCTAAGGGCCCCGTTAATCAACATGTATACAAATGTAAATGCCCCCATAATTAATACAATATATGTATTTTCCTACATTCTGGCTCCTTTCCTCATTTTATTTTAAAACTTTGCATCAATGTGGTCATTGATCTAAGAAAGCACTGAGAATAATCCAAAACTAACAAAGTAGGGAAAATATATACATATTTACACACTTACTGCAAAAGTCGAATTAATTGAATTTTTTAAGGTGTATTCCATTAACTAGAATACCTAAGGCCTTGCCCTCCATTGTTTCTAACTCAAATGAGTTGTATTGCTTGCATTGTGTGATCTTGAATGGTCCTTTCCAGAGACTATCAAACTTTCCATGTTGACCAGGCTTTTCTCCACGCTCATTAAACTTGAGCACCAAGTGTCCACATTGCAGACCTTGGTCAAACATTTTCTTGTCAAACAATTTCTTTACCACCTGCTGGTGGTTGGCCATTGCCTTGAGAGCATGCTATCATTTCTCTTGAACTTCAAGTAATTCTAAAAATTGCACCTCCATTGCTCCATTTTGTTCAATCTTAAGAGACTTGAGTAGTTGGATTGCAGACATTTCCATAGAGATTGGTAATAGTGCCTCCTTCCCATATACTATCTCGTAAGGAGATGTTTTAAATATTTTCTTGGGCATGATACAGTTTGCCCATAGTGTTGTCTAGAGGTGTTTGTGCCACTCCCTTTGATGTTCTGAACCTATTCTCTTGATCAGCCTGATGAGGTTCTTGTTTTTAGATTCAACAAGGCCATCCCTTGTGGGTAGTAGTTAGAAGATGTCTTTAGGAACACTCCATACTTTAGTGCAAATTGGTTGATTTTGGAGCTGAGAAAAGCTTTAACATTATCTGATATAATTTTCTTTGGTGGGCCAAACTTGGCTACCAGTTCCTCCAGAAAATTCACAATTTTTGCCTCTGTTGCATTTTTCAAAGGTACAATTTTAGTCCATCTAATGAAATAGTCAGTTGCCGTTAGGATCCACCTGTGTCCAAATGATGAAAAAATATTGATCATGCCAATGAAGTCGAGACCCCATTGAGCAAATGGCTCTTCCACTACAATTGGTTTCAGTGGCATGTCAACATTTTTCCTTTTCCCAACAAAAAACTGACACTCGCTACAAAACCACCAATGAAAACGATTCATTGATTAATGTCAGATAGAAATAACCAACACATATAATCTTGATGGCAGTAGTTTTTGCTAAAAAAATTCCTCTGGCTGGGCAATTATAGTACTGTTCCAATATATTTTTTGATTGTTCTTGCGTTACACATCTTAACAGGACACCATTGAAGTTTCTCTTGAAAATAAATCCCTCCAAGAGTACATAACCATTATTATGAAATCGATAAAAATGCCTTTTAAATGAGGGGAGGTCGGGTAGATACCTTCTTGTTTACATGAAATTAATTCTGGCATCCAACCAATCATCTCCGAAACTTTCCTCATTTAGCAGCACGAGTTTTAGAACTTCAAACTCAACAATTGATTCATTTTTTTCAGCCAAATATTCACACAATCCTTTCCCTTTCATAGTATTAATTAGCTTGATCTCTATGTCATACACAAGAATCTTGGTTATCCACTTAGCCCGCTTCTCAATGATTTCACCTTCCATAATATATTTTCACACACTGGGGTGTGACACACAAACAATCACCTTGTTGCACGATATGAGGTGGTGGAAATTCTTCAACCCCTTTACAATAGAAAAATCTTGCTTCTCCACAAAGTTGTAATTTACCTCGTAATATTTCAAAGTGCACGAATAGAAGGAAATACGTAATTCTCTTTTATTTTCATCATCTTTCTGCATTAGGACAGTAGCGATACTCATGCTACCACCAAAAACATACATGATGAAGTATTCTGACAAATCTAGATTAACCAACACAGGGGCAAAAGAGATAACCTCTTTGATCTGTTCAAAAGCTTCTCTGGCTTCCGGTGTCCATTTAAACACATGGTCTTTTTTCAGCATCAAGGTGATGGGTCAAACAATCTCTGCAAATTCTGCTATGAACCGGTTGATGAAGTTAACCTTGCCCAAAAAAGATTGAACTCCTTTTTTGTTGACAGGTAGAGTGAGTTCCTTGATCGCTATAACCCTTTCCAGATCAATGGCAATATCATCCCCAGAGATGACATAACCCAATAGCTTCCCTTCTAGGACCCCAAATACACATTTATTTGGGTTCAAAGAAATCCCAAACTCTTGGAACTTCTGGAAGATAAGCTTGAGATGATCAAAATGATCCTCGACAAATTTTGAGAACACTATCAGGTCATCAAGATAAATAAGAATGGTCTTATGTATCAAATCCTTAAAAGAAGTGTCCATAGCTCGTTGGAAAGTGGCTTTGACATTTGAAAGTCTAAAGGGAATTTTAGCATAAGCATATGTTCCCCACTTGGTAGTAAATGTTGTTTTGTGTTGGTCCTCCTCTTTCACCCAAATCTGATTATAGTCGAAGAAACCATCCAACATTGAAAACATCTCATAACCAACAACGTTTCACAGAATTACCTCCATGGAAGGCAGAGGGTAACGGTATTTCAGGGACACTCTATTCAGGTCTCAAAATTTAGCACACAATCGTATTTCATCGTTCTTCTTCCAGAAAGGCACCAAGTTAGACACCCAAGTGTTGTGTTTGATTGGGAACACTATCTAGGATTCAATAAACTTCTTTAATTCTTGTGACATTAGTGACTCAATCTTTGGATTTACTGGCCTCTGATTTTGATGCATAGGCTTTTCTCCTTCAAGTAGCTCAATGATGTGTTGGATAATCCCAAGATTATATCCTTTGAGATCATCATACAACCAGGCTACCACACTTAGATACTTCTCACAAAAATGCTTCAACCTTTCTTTATTCTCCTACGAGACTCCTTTTCGGACCTTGAGATTTCTATCCTCCCCGATGTGCAAATCGACATAATCGCCCTTATCGGCTATAAGATTTCTCCTGTCTTTTCTTGCATCATTAGAATCAAAAGACTCTCAAGAGTAACTAGACCCTTGGGGAGCTTGTTTGATTTAAGCTGAACTATTTGATCTTCATAGGCCTCAGTGATCTTTGGCTATAATTGGTCAGAAAATTCTCTAGACAACTGGATAAATGATGCGATATGAGAATCACTATCAAAAACTTGCCAGTTTTGATCATCATTTGGGACTACAGGATGCATGATGACTCCCATTGAATGTTTGTTGCTAATTAACTTGGAAGCTGGCTCAAACTGAGCTCCGAAAGATGTCATTCGGTCTGCTTCAGAGTTCTTCTCTCTAGGTATGGCTTGGATGTTGAATGCCTCAAAGCCTTCAATCAGATCCCAGATCCTATGTCAGTATGATCGCATGTGGACATTATTTGTAGCAAATAGCCCTCGGATTTGGTTAACCACCAATTCTGAATCTCCAAACACCTGTATTTTATTTACACCCATTTGTTTTGCCAAGCTCAAGCCATGAACAAGGCCTTCATACTCTGCTTCATTGTTCGAGCATGCGAACTGGAAGCAGTAAGACCTCAAGGTTTTATCCTCAGATGGATATATCAAGCATATTATCTCACTGTCTCCTACTCTACATCTTGCTCCATCAAAGTGTAAAGTCCATAACTCTGAGGACCCTTCACCTCTAGACTCTTTAGTCACTTTGGGAATGATTTGATCTTCTTCATGTATGACATATGTTCCTAGCCTAGTTGCATGATAGTTACCAAAAGGGTCTGTGTCTATAAATTCATTAAAGATAGCTTCTTCTTTCTTCATTCGGGAGCTACTTGCTTCTTCATCTTCAAGAAATTATACATTGAACATCTCTTCTTGGGTGATTGAGGTATGTGTTGCCTCAAAATTTATCCTGGCTTCATCAACCCCATGCTCGGGATGCAAAGATTTTGACACTAACTTCATCTTAGCTCCATGTTTGGTTCTTAAGATCAAGTGCGACCAATCCAATGCTAGATACCCTCCAACATTTGCAGTGAATTCTCATGACAGACAGATCCCGAACAGAGGAGGGACATTGATGAGAATAACATCTTGATTCATAGTAATTTTGGGACAAGCAAACAATGCCATAAGAAATCCTTTGATTACTCCGACGATTTCAACCTTGTTCCCATCGAGTTGCATGAATCCCTTTTTAAGATGCTCGTATTCGAGCCCCAAAGCTTTAGCTACTTGCTTAGGCATGACAGTGGTTCTAGCACCAGAGTCAAGCATACAATTATGTGATAGTTTTTTGCCAATGATAAGTGTTAGAAATAAAGGCTTGGGTTTAGGTTTACTCTCTTTTTCAACCTTCTTTTCTCCTGGTTGATTTGTTAGAACTTTATCCGGGCCCGACTTGGTTATCTTATATTTTGTGGGCTACTTCGGCATCTTCATGTCCTCTTCTCCCGATAATGCCTTCTGTAATAGAAAATTTTGTTTTGGGATGACCAGGATATCCCACGAAGAAAAATTAGCAGAGGATTTATTTAGCTATTCCACGACATTGAATGGTGTTCATGACTGATGAGTTATGGTAGTTTGCTCCTTCTACTTCACAATTGGTACATCTAGTTGTTTGGCAATTGCCGAGGTGGCTGTGGGAGGTCTTGCATTTGGAAGAGGTGAATTCTTAGGACCTGTAACAACTGCCTTAGGAGGCTGCATGACTAATGACATAGATGCCAATGGATCTGGCATTGAATCAAGTGACTCTTTAGTTTTCAAAGACACAAATTCTCTAGTGAGCCTCCGCTTGGAATGTGTACTCTAATCTGACTACACCTACGACACTTGGGTCACCGGAATATCATTCAAGAATTTTGAATCCTCTCCTTCCATCCAAGAAAAGAGTGCCTAGTCCGGAGCTATCTCTAGCTCCCTCTCTATAGACATTCCTTGCCTTTGAGCAGTGAGAACTGCATTATCCATTTGTTGAGAATCATATGTATGGCCTCTATAATCAGACATGATGCCTTGACTACGTTGCTCTGCTATCTTCTATTGTAAATTAACTTGCGGACAATTTTGGGGCATTTGTATATCATTGCAAGGGAAGCACCATGAATTTGTCTCCTCGACAAGATTATTTTTTCTTTCTACTAGCTCCTTACTCAAACTAGGATAGACCATTTGCATCGGCATAGTCACGAGAATTATCTGATTGTTCTATTGAGCTTGGGTATTACTGCGTGATCTATCCCGCCATTGGTTCGGCTGGAAAGGAGCCTTTCCGCCTTGGTATTTTTGGTAAGTAGGCTTCTGGAAAGTATATTCTTGTCATTTCATACTTGTTAACTCATTTTTCATGGTTCACAAATGCTCCTTCATATCGTTCATTTTAGCAGCCAGGGGGTTAGGCACAAGAGCTATGCTTGACGTCATTCTCGGATACACATACATGGACTGGGGAGGTGCAGTAACATTGGTTGAAGCTACCTCCGATGCTTTTGTAGTCGATTCTAGGAAGGATGGCATGATAGGTCGTGGTGCCAATTTTTTGGCATTAATAAGATTGTTCTCTGTAGTGACGGCAAGGCTGTATGCAATGGGTAAGGTATTCCCGCCAAGAGCTTGTAGCATCATAGAAACATCAACATTTATGGACTTTAGATAGAACATGAACGCCAGATCTGGAGGTGGTTGACTATCGGCAGGAAGTCTCTGCCAAGTCAAATGAAATCGAGCATTAAAATCAGCCAAAGCCTCATGGGGAGCCCACTTTATACTAGCCAGTTGGTGATATAGTGGAGATTTTTCACCATTATTTCAGAAGCGCTTATAGAAAAGATCTCCGAGCTGATCCCAAGTAGCAACTGTATTAGCTGGAAGAGTTTGATACCAGTCTAATGCCTTCCCTTTAAAAGAGGTGGTGAGCAATCACAAAGCCACGTTCTCATTGGTAATGTCACGCACTAGACATACATCAAGCACATCTTGCAATTGCTCTGTCAGAGTTTTAGAATCATCCCCGGAGAACTTAGGGAAAACCTTTAAAGTGGACATCGGGATTGGAGCCCACACTGCAGGAGGCATAGGTGCTATCAAAGGACTACCAACATCCCAAGCTGCATAATTTCTAGTAGCCATTGGTGTTGGAGGCAAAGGAGATGAGGGAGGTGAAGTATAAGCTTGTCGACCTTTCGCCTGGATTCGAACCAATGGTGGTACAAGCAGGCTAGGAATTTTTGTAGTTTGAGACCCTAGTGATGGGCCTATGGCTCATACGATCCTCTAATTAGGCGAACATGTTAGTTCATGTCCCATCGGGCATGCCAAAAAAATAACTGTTGATGCAAAAGTTTGCAGGCAGTAGCCTTATGGAAAACTTAGCTATTGGGGGACTTGTGCACGTAGCTAAGTGACCTTAGGGGTTTTATCAAAGTTGTCTCTTCATTTTTTTATGGGGGGAGGAAAAGGGTAAGAATATTAACATAAAATAAACAAACCAAAGCTAAGGCGATGCGCCAAATCAGAAAGGAACTAACTAAGCACAATGCTGAAACAAAGGCTCGAATAGTAATTTTTGTTTATCAAATAGATGCTTCCCAACACTGTAAATATAAGAACATCACACCATTTTCATAATATAACTCATACAACATAAGCCAATATAGAAGAGTAGCAACATGATCTGCATTTTATTAAGCTACATAAAGATTACAAAAACTTGAAATAGACGTTCATATATTTTAGAAAATACAAGCACAATTTAATGTCCTATTAAATGCATGAAAACATAAAGGTCGAAAATGAATGGCATAGTCTGTGAGTTTAAATTCAATAGAAAACACTATAGAGGCTAATTCCCAATGCTCGGTAAAATTTAATCCATCTAACAACAACCATAAAATGAAGAAAAAGGCTTCTTAAATAAGCCAGCCCACCGCCTGAAGACCCCCACGAGAAAGATGCTTCATCGAAGCCATCAACAATCTAGATTCCATCGAGTTGGCACTAATAGAAAGATCATCCATCAACATGCCAGGAGGCACTTCCTTTGGGAAACCTGGGTCACGCAACAAAAGAAGAGAACACACTGCAGCAGAAGAGAACACACAACAGTAGAACAAAGACCAATGCATAGGCGTCGAACCCAAGATAACGGATGCACAAATGAGTGCCACACATCAAACAAATAGAGCTTAGCAAAAGGAAGGTGAGACGACCCAAAAGAAAGCTTCAATAAGAAGCCACATGTAAAACCTCTCAGCAAAGGAAACTGTAGAGTGGGCTTGACTCGGGAAGAAACAAGCGAAGGCCTCGTGTAAAACAAATGGAGCTGACAAAATAAAAGAAATACGGCCCAAAAAAAAGCTCCAATAGGCTGCCACGTGGTGACTTCCGAGAAGCTGCGAGTGATACTGAAAAAGGAAAAGTCATGAAATGAAGAGAAAACCACGAAGGAAAAGTTGTGTGTGAATAAATATTCATTGGTAGAGGGTAGAGGGTGTAAGGGTTGAGGGTTGAGGATTTAGGGTTTAAGGTTGAGTTTTCAAGGGTTTAAGGGTTCAGGGTATATAGTTGAGGGATTAAGGTAGAGAGTGAGGGGTGGATGGAGGGAGAGATGGAGGGATAAGTGAGATAGAGAGATGGGGAGAAGAGGAGGGAGGGACAAAGATATATATGAGGGTTGAGGATCCAATGTATAGGGTAGAGGGTTGAGAATTGAGGGTATAGGGTTGAGGACCAATAGGGTTGATGGTTTAGGGTATTGGGTTAAGGGTATATGGTTGAGGGTAGAGGGTTTAAGGGTAGAGGGTTTAAGGGTTTAGGGTTTAGGGTTTAGGGTTGAGGGTAGAAGGTTTAGGGTTTAGGGTATATGTTTGATGGTATGTGGTTGAAGGATTAGGGTTGACGGTCCAATGTATAGGGTAGATGGTATAGGGGTTGAGGGTTGAGGGATTAAGGGTTGAGGGTTTAGGGATTATGGTTTAGGGTTTAGGGTAGAGGGTTGAGGGTATAGGGTTTGAGGGATTAGGCTTTAGGTTATATTGTATAAGGTAGAGAGTATAGGGGTTGATGGATTAGAGTTTAAGGGTTGAGGTTTGAAGGTTTAGGGTTTAGGGTTTAAGGTTTGAGGGTTAGGGGTTTAGGGCTTAGGGTAGAGGGTTGAGGGTTGAGGGATTAGGGTTGAGGGTCCATTGTATAGGGTAGAGGATGTAGGGGTTGACGGATTAGGGTTTAAGGGTTTAGGGTAGAGGGTAGAGGTTTTAAGGGTTTAGGGTAGAGAAGGAGGGATTGATGGAGGGAGAGATGGAGGGATAAGTGAGATAGAGAGGAGAGAAGAGGAGGGATGGAAAAAGATATATGAGGGTTGAGGATCCAATGTATAGATTAGAGGGTTGAGAATTAAGGGTATAGGGTTGAGGACCTATAGGGTTGATGGTTTAGGGTATTGGGTTGAGGGTATATGGTTGAGGGACGAGGGTTGAGGGTAGAGGGTAGAAGGTTTAAGGGTTTTGGGGTTGAGGATTGAGGGATTAAGGATTGGGGTATTAAGGGTTGAGGGTTGATAATTGAGGGTTGAGGGTTTAATGTATAGGGTAGAGGGTAGATGGTTTAAGGTTTTAGGGTTTAAGGGGAGGGTTTAGGGATTAGGGTATAGGGTATAGGGTATAGGGTATAGGGTTTGAGGGATTAGGGTTTAAGGGTTGAGGGTTGAGGGTTGAGGGTTGAGGGTTTATGGTTTAGGGTATAGGGTTAAGGGATTCAGGTTGAGGGTCCATTGTATAAGGTAGAGGGTATAGGGGTTGAGATATTAGGATTTAAGGGTTTAGGCTAGAGGGTAGATGGTAGAGGGTTTAAGGGTTTAGGGTAGAGGGTATAGGGTTAAGGGATGAGGGCTGAGGGTAGAGGGTTTAAGAGTAGAGGGATTAAGGGTTGAGGGTTAAGGGATTAGGTTAGAGAGTTTACTTGGGTTTAAGGGATTAGGCTTGAGGGATTAAGGGTTTAGGGTTTAAGGGTTGAGGGTTTAAGGTTGAGGGTAGAGGATTTAGGGTATAGGGTTGGGGGATTAGGGTTGAGGGTAGAGGGTTTAGGGTTTAGGGTTTAGGGTTGAGGGTGGGCCCACTAGCTTGCCAATTTGGTGAAATTGGAAACCTAACTTGGCCTATTTGAAAAAATGGGTCGAAGAATAAATCACTAGGAGACCCCATTTCTTGCACCTATTTTTCAAAAAGGCCACTACATTACCAATTTCACCAAATTGGAAAGCTATTAGGCCAACTAGCTTGCCAATTCAGTGAAATTGGCAACCTAACTTGGAATGTTTGAAAAATGGGTCCAAGAAATGGGGTCTATTGGTGATTTACATCACCAGGAGACCCCATTTCTTGTACCCATTTTTTTAATAGGCCACTGCATTTCCAATTTCATCGAATTGGCAACCTAAATTGGCTTGTTTGAAAAAATGGGTCCAAGAAATGGGGTCTCTCAGTGAAAGAGGTAGAGGGGGTAGGAGGGAGAGGCTTGAGAGAGAGAGAGAGGGAGGGAGTGGGAGAGAGATAGAGGGTTAAGGGTTAAGGGTAGAGGGTAGAGGGTAGAGGGTTTAAGGGTTTAAGGGAGGGAGGGAGAGAGAGAGTTATTTGGTTAGGGTGGGAAGGAGAGACATGAGAGAGAGAGAGTTATCTAGTTAGGGTGGGAGGGATAGACTTGAGAGATGAAGAGGGGGTGGCAGAGAGAGACCTGAGATATAGGGGGTGAGAGGAAGAGAGAGAGAGAAATAGTTCTCTAGTTAGGGTGGGAGGGAGAGACTTGAGAGAGTGAGAGGGGTGGGAGGGAGGGACCTAGGAGAGAGAGAGAGAGAGAGAGAGAGAGAGAGAGAGAGAGAGAGAGAGAGAGAGAGAGAGAGAGAGACCTAGGAGGGAGAGACCTAAGAAAGAGAGATAGAGGGAGTGAGAGATATACTTGAGAGAGAGATATAGGGAGTGAGATATACCTAAGAGAGAGAGGGGGTGGGAGGGATAGAAGGATGGATAGACCTAAGGGAGAGGGGGAGAGAAAGGGGGTTGGACCTAAAGCCTAAGCCATAAACCATAAATCCTAAAGCCTAAACCCCAAACCCTAAACCATAAAACCTAAACCAGAGAGAGATAGAGAGATGGGGAAGGGGGAGAGTCTGTGTGAGAGAGAAACACAAAGAGAAGGAGGAAGGTTGGGAGATTGAGAGAGAGGGAGAGAGGGAGGGAGAGAGAGAAGGAATGAGGGAGGAGAGTTAGAGATGGAGAGAGGTAGAGAGAAGTATGTAGGGAAGTAGAGATAGAGAGGGGGGAGGAGGGAGGGAGAGAGATAAAGAGAAGTAGAGAGGGGAGGAGGGAGGGAGAGAGGGAGAGAGAAGTGCGATAAAGAGAATGAGAGAGAGAGGAGAGGAGGAAGGTGGATGGATTGAGATAGAGAGGAGGGAGGGTGAGAGATAGGAAAATAGGGATAGGTTAGATAGAGAGAAGTAGAGAGGGAAGGTGGTTGGGATGAAGGAAGAGAGAGAGTGAGAGGAGGGAGGGAGAGAGAGAGGTAGAGAGGGAAGGTGGGTGGGAGGAAGGAAGAGAGAGATGGGGGAGATAGAGAAAATTAGAGAGGGAAGGAGGGAAGGAGGGATGGAGGGAGAGAGAGAGGCTAGATATATAGAAGTATAGAGGGAAGGAGAGAGTGTGAGAGAGAGGTCTATAGCATAAGGGATAAAATGAGTGAGATAGATAGAGAAAGATGATACAACTTTTTGATTACTAAGATTTGACCTCCCGATTACTGAAATTTGACATGCTGATTACTGAAATTTGACAAAGTCTGAAATTTGTGAGATTTTCAAAAAACTAGAATTTGCATTATAACTCCTAGAGATCTGAAATCACTCTCAAACCTCTTGAAACTATATACATGAAATATAACTTAAAGTATAAGAAAGTAAATTACCAACCCATAATGTAAGCACATTTTAGTAAAACATGCTCGCATTTTCACTATTTCGGGATGAAAAAGTGAATTGGCCACTTTTCTGTCCCCCATCTTTCTGTACCCACCCACATGTTAATAAGATTTCTTGTGTTATTCATGAGGAATCTTGTTTCATATTTATGCCTTAGTTTTCTTAGGTTTGTTGTACTCCGGAGTGTAGGTTTAGTTAACAATATAATTTAAATACACATTCATTTCTTAATAGTAATTAGCTACAGTCTTGTATTGTAGGTACCCATAGAAATAGTGCCAACATTCCTTCCTTTACTATTATATAGTTTTATGATTTCTCAGCAAATGTAACACCTAGACTAGGATGAATTAGGTAGTATTAAGTCTTTGAAAGTACATATAGTTCCAGTACCATCACAAGCCTACTAGCCCTGGTCAATAATTCAATGACGGTCTTTCCAAAGGTTCAAGTGGACTGTTCAACTAGGTTTATCCCTTTACATTGTGTGATTTCCACCAAGTTTACTAGAAATTAGTATGGACTCTAGAGAAGTACTAGAAAGAAAGCTAAGCATATTGGAAGAGAAAATTATGTGGATGAGGAACTCATTGAATCCCATAATTTAGTTGGTAAACTTGAAAAAGGTAAATCATTAATGATGATGAGAAGTCTGATGCATGAAAAAGTGACTGAGAAAAAAACACAAAGGAAGACTCTTTTCATAACCAAATGTAAGTCTGGAGGAAAGGTATGTAAAGTTATCATTGATAGTGGTAGCACTGATAATCTAGTTTCAAAGGAGATGGTGACCACTAGTTGAATTTGAAGAGATTGAAACACCCAAACCCCTATAGGATAGCATGGATTCAAGATGAGCATAAGCTATTGGTGAATGAGAAATGTTTGGTAAAATTTCATATAGGATCATATAGGGATGAAGTATTGTGTGATATTATGCCTATGGATGCATGTCATTTACTATTAGGAAGACCATGGAAATATGATAAGATAAAAATACATGATAGAATGAATACCTTAATTGTCACTTTAAATAGAAAAAGAATCAATTTGATACCTTCAGAGGAAGAGGACAAGATTAAAGTATGTAGCACTTCCAAACTATGTTTGGTATATGGAAGGAAATTTTTGGATGGATTGAGACATGAAAATATGTGTTTTGCATACATTCCAAGAAAGGGTGGTAATCCAAAGGTAGAGAACCCTACCATCGAGAATGAAGAGGTTGCAGATTTGTTGACAGAGTATGGAGACATCATATTAGAGAATTTACCAGATGTTATACCACATATCCAGAGCATTAGTCATCATATATAAATTCTACTGAGGACACATTTTCCAAACAAGGTAACCTGTAGAATGACACCAACACAGATTGAAAAATTGAACCAACAAATATAAGAGCTATTGAAGAAAGGATTGATTAAAAAAAGTTTCAGCCCATGTGTGGTACCTATTGTACTTGCACCAAAGAAATATGGAGAGTAGAGAATGTGTACAGATTCAAGAGAAACCAATAGGATCATTATCAAGTATAAATTCACATTGCCAAGGATGGATGGCATTATGGATTGTTTGAGTGGAGAAAAGTATTTTACAAAGATTTACCTAAAGAGTGGATACCATCATATCAGAATTAGAGAAGGAGATGAATGGAAGACTGTATTTAATTAAAATGAAGGATTATGAGTGGTTAGTAATGCCTTTTGGATTGACCAATGCACCAAGAACTTTCATGAGATTGATGAACGAGGTATTGAAGAAATTATTCAGTAAGTTTGTCATTGTTTACTTGGATGATATTATGATTTTCAATAAGATGAGAGATTTTTTTTTATGGCACATTAGACAAGTATTGCAGAGGTTGAGAGAAGATAAGTTGTTGATTAATGTCAAGAATTTTAGTTTCATGAAGACAAAGTTGGCATACTTGTGTTTTGTTATTTCTATTGAAGGATTAAATATGGAACCTAAGAAAGTAAGAGTAATAGTTGATTGGCCTACATCAGTGAATATTGGAGAATTAAGAGCATTCCATGGATTAGCAAGTTTTTATCATAATTTTATCAAAATTTTTAGTGGAATTTATACACCCATGATAGAGACAATGAGAGGAGACATGAAGGACTTTAAGTGGACATCCATAGTACAAAGAAGTTTTGAATTGTTGAAGCAAAAGGTGATGAAGCAGACAGTGTTAGCATTACCATATTTTGACAAAGTATTTCAAGTTGATTGTGATGCAAGTGGGAGTGCAATATGAGCAATTTTGAGTCAATAAGGAAGACCTATAACTTATTTTAATGAGAATTTGAATGATACCAAAATAATATATTCAGTTTATGATCAAGAATTTTATGCCATAGTTCAAGCCTTGAAGAAGTGGAGACATTACTTGTTGCCTAAGGAGTTTGTGTTGTATACTGATCATCAAGCTTTGCAATATTTGAATAGTCAAGAGAAGCTGAATTAGATACATATGAGATGGATTGAGTTCTTACAGAGTTATACATTTGTGTTGAAGCATGGGAGTGGAAAGTTAAACAAAGTTGCAGATGCATTGTGTAGGAGAAGGAATTTGTTGATAGAGATGAGGAAAAAAGTACTAGGATTTGAAGAACAAAAGTACATGTATGAAGAGTATGAAAATTTTGATGAACCTTGGAAAGCATGCAAGGAACCTTTAGTGACAAACTGGAGCCAATGGTTAGATTATTTCATTCAGGAAGGAATTTTTTTCAAAGGAAATCAGTTGTGTATTCTGAGGAGTTCAATGAGGGAGAATTTGATTAAGGAAAAGCATAGTGGAGGATTAGGAGGACATTTTGGAGTGGATAAGATAATAGCTTTGGTGAGTGAACATTATTTTTGGCCATAGATATATAAATATGATAGGAATTATGTTTAGAGTTGTAGAATTTGCTAAGTTTCAAAAGCGAATAGAGAGAATCCAGGATTGTACAAACCTTTGATAGTACCAAAGAGACCATGGGAAGACATAAGCATGGATTTCATATTGGGATTACCAAGAACACAGAGAGGTTATGATTCTATAATGGTAGTAGTGATTTTTTTTCTAAAATGGGACATTTAATTCCTTGCAAGAAGACTAATGATGTTGTGCATGTTGCTAACTTATTTTTCAAGGAGATTGTGAGATTGCATATATTACCTAAGAGTATAGTTTCAAAAAGAGACACCAAGTTCATTAGATACTTTTGGATAACATTGTGGAGGAAGATGAAGAAAGATTTGAAGTTCAGTTCAACATATCACCCCATAGAAAGATGGACACACAAAAGTAAATATAAGTTTGGGTAAATTATTGAGATGCTTGGTTGGAGATAAGGCATAAAGTTGGGACACAGTTCTACCACAAGTAGAATTTGTGTATGTAATAATTCAGTTAACCAAAGCACATGGAAGACATCATTTGACATTATGACAAGAGTACATCCCAAAGGAGTTGAAGAACTAAGAGATATTATTATGGAGAACAAGAGGAGTGAAGAAGCAAAATAGTTTGTGGGATTCATGGAAATAATGCATAATCAAGTCCAGAAGCACTTGAAGACATGAACAATAAGTATAAGGATAAGATAGATGATCTACAACCTAGGACATAAGGACTTTTCTATTGGAGATAAAGTGATGGTGTATCTAAGGAAGGAAAGGTTTCCAGTTGGAACATACAATAAGTTGCAGATGAGGAATTTTGGATTGTGTAAGATTCTAAAAAAGTTTGATTTTGGAAATGTATTTGAAGTGGAGCTATCAGAGAAAATGGGTATATCACTCGTATATCACCTATTTTCAATGTTGCAAACATCTATGAGTATCATGAAGGCTAGTCAAGTTGTAGTAGAAATGGAGTAGATCTGAAGGAGCATTTACCACAACAACCATTAGAGGAGATTGAATAGATTTTGGATACTAGAACCGAAAGGAGCACTAGGAACAAGTAGTACAAAGAATATCTAGTGAAGTGGAAAGGCAGAACAGTGGAGGATTCATCATGGATTTCTTAGGATGAGGTGGACCATTTTGGTTTTCCTCTTAGCCCTGAAAAGTGAGGGACTCACTTTTTTTCCAACCTCAGGCATCTGATGTAGGAGCATTCCTGGCTGTAAAGAAATCATGTATCAACCAAAATCATTTATTTCTTGCATTTTCATTCAGTAGAAGTTTCAACACTTCATTGAACCATATTTCACCGCATTATTGTTTCTCGGCTCGCAGAGAAATATATAGAATCTACACAAGGTTATCTACATCATATCCATATTTTAGATAATTTTCATTTGTCTATCAAAAGTTATCGCTCTCACAATTTCGTTGTAATTCATAGTCAGGGTATTTAGGGCCGACCTAGTCCAAATTTCTTAGTATGGACCTATTCCAAAATGTGTAGAGCTTAATCGTACATCATACAAGCATTTTGGGTCCAATGGTCTGATCTAGCTTGAGGATTTTCTAGTCATTTCATTTCATGAAATATTATCTTCTTATGTTTTGGGGCCAACATTCACATTGATCAACTATCGGGTTTGTAAAAGCTTGTGGCCGATACAAACCTTTTTTGGAGCTAGAGAATCATATTTAAGAGCATTTGTAAACATTTGGAAGTCATTCATTCAAGCCATTAAGTTAGAGATAGATAGATACTTAGAATTTTGCATCAACCCTTCGGGGACTATAATAAGGCCTTTGGAGAGTTGTAATGTTGAATGCCCTTGAGGTAGGCCTATGAGCCCTAGTTATTTTCCCACGAGGAATATGATGCATGTAATATTTCCAATTCAATAAAGAATCATATTTGTAGAATAATTTCTTGTGTTATTTGCATTGTGTTGACTCTAAGCTACATGGTTTGGACTGATCTTTATGAACCGTCCATCTGTGACTGCAGTACATTTGCAACTTGAATTTCAAATGTTAAAATGCTGGCATTGACATATTCAAATTGGATCTTGAAAAAATAGGGGGATTCAGATGCCCAAGGGCGTCCCCTAGCTCTATTTTCTAGAAAATAGGGTGTCAGAGGAAAAACATAAAATAAATGCATTTTTTCAATGCTTGCAATTTCTTGGAAAACAATAAAAATAGGCTATAAAATGCATGATTTAGGAAATTAGGGACTTAATTAGGCTCAATAATTTAGGGGGGACAAAACATAGTGTGAAATTGTCAAGAGTGACAATTTACGATGCTACAATCCTATTACATTATCTTAGTGCTATTAAATTTATATCTCTTGACATTATAAAATGTTAAAAAAAATAGTTTAATACTTTGTATATTAAATCATATTTTTTATATACTCATATAACATTATATATTTTAATATTTTCAATATAACTTAAACTATTTTTTTAATTAAAATATGATCTTGAGGCAACTCCCATGTATATTGATATTAAAAATTAAATATCTACATGATATCAACCAGATATCATATTGGAGATACAATACATAGAACTAACATGGAAGATATTTGTTTTAAACTATTAGTAGACAAAACAACATCGAGTCTAAACTAAGAAATAAGTCTTAGTATCAAGTTTTCATAAAGATATTATTTTTATGACTAAGATGCATAATCCCTAATTGGGGCATCTTTTGGCATAGTCTCAAGATTGCAATCTATTTAGGTTCTTAAGTGAAACATTAAACCACATTATTTGGGCTAATAATCTAGTGGCCCTTTGAGAAATTCCATAAATTTTTTTGTATTCCTCCTTTGATTTGTTTTATTATTATATTTTCTAGTTCTAAGGAAGGGGATCCATGGTCTCATCACAATATTTTTTCTACAAAATAAGCTGCATAGGGAAGTAAGAAATGTTTCCTCAACATCACACTATTGAAAGTTGAGTTGAGTTTACTCAAGAAATTTGTTTCAATTTAAGCATGTTCCAAAAAATGGACCTCCTCCCTCTCTACACCCAAATTTAGTAGAATCCTTATGAGCATTGGTAAAATATCTAAATTTACCCTATACTTGTGTAATGGCCAAATTCATCCCCAAAAATCCATTGTATAAAAGAGATAGTGATTTCTACTTTGGGCTTGAATATTTTTGCTAGTTGTTTCTAATTGATGGGCTTAAGGAAGGCCAATTGTTTTTTATGGGTCCAAACACACATAAGTCTCTATATTTCTTAATACTTTGAATATATAATGGTTGGGACAAAATGGTGATATCTCAATCTCTCTTAATATGAATTCCTCCATTTATGCTAAAACATAATGAAAAATCACCTCATGTATGTCCCTCAATTGATCATAAATATGAGATTAAACAACCCAACTAATAATGCTTCTATCACTCAATATAATTAATTCTTGTTTGTTTTGTCCCATTAGTTTTTATATTTTTTCTTACTAGGGGAGGAAGAAGAGGTTAGAAAAAATAAAAATAAAAATCCCAAGCTCTAAGAGGGTGGCCAAGTAGGGCGATGACTTCAAATAAAAAACATGGGCTTAGTGCTCAATTATTATAAATTAAAAAGTGTGATCCAAAATAATCTCATGCACTTTCTTTATTGTGTATGATGCATTCTTCCTATTGATCAATTACATAACTTGTAAGAAATCCTACCTCCTTATTCCCCTTTTTGTATGCATGTTGGACCAAGTAGTTTGATAGTTATTCCAACAATTACCACACTTCTTGTAGAATGTTCTCAAACTTTTAGTTCAAAGAACCTTTCTTCCTTAATGCATTAATCAACACCATAAAATCACCTTCAATTAGAACCTTGTTTATTCAATATAAGTTGTATACTTATAAATCAAGAAGAAGAGTTTGTGCTTTGACTCTATTATTAGTGCCACTTTTCAATTTCTTTAGAACCATTGCAATTAAAATTCCTTTATCTTTTAAACTTATATTTTCCCTAACAAGTCTATCAAAATTAATTCCACCCTATTTATACGAATTGCTATTTTAATTTAGATGACAATTGATTCCTAAAATTAACTCTTGAAATCCCATAAACAAAGATTTTTTTTTTTTTTTTTAATAATGCAAGTCACTACATAAATATTAAAGTCATAAAATTATATACAAAGCCTCACCAACCCATTCATATAAATACAAATTTTAATATAATTCTCATTAAAGAACAAAAATAAAATAAAATGAGTAAAAATAATGATATTGTTATGAGGATTCAACTGTGTAGTTTTACAAGTCAAACTCATTGACCCATGTTTTATGAGTAGTGGTTCACAAGAACCAATCTCTCATGATAGTGAATGGTCCACTCAACACTCATTGCATCTAGGTGATGCTCATAAAGGTGAAGCACTGGCCTTCTGGGGAGGTCACCAATCCGAGTACTACTCCCACTCAAACACGCTTAACCACATAATTTTCTCCAAGATTAAACCCACTTAACTTCCAACCCTATTTGCAAAACCTTAAACGAGTGTTGTGCCTTATGAACCATTCAATATAAAACCCTTTTAATTCATCAATTGATAAACTATACGAGTAAAAAATGACAATTTCACATGTATACGTTATCTTTCAATTGGCCTTATTCTTGGTCTCGCCAAACTTTAATCTATCACGTGCAAAACGTACTTAGAAATCTTAAATTATCATTTGTAATTCAATCCTGACGACTAACGGAGTTGTCGTGCTCTGCACTTCACTTGGTCGGCCAGTAAGCGCCATTACAAATGAATATTAAAAGTCTGAAAGCGGGGACGAGGAAATAACATTGACTAGTAAAACAAAATGCTCTCTTGAGGGGCGGCTGCATAACTACTATACAATTAACCCTGCTTCACAGCATGATATGCAATGCAATTTCGTTTTCTTCTTCTACTGAGAACAGCACAATGATCTCTGTAAATAGAAAACGGACTGTATTTCCAGCTACACCGTCTCAATGTCAAGAGATTAAACTGTCGCACTTAGATTTACCAATGTTCTTCTTCCACTATATTCAGAAAGGTCTCATTTACCAAAGCTCTGTGGAAAATTTCTCGTCTCAGGTAGAGCTTCTTGCGCAAACGCTCTCTCAACTGCTTGTAAAGTTTTATCCCTTAGCCGGCCGCTTTAAAACGTCTCCTTCCGATGGAGCCGTTTACATTGACTGCAACGATTCAGGCGTGGATTTCATTGAAGCTACGGCAGGAGACCTCAGCGTTGCAGACGTTACCAAAGCAGAGGTTATGCAGGCCGTCGAACAACTGTTTGCTTTGAGCGGCGCCGTTAACTTGGACGGCCATCGCCTTCCCTTGCTCGTAGTCCAGGTAAACCAGGGTTTCTACAGCTTTTCCTTGTAAATTTTTTGAAATAAAATATATTAATAATTTAAAACTCTCTATTTCTCGCAAGTACTCTAATTAGTAATGGAAACTTAATAGTCCTTGAAAATGATCTTTCAGTCTTACTGTATGTTAATTAGTAGGAAATATAATCCAGTATATGGAACTGAAATGCCGTTTACACTCAAGATGCTTTTAAGTTCAAATCTTACTTAGAAAACTCCTAACAAGGCAAATTTTCAAAAATCCCCTGTTATAGAAGGAAGAGCTTATCTGGCCAGTAATTTGTATATTTGATTGGTCAACATAAAACCTGTAGAAATCATAAGGTAAGACGATTTTTTGGAAAGGTTGGTCAGGACGTCGAATTTGGGCAGTGTATTTTTGCATAAGCTTAAACAAAGAAAATAATAACAGAGTTCTGAATTTATTCGAATTTAATATGCTGTATTATTATCTTGTTATCCATTGTATGAAAATCTAAAAATCTTGAAAATTGCAGGTGACTCAGCTGAAAGACGGAATTTCTGTGTGTTTCACATTTAACCACGCAGTAGCGGATGGGACTTCTTTCTGGCATTTCTTCAACTCATGGGCTCATCTCTGCAGGACAAACGGAAACGAAATCCCCAATAATCCGATCCATGACCGTGGTTTGGTAAACCCAGGCGGGTCCATGGTTAGGCTTGGCCTCGATCCGGATGGGAAGATCCCTCGGTTTTGCCCGCCACCACTGCGGATTAAATTTTTCCATTTCACCTCCCACACGATCAGTTGCTTAAAGGAACGGGCCAATCGAGATTCATCAGTCGTGATATCGTCATTCCAAGCATTGTGCGGTCACGTGTGGCGGGCGATCACACGGGCCCGAGGGCTTGGCCTTGACGAGCCCACAACGTTTCGTCTATCGATCAACTGTCGGCCGCGGTTTCTTCCTCCATTGCCTAACTTCTACTTTGGAAATTGTGTTCAGATCATATACACGACCACTACTGTTAGGGAGCTTAATAGTTTATCTCTCTCCTTCATGGCCGGTTTGTTGAACACTGTGATTACGGGTCATAGGGATGAGGTTATTAGAGGAAAGATTGATATGTGGGAGAAAGAGCCAGTTTTGAATAGGTATGATAAGCTTGATAAAAACCCTGTGGTGATGTCGAGTTCTCCACGGTTTGAGATGTATGAGAATGACTTTGGATGGGGACGACCTATGGTAGCTCGAAGTGGGATGGCCAATCATTTTGATGGGAAGGTGTCTGCTTATCCTGGTAAGGAAGGCGGAGGAAGTGTTGATCTAGAGATTTGCCTTCTTCCACACTACATGAATGCTTTGGAAAATGACCATGATTTTATTTCTTCCCTTGGAGATATAAAATAAACAACCATATATTTGGGTATTTAGTTAGGTGTGTTTGGGACATTTTGTTTGTTAAGCGACAACACATTGAATATCTGTGCAAGTGTTAGGAATAGTTTAGCTATAGGTTGGTTAGTTTATTTAAGACAGTTGGATCGAGTTTTTTTAGAAGGATTCTTTCATCCTTTTTTTGCGTAATATGTATGTAATTCTGTTTTCAATGAAGAAAGAAAATAAGAAGAGGACAGTTTTAGTTTCATTTCTTATATTGATACTTAGTTTTAGTTTCATGGTATCAAATTGTGTGGGTGTGTTGATGAGTTTACCCTTGTTTCCAAGGAGTCTTGCAATTGGAGAAAATGCAATTGCAAACAAAGTAAAAGACAAATAAAGAGAGTTGGCTTCCTACTATGTGAGTATCATTGTTGGTAAAAAAAAAATGTAGGCTACAAGATTTTTTGAAGCTATCAAATAGAAGCATTAGAAAGTGTAAGAAGAGATATGTCCACATTCATTGTACGAGTTCCTTTGAGGATAGTGGAACAATTTGATGGCATTGGATACAATCTCTCGAAGTTAAGAATTGATTTTATTTTCTTGAATAAGAACTTATTCAAAAATAGTTGAAGGTATTAAATCTAATGCCTTGACTTTAAAATTAAAGATCAAATTAAAATATTCAGAAATATTAAATTTATTAAGACAGTTTGAAAAAGGATATAGCTATGAGCACCCACTACAAACATGGATGATTTACATTTTATTCACTTCTAATTTTTGCAGTCTCTAGAGGATATTAAAGGTGCTCAATAACAAAAAACCCAATCAACAATAAAATTAAAATACAAAATCATAATATTTTATTCTAGCACAAGAAACATAAGGACATCAAAAGGTGGAAATGAATTAAATCAATTAAAATTATAATTATAGTTTATTTCTAATAATTTCAAGGGGTGTGTGAAGAGTTGTGTCTTTTGGGAGAAAAAGGTATTTATGAGAGGTCAAGCAAGGAGAAGGAGATGGGTGATCCCACAATAGTGGGTTACAATTATCTTGATGAAGGAAAATCATTAGTTGGTGGAAAAAAAATTAGGGGGTTCACTCGAACTAGGACGTTTGAGTGAACCCTTTTGTGAGATAAGGAAGATTTGTTGTACACAAGTCTCTTTGTTCTCAAGAGAATCCTAGGGAACAAACTGCTCTTATCCACCTCAACATAAGTTGAATAAAAAAATTGTAAAGGAAGTGTATACTGGTTAACTATCAAAGAAGACTACAGATTCTAAGAGAGTGAAACTTTGAGATTTCTGCCTCCAAAAGAGGGAGCTCTCGGCCAAAGGATGGCAGCGTAGATTCAGGATGCTAGTGTGATGTGCTGGTGTCCAAATGGCATGCTGGCGTCCTAAGCAATAGAGAGATCAAGAACTTAAGCGGGCAAAACAAAGTTTCACTTCTTAACCTAGATTCAAGGTCTACTTAACAGAATGATAAAACATAAAACGTAAACTATAAGAAAATACAAGGAGAACTTGGAGAAAACTTACCCTCAATCAGACGTCTGAGTCTTCACTCCAAGCTCCGCTTTGCAACCTACACACAAAACGAATGAGGGGAAAATGTTGGGGCTAAATAGGGGCTTTTCGCAGTCAGACCCCCGCTTTGGTGTTCCCACCTCCATGGACAACCAGATAGAAAGAGTGTAACCGAATTGGAGAAAGGCGGTGGTGCAAGAAAAATCTGCTTTAGGAGTAGAACCCACACCACCAAGTAGTAAATGAGCAAAGAGATCTACTCTATTCGCAAATAGAAAAGAGTGAGAGGGTATTACCAACAGGCTTCGACCCCCTCTTGAACACACAGACACACTGTTGAATTCTTGCTAGAGAGCATTGGTTTTTGGACAGACCTTAGTCCAACAGAGCTTCACTTGTAGAATTATTGCTGTCAAGAATGAAAGAGACTCAAGAGTGAAGTTGCAGAGAGAAGCTTGATTGAATGAATGAACCCCCAAAATACGAGCAAATGAGGGGTTTTGTTGCATGCAAGGGCGGCAAAGAGCCGTTACACGTAAAAATTTGACTGCTGGGACATGTGTCAAGAGTCAGGTTTTGAGATTCCTCATTTCAAACTCAGAAAATCACCAAGATGCTAGCGCACCGCAAAGACGTCCGCACATTGTGCAAGCATCCAAAGCATAGATTTTTGAGAAATGTGTCATTAGGCTTCTATTGCTTCGACATTGGTCCGCATGGAGGTGGAATTATGAAATTTTGACCCATAGGATTTTTGCCATTAATGTGTTTAGCCATCATAAATGCTATGAAAAGTGCTAAAATGTGGAATTGCCCCTAGGTGCAATTATGTGACATTACATTTTGCCCCACTTTAGTGGGCTTGATTTTGGGAGAAATCGGCCACACTAAAGTAGAGAAGAAATTTTTTCACCCAAACTTGAAATTTTACGTATTTGCGTGCCAAAAGAAGGTATCGTAGAGGTTATCGCGGTCGAGCCAACTGGTATTGAAGGTTCCCCTAGCAACTAAATCAACAAGAAGTGTAAGACTGGTTATGAAAGATCATGTGGAAATTTTCCTACAAAACTCAGTTTTAAGTCAGTTTCAAAAATTGGAAGATGTTACAACGGTGAGAAGAATGGTCAAGAAAAAATTGATGATTCAAAAGAAAAATATGGTGAAGAGGTGACTATATGCCCCCTCCTGAGTTTGCCCCCAGCTAGGTGGGGTAAACTCAGGAGAAATCAGGGAGCCACAAACTCTAGGAAGAATGGGCCCTGGGGGGCCTATATATACCTAGGTGGGCCCCAAGAAGGGTCATTTGCACTATTCATCGCAAGGATTTTGCTGACTTTTGTGAGAGAAAACTCATCAAAATTCCAAGAAAATACAGTTACGAGGATCCAAGGCTGGACCAGCTACGTGTAGACATTATTGAGGGCATCGAGGTCGACCAAGTAGGCCTCAAAACTGCTTTATTATTCATTTTTAGTGATTTTTTACATGTTTTTGGAATTTTAGGTGCACAGGCATCCTGGGCACACACACACATCTTTGGCATGTGTTGGCATCCAAGACGGGCATTGGTGTCCCGAGGACACGTTGGCATCCAAGCGGCACATTGTTCTCCTTGCACCATTAATGGCGGTCCGAGACACTTGCACGACGTGCAAACGTCTACACGACACACATTTATCCCTAAATGTTTTTTACTTAGATTTTTTCTTAATTTGCTGTGTACTAACACACATTTGCTTCCTCTTTCGTATGACTATCCAGAGATCAAGGAGCATCCTGGAGGGTGGGTGCTTCGCTTACTACAAGATCAAAGGGACCGACTTACTGATGATGAGGTCACCCACCTATAGCAATTCAGGCTCTGACATGCATATACCATACCAGAGATGTTGTACCACGACCGTATGGTGATGGTGTTGATGGAGAAATAGGACACCACTACCTCCAGCTTCCAGTTATCGACTGAAGAGATGACCATTACCCTGGAGGATGTCTACCATATCCTCGATCTTCCCATCCATGGCTAATGGGTGGTGATTGTTGATTCTCGCTCACCACAAGAGTGATCAGATGGGGTTCTATACTACTTCGATCATATGGATGGTGGGGACAGGACCAGACACATTTACACCCGGTGGTTCAACCAGGATTGAACCACTACCCCTTTGAGCTACGTTACGTCATGGTGGTTACCATCGCCATGAGGATCACCATTGATGTGCGAGAATCCCACCTGTATGGGGCCTCGTCCACACCATTAGAGTGATGGTGGAGCGACAAACCATATTCTCATGGGGGACCAACATGCTAGCACACCTCTACGAAGAGCTTTACCGGTACGTCCACTATGAGTGTTGTAGCCTAACCGCGTGCACCATCTTTCAAGTGTGGGATTTTTCCCATATAACGTGCACTAGGGTGGAGGGGTATTTGTAGGCACAAAAATACGCTGTCCTGATGGCCCACTAGTACGAGTTCACTCAATACTGGAGGCATGATGACCTGTAGTTCTGGTGACTACAATTTGACACATCGACCCCAAATAGGATCAAATGGAGACCCCATCGATACTTTCGGTGGGTGGATGATCGCATGTTCCTCCGGAACCTATAGTGCGAACGATTCATCCTCGAGCGCATAGATTACATTATTATGCCATATTAGTAGATTTGGGTCATGCGACAACATAGGTGAGTTCAAACCATTCCCCCTCACATCCCAATATATGCCTGAGTTGTGCGAAGCACGACAAGGCTTGAGGACCATTCACACCCTACCCTAGCAGATGTGGACCTTTTCGATGATGACGCCAATGCCATTGACCTACCGCCAATGGGCACATTAGACAATGTGGGTGTGGATCGAGCATTTCTGACATAGTGGGTGGCACACCGTCTTGCCCCAATTTTTCTAGTGGATGCCCTTAGGGGGATCTCGACTTGAAGGGGATGTGTTGCCACAACCACCTAGATAGAGGCAGAGGCGCAAAGGCAACGACAAAAAGGAGGAGCAACAGTAGGAGGAGTGGGAGTAGGTCGAGGAGGCTAGGGCAATGCCGCTGAGATCAAGGAGGCGGTAGAGGATGTCATCCCCTCCACCAGATACTCCTGTTTCATCAGCCCCACCAGCCCTTGCTGCATCTGGGGTGACTCCTGACACTAGCAGTGTAGGATTGAGTGCACCTCCTCCCCCTGATCCATTATGGTAGCCAAGGGACTCAGGTATGACAGTTATTTATGTTGTTGCATTTCAACATTTCTAATTTTTATCTCATGTATATGCATATCATGTTTCGATTTTATATACTTCATGATACTAATGCACTTTCTACTTCTGTGGTTGTAGTGGATACTCAAGGATGGATCGGATTCTTCACACAGTGCATATCAGAGGTAGCCCATGCTGTGCCTATCTAGGGGATAGTTCTATATGCCTATTGGCCAGCTTCAACAAGATGGCATGTCCACCTTTTCGAGTAGCTAGCACGTTTGAGGATTGTATACGAGGAGGCATGATCTGAGGTGGTGCATAGGATGGTTGCTGTCATCACATTGCAGGAGCAATGCGACTAGCTATTGGGGGAGTTGTGGATGACACTCGCAGAGCGAGATGCAATTGTGATGAGGGTTGAGGTCATTGAGCAAGCGTGTGATGCCTTTCAGAGCTGTCTCGATGAACTCGTGGTATAGCCAGCAGTTGTGATCTCGCCAGGTGATCACCACCTGCAGTAGGAGCTGATGCAAGCATGGATGTAGATATTCTCTCTTCAAGGAGAGATTAGGGGGATGCATGCAACCCTTTCTAGATCACACTCACATCGCTCCAGATCCATCTCCACTGTGAAACCCCTACCCAGGCCGCAATCACATCTAGAGCCAGAGGGTTCCAGGAGCCAAATGAAGCCCTATCTGGATCACACTTGCATCGCTCCAGATTAGTCTCCACTGTGCAACCCCTACCTAGGCCACAATCGCATCCAGAGCTAGAGGGTTCCAGGAGCCACATGCCTCAGCCGTAGAGAGCTTCCATTTTCTACATCAGTTTTGTTGTCATGATATATATTTGTAGATCTTTTTTGTATATCTACGTTGATACACATATTCAACAACCACTCATCTCGACATTATGGCATTGTATGCTTGGATGTGTATGTTTCTTTACTTTCATGTGTGTTGATGCTATGGATGTATGTTTACATTAGATCCTATCATGATTTAATGAACACACATGGATGTATGTTAATTAAATACAATAATGATCTAGCCGCCTTAAAGATAAAATATAATGCAGGGATACACAACATATTAAGATACATGTATGTATGACACAAACACACATGATAACATGATAATTTTTTCTTTTATAATGTGTTAATGAATAGTGACATCAACATAGGTAGTGTTTCAACCCTTAAAGAGTGAACACCACACATATGCCACATAAGATACTACACATAGTATCGATGAAGATGCATCACATTAATGGATTTTTTTAGAGGCGTTCCAATGATGATAATCCATAAGAACCCAAACCATACACATAGATGACAATGTAAGGTCCTAACTAGTTAGGGCTGAATTTTCCCCTCTGATCAGGTGGCACATTTACATTCCTCTAATTCTCATAGAGAACTAAGTCACCTACCTTGAAAGTTCTAGGAAGTACACTTTGATTATACTGTTTGGATAATGATCGTTGATAAAATTTAAGATGATTGAGGGCCTGTAATTGGCACTCATCGAGCATCTGTAGCTAATGCAAATGATTATCTCGGTAAGTCTTGACATCAATTAACCCTTTAAGGGAAACCTGCAATTTTTTTTTTTCCAACTCCAAAGGCATGATAGCTTTAACACCATACACGAGGTTGTAAGGCATTGTTCCCATTTTTGTATGAACACTTGTGCGATAAGCCCACAAAGCATATGTCAAATGAATATGCCAATCTTTACCATGCTTATTAATTGTTTTGCGAAGAATGAGCTCAAGAGTCTTATTAGACACCTCTGCTTGGCCATTGGATTGAGGATAATATATGGTGTAGAAAATCTATGTTGAATGTGAAATTTCTCCAGTAATTGTTGAGCTTATTTGTTCTTGAATGGCATTCCATTGTTAGAAACAAGTGTAGCAGTCAATCCAAAATGAGAAATAATGTTGTTTAGGAGAAAACTACAAATAGCCTTAGCGTTCATGGATCGAAGCAGGATGGATTTAACCCACTTCGTGAACTAATCTGTAGTGGTGATAATTGTAGACATCCAAATTTGATCACTTCCATATGATGAAAATCATCTATTCTATTCATCTATTTCATTAATAGTGATTAAATAATTTATTTAATCATTATTTAATTTTCTGCCTAAGGTTCCTAAAGTATCTAATTAAATAAATTAAATACTTTACCTTACCCCCTTGTCTTCTTTAAATTAAATAAACATGACAAATTATTTAATTTAGTCATTTAACCTATTTGGATTAAAACCAATTTTTAATTCCTCTTTTCTCTCTCCTTGTCACATTCTCCATAACCCTCTTTTAATCTAGATTAAATTAATTAATCTGTGATTAGGATGTGCACCACTTAATCAAGATTAAGTGTCACATCCTCCATAATCTCCCACTTGCCTATAATCTCCCATTAATTACCTTAATCCTGTGTTTGCACAACCTTAATCAGAATCATTAGCCATATTTAGCTTACCTTTTCTGGTCAACCTTCTCACTTACCATTTTTGGCATGGACTCCCTTCTCCATGTGAATTTTTAATTCACATTTATTCAACCAAGGTTCCCCTCTTCCCCATGTGAATTTTTAATTCACTTTTATCTTCCCAAGGTCTTCTTCATCCCCCATGCAAACGTGACATGCCATTTTACATGTGCCCAAGGCTTCGAGAACCTTGGACTTGTCACATCTCCCACATGTGACAAATCTCCAACTTTTTGGAGACCTCCTTTTATCCAATGAATCCTCCATTAAATGTATTAATTTACATTTATTCTTCCTACACACTTCTCCTTTTCTCATGGAGATTTTTGAGGAATTTTAAAATTCCTCAAAAGTCTCTTTCATCCTCATTTGGGGACAAGAAGTTCCTTTTTGAGGAAATCTTCTCATCCCCCAAGGTACCTCAAAGGTACTTGTCCTTCATCCACCTCATGTATTTCCCTTCCACCTCTTGTCCTTCTCTTCCACCTCATTTCCACAGAGGGGCATACTTGCCCTTGCTATTTTCCATAGAGGGGCGTACTTGCCTTTGCTGTTTTTATGTTTGCTATTTTTCTACAGAGGGGCATACTTGCCCTTGCTGTTTTTCTGCAGAGGGGCATACTTGCCCTTGCTGTTTTTCTACAAAGAGGCGTACTTGCCCTTGCTATGCAACGTTTGACTGTTTTCTACAGAAGTGCGGATACGCCCTCCCATTTCAGCGTTTTTCACTGCAGAGGGGTGGATTTGCCCTTAACAGCACATTCGAAAAGGTGAAAAAGTGGCATTTTAGCTTCATTTTTGGCTCTTTCTTTTGTTGTTTTGTGCTCTAATCCACTAATCCTGTTTGTTGGTGAATGAAGTCAGATTTCTTGTAGGTATCTTGCATATTTTTTTTGCAAATCACAAAGGGCAAAGGATAAACAACTAACAGTTGCTTGCAGGGCCTTTGTCTTATTTTTTGAAAATATTTCCTTGTTGTTTTATCTATTCACTTAGGATAATTAGGAGGAAGTAAATTGGCTACTTGCTGTGTTTATTTTATTTGTATTATCCTAAAGGGGCATTAATTCGTCTTCATCCTCTCCCTTTGCACTTTGGTGCGGATCCGAAGGGGGTAGTTGGAAACGGTTAGTGTTTTCTTCTTAGAGGGACCTGCTTGGGGATTTCATCACCCCAAGGGACGATTCCAACCACGCGTACCGGCAGGGTATATAAAGGGGGGAGAGCCAAAGCTGTACCCCAATCCAGTTGCGTCGTAATTGGTGAAGTGTTGAAGCTAGGGTGATACCTAGATAAACGTGAAGAGTTGGTCTGAGCCTTTCAGTATCTCGCTGGGGTTCCCGACTCATGCTTGTAATGGACTGGTGTTCACGGTTTGTGCCTCACGTACCGAGCGTATATCGAAGACTCCTTAGAAACTTTGTTCATCCTAGAGTAAGACCTTTGCTGACCATACCCCTTAACACTAATCATAGGATTGTGCTTGTTCAAAGTGTCTTTTTGTGAAGAACTAGTAAATTTTGATAAGGCAAAGCCAAAATCCCTCATCCAAACCAAGTTACACTTCCTACTGCAGAGGGGTGTACTTGCCCCACTGTTTCAACCATTCTACTGCAGAGGCGCGTACTTGCCCCACTGTTTCAGCTATTCTATTGTAGAGGGGCGTACTTGCCCCACTGTTTCAACCATTTTACTGCAGAGGGGCATACTTGCCCCATTGTTTCAGCCATTTTACTGCAGAGGGGTGTACTTGCCCCACTATTTCAGTAGTTTTACTATAGAAGTGCCTATACGCCCCGCTAAACGACCAATTTCACCCATTTGACCATTTTTAACCTCCGTTCGAACCCCCAAAGCCTCCGTTTGACCATTTGATCATCCTAAACACTCAATTGATCCAATCAAACCAATCCTCATCCAAATCATCAAATTGATACATTCCAATTATCAATTTTGAAGGTTTTGACTTTTATGCAAAAACTTCCAGAGGCCATAACTTTTGACTCGGATGTGGGTTTTGGCTGAAATTTTACGGGAGGTTGCGTTATGAGCTGGCATGTGGATTCCAAACCTATTCATGATAGGTTGGACCCCCTTTTTAGCACATTTTCAAACCTCCAAAGTTTCATCTTGACCCTCAAAATCACAATTTAGTGTTTTTTTCTAGTTTTTGAAAAAACACTTTCGTTAATAACTCTGAATCACTGTCTCAGATTTTGGATCTAAGTGGGAAATTCATCCTATCTTAGTATTGGGTATTTTTTGGAAAAAAACTTGGACTCTCAAACGTATTTCTACGAAGTTTCCTAAAATGGCAAAAATTGACAATTTTTAAAAACTGCCAAATTTGGCAAAAATCTGATTGTCAACACCTTATGTCCTCTAGTTAAAACCCATGATCTTGGTTTCAAATCAGTCCTATCATATCCTTCAATCCAATCCCAATCTAAGCCCCAATTCAGTTCTAATCTGAACGTTAATCCCATCATCCTAATCTAAGCTTTCATCTAATCCTAATCTGAGCTTTCATCCAATCCCAATCTGAGCTTTCAATCCATCCTAGTTCTCTATCCATCATCTATTCTTTCCTTCTAATCTATATCCATCATGAATATTTATCCCCTTCTCACACGACCAATAATAGTAGTCAAGGGGAATCCTAACTCCGTTGATGACGATAATGAAAATCTTGTTGATCATGAAGATTGTTAGATAGATCCTCTTGACGCTATCATTTCTAGTAAGCTCTCTCCAATCGCCTCCCAAAATCCCACTAATTCTTCAAACTATCCCACCATGCCTTCATCCACATCTAATAATGGTTCTTATGCTACCCTTGACAGGGGATATCCAACATCCTCACCTCTATCCTGTCCAACATCCACTTCCTCTTATCCTCATCATCACCAACAATCCCAATACCTCTACCTTAATCCCACATCCCAATCTTCTCATCCTAATCCAACACTCACACATTCCTATCACACTCCCCCATCCCAATATTCCTCCTATCCTAATCCACCATCTCAATCCCCTCATCCTTATCTACCATCCATATCCTCTTACACCAACCCACCATACATTTCTTCCTATGGTGGTTCACCACCCCAATATTCCCATCCTAGTCCAACATCCACATCTTTTTATCACAACCATCCATCCCAATATCCTTACATTAATTCCACATCTGCCCATTCGAATCCTTCATCTACATCTTCCTACTATCATTCACCATCCCAATATTCCCAATCTAATCCAACATCCACATCCTCCTACATCACTCCTCCTGTTCCCGCATTATATCTTAATCCCCCATCTAATCATAATCCTCCATTTCCTCCAACCACTCCAAGTCCCCCATCTAGTCCCATCCACTCACCTAATCATAATCCTCCATCTCCTCCTAATTCTACGTCTAATCCTCATCCACACATCCACTCATATAATCCTCCAATTCTTACTCATAATCATCCATCTCCTCCTAATCCTACATCCAATCCCATACCCACATCTAATCCTAATCCTCCATCTCCTCCTACTCCTACATCTAATCCTAATCCACCAATTCCTAATCCTAATCACGATCCTTCATCTCCTCCTAGTTCTACATCTCATCCTCATCCACACATCCAATCATGTAATCCTCCAATTCCTAATCCTACTCCTCCATCTCCTCCTATTCCTCCATCCAATCCTAATCCATAAATCCCTAATCCTTCATCCATTCCCATCCCTTCATCTAATCCTAATCCTCCATCTCCTCCTACTCCTACATCTAATCCTAATCCACCAATTCCTAATCCTAATAATGATCCTTCATCTCCTCCTAGTTCTACATCTCATCCTCATCCACACATCCAATCATGTAATCCTCCAATTCCTAATCCTACTCCTCCATCTCCTCCTATTCCTCCATCCAATCCTAATCCATCAATCCCTAATCCTTCATCCATTCCCATCCCTTCATCTAATCCTAATCCTCCATCTCCTCCTAGTCCCCCATCCATTCCCATCCCTTCATCTAATTCTAATCCTCCATCTCCTCCTAGTCCTCCATCCAATCACATCCCCATGTCTAATCCTAATCCTAATCCTCCATCCCTTCCCATCACTCTACCTAATCCTACATGCCTTCCAAATGTTTCCCAATGACTCATGCAAGAAGAGACACCATGCCCTCCCACTTTATCATGTACTATCACTAGTGATGAGGCCCTCCTCCATCCTACACCTATCCCTCTCATCACCATTCCTACCACCATCCAAACGATTGAGCCGGTCAAACCCATCGAATCCATTGAATCCCCATATTCTACTACTAGATCCACCGAATCCATTGAAGACATCCAATCCCCTCCTCCTAGTCCTAATATTCACAAACTTCAATCCAATGATCTTCATGAATCCTCCATCCTCCTCTCTCCCCTAATTGAGGAGTCCCTCCAACACTCTTCCATCATCATACATCCCACACAAGATGAGTCATACCAAGCGCTTGATCCAAAGCATACAAGCATATCCCCTCCTCCAAATCAAGATCACTCCATCCCATCTACTCCATCTCAAGAACATAGTCTTCCATCCATTTCATCTCATGATCCATATCCTCAACCAAGTCATGATCCTATCCTCCCATCCACCCCATCTCAAGATCACACTATCTCCTCCACTCCATCCCATGATCCCCTTTGCCTTCAAGATCCAATCACCCCATCTCATGAGCCCTTATCATCCACTGCCATAAATCTAGATCCCATTGTACTCCCCAATTCCTTTCATGATCCCTTATCACTCATTCCTCCTGATATTGCTATCCCCTCATCTCCATCGCATGATCCTTCATCGCCATCTAGTCTTACCATCCCAATGCCAGTTTTGTATCACCTTGGTCGCATTACACTTATCCATGGTGGCCTTCTTACAGAAGCAAAACAAAAGTATAGGCACCACCTTTCCTCCTCCACCTGCTAACACACTCGCATCATGCTTCCAAAAGAATAAGCATCCTACCATAGATCATATGCTTGAGAACATGAACTATCAAGGAAAAGGTTTAGGCCTTCATGAGCAAGGTATTTTAGAACCCATTCATGTCAAAGAACATCCAGGCACACATGGTCTTGGATATGTCTCCCAAAACTCACACTCTAAATATGTTGGTACAACCTTTGTACATCCTAAACGATCCTCTTCTAAAGGCACAAGAGGTACTTCCCATCGTTCTACCAAGACATATTCCACCATCCCCCCTCCTCCATCATACTACCTAAAAACAACCATCCATCTTCCTCCCTCATCCTCTCAATCCATTTTGGGTCTTTATGTCCCTCCATCCATCGTTGCTCATCCTCCATCTACTATGGGCTCTTATATCCCTCCATCAAAACCCACACATCCTTCATATACACAGTCTATTTTGGGTCCTTATATCCCAAAATCACCCCCTCCATCTTATCCTATTTATCCTTTCACTCATCCACCCCCTCTCCCTCATACACAACATAAAACTCCTACCTTCATAACTCCTAATCAGGATCAACAAAGACACATACCTACATATTCTCCATCTACACGTACTCCCTATAACCCTACCTCCATCGCTCCACATCATCCATCTCCTCATACCCATCCCATTGCTACTAAAAGCACTTTGGATGCCAAAGAAACAATACACAAATCCAAACATCCACATGAATCTAAAGTTCCTCATGTCCCCTTCAAAAGACATGTTGACGAACAGAAAAATCGAATCCAAAATCCCAATCAATCCAAAAGGCCACAAAGGCCCACCAAAGCAAAAATCAAAACCATGTGGATCCCAAAGAAAAAAGGTGCCATACCTTCAAATGAAAATTCCATAACTACATCCAAAGTTGCTATTCCCTCACAAAATCATTTACATCCTCCATCTCCTAAATCTGTTTTGGGTCCCTACATCCCAAAATTCACTATCCCAATGCCTCCATTATCGTCACACTCTCCATCCATTCATCCACCTATCTTTTCGCATCCACCATCACATGTGCCAATGTTGGTCCTGAACACCTTCCCCCATCACACATCCACTCCATCATTCCATCCATACACTTTCCAACATCCCATCCACTATCCCCTCTATCTCCCCCATCAAATTCCTTTAATCCATCCTCTTGCATAAACCATCTAGTCTAATAAGGTTGTACCAACATCTGAATAGTCACTTCAAACATGGGCTCTTATTACCTCATATGGAACTTGATGCATGAGTCCTTCATCCCTATCCTTATCAACTGTCCTCTAAAATCTACATATCCATATCCCTATCTTTATCCATCTTCGTCCACATCCTAGTCCAAAAAATCAACAAAAAAATCAAAAAAAGAGAAAAAATCAGAAAAATATAAAAAAAAAAAAATAAAAAAAATAAATAAAGAAGAGAAAATCATTCATCCAATGGTGAAAACTTGGCAAAAAGTGCCTTGGATTAGTACCATGATGAAAACCTGGCAAACATGCATCATGCGTAAATCCCCCATCTAGTCTCCTTCCACGATTGGGGGCAACATCCATTACGCATTCCTTTCCTCCATCTCCTACATCTACCTATCTTCCACATCTTACCCACCATCTTTCGCATCCTATCCAATCCCTCCATCTTCCTTGTGATCTTGATAAAGATAGGGGAAAACCTATATACATGTGTTGGACATCTCTTGGCATATCTTCCCCTCATCCATACACTATCATATTCCTTCCACACATCTTGCTATCCCTCTTGCCTCGTCATGCATGACACATCTAGAGTGGGGGCATCTCCTTCTTTGTGCAATGAAGTCCTTGAGGCATCGTCCATCCATCCCTCCAAGTAATCCTTTCCATCTCTCCATCCTGCCCATCCTTCCCCCCCCATCCATTTATCCATACAATAATCCCTGCCATCTCCCAATCCTTATCTTCCTATACTCTCATCCCCTAGTCATCCCATCCATTTATCCATCCAATAATCCATTCCATCCCTCCAATTTTGTATCCCTCTATCCACCTATCCTCGCATCTTTCTATCTCCCCATCTTTATCCATCCATCCATTTCCTTCTATCTCATCATCCCTTGTCATTGGTATCTAGCTATCGGCTACCCCCATGAAATCCAATGCCATGCTATCTCACTATCATCATTCCTATCTATTTCTCACATCTTTACAATATCCTCTCAATCTTCATCTCATCTATCCACCTATCCTAGCATCTTCTTATCCATCCATCCATTTCCCTCTATTATCCCTTGTCATTGGTATCTAGCTATCGGCTACCCGCATGCAACCCAATGACATTCATATCATAATTCATCCCTCCTATCTATTTCCTACATCTTCATCATTCATCTATACATCCTCTCATCCTCCCAATGCATATTCTAATAATCTAGATCACTATCCCATCCCTGAGCTTCACATCCTACACATATCACCCATCATCCTATCCAATCCTGCAAGTCTATCTTGTCTCATCATATTGGCTCCATCCTTTTCATATCATCATCCATTGTTTGTCATCGGTCTCTGGTCGAACTACGTTGCCCCTGTGCTTTCACGTAGGCAAGGTCGATCATTTGATCCGCCCCCGGGGCTCTGTCTTTTGTCTGCCTTATCCTCTTCCATCGTTTGTCTTTGGCCTTGTGTTGAACTATGTTGCCTCTGCGCTTTCACGTAGGCAAGGTCTAAAATTCCTCAAAAGTCTCTTTCATCTTCCATATCTTACCCACCATCTTTCGCATCCTATCCAATCCCTCCATCTTCCTTGTGATCTTGATAAAGATAGGGGAAAACCTATATACATGCGTTGGACATCTCTTGGCATATATTCCCCTCATCCAGACACTATCATATTCCTTCCACACATCTTGCTATCCCTCTTGCCTCGTCATGCATGACACATCTAGAGTGGGGGCATCTCGTTCTTTGCAATGAAGTCCTTGGAGACATCGTCCATCCATCCCTCCAATTAATCCTTTCCATCTCTCCATCCTGCCCATCCTTACCTCCCCATCCATTTATCCATCCAATCATCCCTTCCATCTACCAAATCCTTATCTTCCTATACTCCCATCCTACTACAATCCATATCCATTCGCTCCTTTATTTCCCCATCTTTCTATCTTCCTTCCCTCTTTCCTCATCACACATGACACATCTAGAGTGGGGGCATCTCCTTCTTTGTGTCTTAGTCCTTGAGACATCGTACATCCATTCCTTAGGGAATCCTCTCCATCCTACCCATCCTTGACCCCCCCCCATCCATTTATCCATACAATAATCCCTGCCATCTCCCAATCCTTATCTCCATATACTATCATCCACTAGTCCTTTTCCATCTTTTAATCCTTATCCTCCCATCCATTTATCCATCCAATAATCCATTCCATATCCTCTCAATCTTCATCTCATCTATCCACCTACCCAAACATCTTCTTATCCATCCATCCATTTCCCTCTATCTCATCATCCATTGTCATTGGTATCTAGCTATCGGCTACCCCTATGAAATCCAATGCCATGCTATCATCATTCCTATCTATTTATCACATCTTAACAATATCCTCTCAATCTTCATCTCATCTATCCACCTACCCAAACATCTTCTTATCCATCCATCCATTTCCCTCTATCTCATTATCCCTTGTCATTGGTATCTAGCTATCGGCTACCCCCATTAAATCCAATTCCATGTTATCTCACTATCATCATTCCTATCTATTTCTCACATCTTTACCATATCACCTCAATCTTCATCTCATCTATCCACCTATCCTAGCATCTTCTTATCCATCCATCCATTTCCCTTTATTATCCCTTGTCATTGGTATCTAGCTATTGGCTACCCCCATGAAATACAATGCCATGCTATCTCACTATCATCATTCCTATCTATTTCTCACATCTTTACCATATCACCTCAATCTTCATCTCGTCTATCCACCTATCCTAGCATCTTCTTATCCATCCATCCATTTCCCTCTATTATCCCTTGTCATTGGTATCTAGCTCTAGGCTACCCGCATGCAACCCAATGTCATTCACATCATAATTTATCTCTCCTATCTATTTACCACATCTTTCTCACATCTTCATCGCTCCTCTATCCATCGTCTCACCTTTCCCATTCATATTCTAATGATCTGATTACCTATCCCATCCTTGAGCTTCACATCCTACATATCTTACACATATCAACCATCGTTCTATCCAATCCTGCAAGTCTATCTTGTCTCATCATATCAGCTCCATCCTTTTTTCTATTTATCCCAGTCATCTCATCACCCCTCATCTATTGTCTATCTTTGGCCTGGTGTCGAACTACGTTGCCCCTGCGCTTTCACATAGGCAAGGTCGATCATTTGATCTGCCCCCGGGGCTCTATCTCTTGTCTGTCTTGTCATCTTCCATCCTTTATCTTTGGCCTTGTGTCAAACTACGTTGCCCCTGCGCTTTCATGTAGGCAAGGTTGATCATTTGATTCGCCCCCAGGGCTCTGTCTTTTGCCTGTCTTGTCCTCTTCCATCATTCTATCTTTTGTTTGTCTGGTCTCTTCCATCGTCTATCTTTGGCCTTGTGTCGAACTACATTGCCCCTGCGCTTTAATGTAGGCAAGGTCAATCATTTGGTCCGCCCCCTAGGCATTTTTTCCATTTGGTATTTGTCATCCATCGAGGTCTTCATTGTCCTTTTTTTGCTTTTATCCATGGTCTTTTATCAAACTACGAGGGCTCTACGCTTTCACGTAGGCAAGGTTGATCTTTGATCAACCCTCGAGCCCCTAGGTTTTTTAGGTTTTGTTTTCTTGTCTCTTGTCATCTTGTCATCTTGTCGTTTCATCCAGTATGTCCCTATCCTAGTTGGTGCTTGCAAACAACGGTCATCTATATCACAAGATCCAATCGGTTTCTGGTATCCTGCGTCATATCGATCTTTTAGTTTACTATCCATCATCAGTCTCAATAGGATGTATCCTTCCTAACAGACCTCATCAACCCCATCCATCCTTTTACTCCTATGGCAAAAGACGTTTCAAACTTGATTGTGATGTTTTGATGTTTTTGACATTTTGTTTATCATTTGAGCTCCTTATCATCACTTGTCATGGTCACCTTGATCTATCATATCATGGTGTGCTTTGACTAGTAAACATAGGGGCGTATCTTGATCTTATTTTCTTTATTTTTGTCTTCTTGGTTGTCCCACGTAGTACCCACCAAGATCCCCGAGGTCTTGTGTTATGCTGGGGCATCCTTTTGTGCTTGTGGTTATTCCAATGCCTGGCCCGACCAAAGTCATTGCAATTTTGGGGTGTTGGAATAGCCTTCTTGTCTATTGTGTTTGTTTTATGCATTGGACACTAATCCGTCTTGGTTTCCATACCCTGACACCCAGTGTCTTATGCTATAGCAAAAATCAGTGCTCTACGTATGGAAAATTACATTCATGTCGTATTTCATCTCATTGCATATTCCCCATTCATCCAATTCTTCTTCGTCCTCCCCCCACTTTCTTTTTTTCTTTCTTCTCTTTCTTTCTTTCCTCTTCCCCCTCCC
>CM021108.1:79991359-80203481 GCA_007115665.2 Sequoiadendron giganteum
TCCTACCTATTTTCTAATTTTTCCCGTCCACAAAACCCATGTTTTACATTTTTGATAAAACATTTAAAAGGTGTTAAAATGCATTAATAGGGGGTTTTGTTGCCTTTCCTTCTATTTGAAAAAGTATTTTTACCTTTTATTTACCGTTTTATTCCTCTAACTAATCCCTTCTCTTCCCAGTGCCGCCATTTGCACCCCGTTTGTCCAATTGACTTCATTCAAAAGGAAAACTTTCCTAATTTTTTGCCCTCTTTCCAACTATACCATCCGTTTCTTCTTATCGAGATGTTGCCCGAGACCCTTCTTTTTCCCCCATCACCCTCTCGAGGGGGCATACCCTTCACATTAATCCATTTTCCCTGCCGTAATCAACTCCCTTCCAGGATTGGGGCATATTCATCCATTCCCCACTAATTGGGCAACTCAAGTACTCTTCCCCACGCCGAGGCATCATTTTCTAGTTACTTCCTCTATAAAGTCATCTGCACTTTCTTTTCTTCGAAGCACGATTATTCTAACGGTACTTCGAAGAGGGGAAAAATGTAGACATCCAAATTTGATCACTTCCATATGATGAAAATCATCTATTCTATTCATCTATTTCATTAATAGTGATTAAATAATTTATTTAATCATTATTTAATTTTCTGCCTAAGGTTCCTAAAGTATCTAATTAAATAAATTAAATACTTTACCTTACCCCCTTGTCTTCTGTAAATTAAATAAACATGAAAAATTATTTAATTTAGTCATTTAACCTATTTGGATTAAAACCAATTTTTAATTCCTCTTTTCTCTCTCCTTGTCACATTCTCCATAACCCTCTTTTAATCCAGATTAAATTAATTAATCTGTGATTAGGATGTGCACCACTTAATCAAGATTAAGTGTCACATCCTCCATAATCTCCCACTTGCCTCTAATCTCCCATTAATTACCTTAATCCTATGTTTGCACAACCTTAATCAAAATCATTAGCCATATTTAGCTTACCTTTTCTGGTCAACCTTCTCACTTACCATTTTTGGCATGGACTCCTTTCTCCATGTGAATTTTTAATTCACATTTATTCAGCCAAGGTTCCCCTCTTCCCCATGTGAATTTTTAATTCACTTTTATCTTCCCAAGGTCTTCTTCATCCCCCATACAAATGTGACATGTCATTTTACATGTGCCCAAGGCTTCTAGAACCTTGGACTTGTCACATCTCCTACATGTGACAAATCTCCAGCTTTTTGGAGACCTCCTTTTATCCAATGAATCCTCCATTAATTGTAAATTTTTAATTTACATTTATTCTTCCCACACACTTCTCTTTTTCCCATGGAGATTTTTGAGGAATTTTAAAATTCCTCAAAAGTCTCTTTCATCCTCATTTGGGGACAAGAAGTTTCTTTCCGAGGAAATCTTCTCATCCCCCAAGGTACTTCAAAGGTACTTGTCCTTCATCCACCTCATGTATTTCCCTTCCACCTCTTGTCCTTCTCTTCCACCTCATTTCCGCATCACTCCACCCTAAGACATCTCACCTTCCACATGTCAAGATGTGAGGGTTTGTGAGTCTTCAACTCACCATAGCCCTTCATCTTGATCTTTGTTGGATCAATCCCAACCGTTGAATTCTCTAGAGAATTAAATTTAGCCTATAAATACCCCTTCAATTCCCTCATTTTAGGAATCAAGTCTTTTGCAACAAAACTCTTGCAAAATTGCCATTCAAGGTTTCATCTACCATAGCATTTACATCCTCAATCCATATTGCATCAATTCATTTTGCATCCATTTTTAACTTCATTGCCATCCAAGGAGCACACAAGACTTCAAAAATCAAGGGTCAACCAAGGAAGCAACAATATGAAGGTATAACAAGAATTTCTTTTGTTTTATCTTGCTTTCATATTTTTCTTAGGCTAATCGTTGAAGTGCCCTTTTATCTTGTTACTTCTTTTCCTTGCATTATTAGTTATTCATCCTGCATCTCACATTAGGAGTAGCATTTTATTAGGATCACAATAATAAAGGTATGTCCTTTAGAGGAAAGATTTGATATTTTTTCAATAATATCCAACCCCCATTTTGCAAAAGGAGAGGTTTGGTTTTGTAACTCTTATGCATGTGCGTGAATCAGACGACTATGCTGCTAACATTGCTAGCACTTTTTAACAAAATTGAAGGAATCTTGTTCTATTGTTTTCCAAAAGTACCCCATGTGTATCACATTGTATTTCAACATAATCATGTCATCAAATAGCCACCAATAATCCATTTAAATGCAGTAACATAGCATTGCACAAATTCATCATAATATTTAACTTTCGAGATTTCATAGTCTCATGTTTCATCATAATAATTACCATCAAGTGAAAAGTAATTTTAGAAATCTATGGTAGGGTGTAACAATTAAAATATTAAATGCATTTATTTAATGTTGGCTCCCCTTTCGGAAAATGGTAAGAATAAGGCTTTGGAATGCACAATTTGGTAAATTAGAATCTTAATTAAGTCCAATAAATTAAGGACCCAAACATAGTGTAAAATTGTAAAGGTATACAATTTCATATACTACAATGTGCATAAGGTTTGCACATTTTTTGATGTTGATTTTAAAAAACCACAAAAATGCCAATCTCTTTCTTAAATTTATAACCATGTATTTTTTTCTAGATTTTTAATTTTAAGGTTTTTATCTTCAATTTATTTTTGCTACTACCTTCCCTTTTTCCAAAAATCTTGATGTATAGTATTTTTAGTGTCATTTTTTTGTTTATTTATGCAAATTTTAATCCAATTACATTTTTACATTCTAGATTGTATTCTATAAGTATTTAAATCCTCTTTTTAACTTTAAAAAAAACTTAGGGGGCATGCTCAACTTTTAATTTATCAAGATGTTTTCATTTCAAAAATTAGTAAAAAAATTTATATATTCATTAAAATTGGTAGAAAAATAGGCACAAGCTACATGATTTTAGCTATTTTTCCATCAAAGTAATTTAAGAAACACTTAAAGAAGTGAATATTATAGCAGGAGCACACTAAATTCTATGATATATTTTTTGACAAGAACACGAGCACTTTTTGTGCCCCCTATTTGAACCTTTTAATATCCACCATTTAAAAAAGAATAGAAGTTTAGAAATTAGATTGCAAGAAATACAAATCTAGTTCTTCCCACATCTTCAAAATTTGCGCATTACTATCTTCAATTCCTTGTTGGAAAAGGTGCCTCAGATTTACTAGCTTGATCGACTTTTTGGAGCAGTGTTATGTTCTTCCCTTTATCGAGCTGTCAGTTCATTATCAAAGGGACCTTGTTCATAGTTCCTTCGATGGTTTGATAATTGTGGTGGGAACTAGAGCTATGGCAATATTGCAAGATCACAGAAGATTAGAACATTAGAACCACAAGTCAAGGGTTATGAAGTTTTGGAAACCTCCGAGTTACCGATCGCAAAGACAACTAGACGAGGGTTTAAAAATCAATGGAAGAAATACCAAGTTGGGGGATTGGGGGGTTAAGAAATTTAAGATCTCCACGACTTGTTTAAGGAAATTGAAGAACCAACAACTAGGTTGCAAGAATTTTGAAACCTGCGACTTCTAAACAACTTTTAAAGGCAGCTGAGGGTGTGGCTAAGCGATAATTGGCTAGAGACTGTTGATGATTGTTTAACGACTGAATTGGAAAATGAAAAAACATCGGAGGAACTGGGTGTTATCAAAGAGAGAGTGGAAAGAGTCTCTTCAATGGCCCAAAGCAGTTTTAACAGTTATGAGTCTATGACAGTTTGCGTACAGGAACTAAAATGGTTGGTTTCCTAGAGGTGGAGCGACCATGGCTGGATGTCAAATATAAATTGTAACACTCTCCAATGAGAAGAGTTTTTTTAAATCAATTCAGTGATGTTCTACATTGTATGCTATGCGAGCATTGTAACAATGTGAGAGAACAACTGTGATAAGAATTTGTGTATGAGGTTGATTAGGGAAATATATGCTATTGTGAATTAACACCTGAAAGTGAAGTTATGTAACTCTACATGTAATCTATTTACTGTAACACAAAGTGGCTTTACTTGGCGTGTGGGTTTTTCTCCTGTAAGGTTTTTCCCACATAAATTTGGTGTTCAATTTTGTATTGTTAAATTATCTATTCTATTGTTCTATTAATTTGCATCTTAACAATTTTTAACTCAAATTAAAAGAATTCTCTACACTTCTTTCCTGATAATTTTGGTATTTGGAAGGCGTTTCCACACTGATCTTTCCTTACAAGTGGTACTAGAGCATGGCCAATTGTGTTATCCTTGTGGGTAGGGCTGGTTTTTTGTGCTAATTCTATTCAGTGGGAGTCTTGCAAAAAAAATTGATTGTCTTGATTATAGATTGAGATGGCAAGCACATTAGAAAGAGTAGAAATTGAAAAGTTCAATGGCGGCAATTTTGAGTTATGGAAACTCAAAATGGAAGACCTGTTGGTGGATGGAGATCTCTAGATTGTTGTGTCTAGAACTAAACCCTCAGGCATGAAGCAAGAAGATTGTGATCTCACAGATAGAAAAACCAAAGGGCTGATAAGACTTTGTTTGACAGACTTTTTTCTTGTGAACGTCCATGAGAAGAAGATTGCATGTTATTTATGGAAGAAACTTGGAGATATCTATCAGGGAAAGTCTCTAGTAAACAAGTTATTCTTGAGCAATAAGTTATACTCCTTGAAGATGGAAGAAGGAGCATCCATAGCAGAACATCTGAATTCATTTAACATGATTGTTGCTCAGTTGGACTCTGTGGGTGTGAAGTATATGAGAAGGATCACTATATGCTTCTGTTATGTTCCTTACCTAACACAAGGGATAATTTGGTGATGGATAATGGAAGTACAAAAACCACTTTCAAGATAAAAGATGTGGTTTCTTCACTACTATAAGAAGAAATGTAGAGGAAATCTTCTAAGATGACCAAGGAGGCCCTTGTTGTTCGGGGTAGATCAAAGGAGAAAGACAAGAAGTCTAAATTCAAATATGAAGGGAGATCAAAGTCTCTAGGAAAGAAGTCCAAGGTGAAATATTAGAATTGTGGGCAGATTGGTCATATCTGGAAGGATTGTAAAGAGGATGAGGAGAAGAAGAAGAAGAAGAAGAACTCTTTTGACAATGATTCTTCTAAGAGTGATGTAGATACCTTCATTGTAGCCTTGGTGACTCGGGCATCAAATGATGTCTGGATGATTGACTCAGGAGCATATTTTTACATGACATCTCATATAGATTGGTTCATGAAGTATGAAAAGTATGTTGGTGGAAAGGTGTACTTAGAAAGTGATTCATTTCTTGAAATTGTTGGCCATGGAATAGTCAGAATCCAATTTTCTAACAAAAGAATCAAAGGAATTGATGGCATAATGCACATACTAGGTCTGAATCGTAATATGCTTTTTGTTAGTAAGCTGAATGATGTTGGTGTGCAAGTTTATTTCTTGAGTTGAGGCTGCAAAATGGCTAGAGGTTCAATGGTGTTGGCTAAGGGTGCACGCATAGGCACCATGTACAAATTGGATACACGTGCTATTCAATGTAATAGTGTCTCTATAAATTTAGATAAAGTTGCTCACATACGGAAGGAGAAAAATGTTCCTTTGGGTGCAAAATCTTTGGAGGTGAAACTCCCAGCAGAGAAAACCATGCTATGGCATCATAGACTTGGTCACATAGGAGAAAAGGGCTTAAAATCCTTAAAAAATAAAAACCTGGTAGAAGGGCTTGTTGATTGTAACCTTGAGTTCGATTTTTGTGAACATTACATTTATGGAAAGAAACACCATGTCTCATTTTATTCGAGTCCTCATAAGTCTTCTGGAATATTAGATTATGTTCACTCTAATGTATTTGGTCCAATGAATATTCCTTCGTTATCAAAGTCTAAATATTATGTTTCTTTTATTGATGATTATTCGAGAAGGGAATTTGTGTATTTTCTTAAAACTAAATCAAAAGTGTTCAGTTAGTTTAAAGAGTTTAAAAACTTGGTAGAAAATCAATCTAGAAGGAAAATTAAATGCTTGAGGATGGATAATGGCGATGAATTTCGTTTTGCAGATTTCAAAAGGTATGACAAAGACCATGGGATTAAAAGGCATAAAACTACACCTTATACTCCACAACAGAATGGATTTGTTGAGAGGTTGAACAAGATGCTAATGGAAAGAGTGAGAAGTATGTTAAGTAGTTCTAGTTTGGAGCAGAAGTTTTGGACTGAGGCTGTGGCTACAAAATGTTACTTGATTAATCATTCACCTAGTTCGGCTCTTTTTGACAAAACACCTTTGGAAGTGTGGTCTAGTAAGAAGCCCTCTCTGACAGATATTCGTGTCTTTTCCTGTGAGGCATATGCATATGTGCCAAATGAGAAAAGATTTAAGTTGGAGGAAAAGGCTGTCAAATGTATCTTTATTGGCTATGGAATTGGCATGAAAGGATACAAGCTTTGGAATCCCATTACTAAGAAGGTGTTATACAACAAAAGTGTAATCTTTCATGAGCTAAAACCTTCTACAGTTGATATGTAGTTAGAGACAAGAAAAATAAAATAAGAATGATGTATTTGAAATTGATGTAATTCCAAATAAAGAGGAACTACGAATTGAAAGTGTACCTAGAGCTGAGGAGTTCTCTAGCAACTTTGAGAGTTTTAAGCATGAAGAACCACAACCTCAACCTTGGCCTATGAGGAGGTCTACACATGAAAAGTGACAACTTGATAGGTAGGGATTTTCCATGTTGGATTCAAATTGTTCCTATGCTTTGATTAATAGCATTCATGAGCCTAGGACTGTAAAGGAGGATATTAATATGTCTGATTTAGATTCCTGGTTGGAAGCCATGAATAAGGAAATGTCATCATTGCAAAAGAATGAAACTTGGGATTTGGTACTTTTTCCTGAAGGTCGAAAGCCTGTTGGCTCTAAATGGGTATTTAAGAAGAAGATTGGTCTAGATGGAAATGTTAAGAAGTATAAAGCTAGGTTGGTCACAAAAGGTTATTCCTAGGTGGAGGGAATTGATTATGGAGAAATATTTTCTCCTGTAGCTAAGTTTCCATGATCTATCAGATTTATGTTGTCACTTGCAGCTGCATATGACTTAGAGGTTGAGAAGATGGATGCAAAGACAATTTTTCTTCATGGAGATTTGGAAGAAGAGATTTATATGTCCCAGCCTGAGCACTTTGTTGAAAAAGGTAAAGAAAGACCAGTTTGCAAGTTAAGGAAATCTCTGTATGGTTTAAAGCAATCACCTAGAATGTGGTGCCAAAATTTTGACACTTTTGTATTGTCATTAGGATTTGTGATGTCAAAATAAGATCATTATGTGTGTTAAAAAATTGAAAAGGATCATTTACTTATTATTGCCCTGTATGTGGATGATATGTTATTCTTGTAGGAGTTGAGAAAATACAAATTCACAAAGCCCGAAAATCACTTGCATGCAAATAACCTGTCACAAAAGAAGAGATGGAGACAAACAAGCAAGGGTTCTCTGAAAACTGAAAATGTATATATCAGAGAGAATGAGAGAATAAATTGATATGAAATACAATGGGATGAATCCTTATAAAAAGGAGATCATGCAAACTCTAAAGAAACCCTAATAGGAAAAACCCTAAAAGAAGCCCTAATAGGATAACATTTAATAATTAATATAATTATTAAATGTCACTTTATGCAAACTAACGTGAAATCTTAGGAAGGGGATAAAGGTAACTTAATCAACATAATTAAGTTAAAATATTTACTCTAACACCCCCCTTTAAGATGAGCAACAGTGCAACTACAAACAAATGCAAGAAAGCAAAGGTAACTACAATGCAAGAAGGCAAACATGGGTCTCGACAACTAGGTCAGATCAGGTACCCAAATACAACCAAATCTCTGTAAAGTGGAGAAATAGAGAAAACCTCATGGGAAAAAGCTCTACTCCAAAAAGAGATGCAAAAAGCCAAGAAGAACATCACTGAAGCAGAAGAAGCTGCAAACAACTATCAAAAGATGACTGCTATGGTGCTGAAGAAGCTCTGTTGAAGATAAGATGATCAGAAATAAGAAGACAACAATTTGCATGAGTGGCCCATACAACACTACTCGAATTAGATGGAAAACAAAGGAAAACACCTGGAACGAAGATACAGATGGCACAAAAATTGATAGTCTGAAACACTGATCAACTGAGAATGGAAGATTCCTTCCAAGCCGAAACCAAGAAAGAATTAGCATGAACAATATAATACCCCCCCATAATGCTGAACTGGGAGAGCTTGACAGATCCAATGAAATGATGTGAAACACCATGTAGTGCATGAGAAGAAGAAACAACATCTGAAAGTGCACAAGAAATCACCTGCAACTAAAAAGTGGTGTGCAAAACAAAGCACACATGCATGAGGCTAGAATCATATGGATCCACTGTTGTCGTGGAGGGACACTCACCAGACAAAGATGTGATGGCAAAAAAAAGACAAACTACACAACCCCTCATGGCACTTTATAATACAGTGTGAGTACAAAATATGGCAAAACCTTATGTGCGAAATCCCAAAAATGCATGTACAATAGTGTGGCACTTTATCTCAGTGCGTTTACATAAAAAATTGCTTACAAATGATGCTCAAAATGTCCAAAAAGGACAAAGCTAGAAATACATGGAGAACAGATAAAAAACTAATTATAGAATGCACCAATAGAAAATAGAAGCAATAAAACCCACGCCATTGGAAAGATGAGAGAACCAGCTTTCCGACGATATCTCGTTTGCCAAAAAACGATATCGTATGCCCAAGTTACGACCTTTGGAAGAAAACAACTCCAAAGATGAAAAAAGCCAACGCTGGATTAAATTTGACGGTCATACGGCCATCGTAGCAAAATATTGGCTTAAATTTGATGGCCAAATGACCATCACCGCAAAAGCATAACTAGGCTTATTACAAAAAAATTGTTTTTTATATAGAAAAAAAACAAAAACAAAATAACTTTACAATAAATTTTTTTCATAAATTATTTTTTTAAAATTGGGTGGGGGAGGCACGTGGGCCCACCCCCACAGCAACCGATGAGGGCGCGGGTACACTACGTAGGTACTGCCCTATGCAGGTCTGCGCAGGGTACCCTGCAACAAGGCCTGCGCGGGGAGCCCGGTCCGAGGCCCGAGCAAGCCTTAAAAAGGCTCTTTTTTGTTGATTTTTTTTTAATAAAATAATCAAAAATACATTTTCAAATCTTTTGCAAAAAAAAATAGACGAAAATAAAATCCGAAAAAAATAAATTTTTTTACCAGGAATTTTTCATGGATCCGTGCGCAGACGAAGGCTGTACTTGCAAAAAAATTCGACTTTGTCCAAAATGGACAAATGAATAGTCAATTTAGGGGTTTTGAACCGCTGCGGACGCAATGGCAAGGTCTGTTTGAGATGAAAATTCTTTGAATTTGTAGGTATTCCCTGGATTAAAAAAAAAAAAACCCCAAACCCTTGAAGCTCCAAAAATCTTCAAAACAAGAATAGGAAGCAGTAGGTCTGGAGTTCTGATACCATGTAGGAGTTGAGAAAATACAACTTCATAAACCCCGAAGATCACCTGCATGCAAATAAGATGGAGACAAACAAGCAAGGGTTCTCTGAAAACTGAAAATGTATATATCAGAGAGAATGAGAGAATGAATTGATATGAAATACAATGGGATCAATTTTTATAAAAAGGAGATCATGCAAACCCTAAAAGAAGCCCTAATAGCATAGCATTTAATAATTAATATAATTATTAAATGTCACTTTATGCAAACTAACGTGAAATCTTAAGAAGGGAATAAAGGTAACTTAATCAACATAATTAAGTTAAAACCTTTACTCTAACACCCCCCCTTAAGATGAGCAACAGTGCAACTACAAACAAATGCAAGAAAGCAAAGGTAACTACAATGCAAGAAGGCAAACATGGGTCCCGACAACTAGGCCAGATCATGTGTAAAGTGGAGAAATAGAGAAAACCTCATGGGAAAAAGCTCTACTCCAAAAAGAGATGTAGAAAGCCAAGAAGAACATCATTGAAGCAGAAGAAGCTGCAAACAACTATCGAAAGATGATTGCTATGGTGCTGAAGAACCTCTGTTGAAGATAAGATGATCAGGAACAAGAAGAAAAAAATCTGCATGAGTGGCCCATACAACACTACTCGAATCAGATGGCAAACAAAGGAAAACACCTGGAACGAAGATACATATGGCACAATAACCAATAGTTTGAAACACTGATCAACTGAGAATGGAAGATTCCTTCGAAGGCGAAACCAAAAAAGAATTAGCACGAACAATATAATACCCCCCCATAATGCTGAACTGGGAGAGCTTGACAGATCCAATGAAATAATGTGAAACACCCTGTAGTGCATGAGAAAGAAGAAACAACATCTGAAAGTGCACAAGAAAGCACCTGCAACTGAAAAAGTGGTGTGCAAAACAAAACACACATGCATGAGGCTGAAATCATATGGATCCAGTGTTGTCGTGGAGGGACACTCACCAGACAAAGATGTGATGGCAAAACAAAGGCAAACTACACAACCCCTCATGACACTTTATAATACAGTGTGAGTACAAAATATGGCACAACCTTATGTGAAAAATCCCCAAAAATGTATGTACAATAGTGTGGCACTTTATCTCAGTGCGTTTACATAAAATATAGCTTACAAATGATGCTCAAAATGTTCAAAAAAGACAAAACTGGAAATACATGAAGAACAGATAAAAAATTGACTGTAGAATGCACCAACAGAAAAAAAAAAAAGAAGAAGCAATGAAACCCACACCATTGGAAAGATGAGAAAACCAGCTTTCCAACGATATCTCATTTCCCAAAAAACAATATTGTATGCCCAAGTTACGACCTTTGGAAGAAAACAACTCCAAAGATGAAAAAAGCCAGCGCTGGATTAAATTTGACAATCATACGGCCGTTGCAGCAAAAAAATGGCTTAAATTTGATGGCCAAATGACTGTCACCACAAAAGCATAACTAAGTTTATTACAAAAAACCAAATTTTTTATATAGAAAAAAAACAAAATAAAAAAAACTTTACAATAAAATTTTTTCATAATTTTTTTTTTAAAAAAATTGGGTGGGGGAGGCACATGGGCCCACCCCCACAACAACCCATGAGGGCGTGGGTACACTGCGTAGGTACCACTCTATGCAGGTCTGCGCAGGTACGGACCTGCGCAGTTGGGTACCTTGCAACAAGGCCTAAGCAAGCCTTAAAAAGGCTTTTTTTTGTTGATTTTGTTTTAATAAAATAATCAAAAATATATTTTCAATGTTTTTGCAAAAACAGACGAAAATAAAATCTGAAAAAAAAAAAAATTTTTTTACCAGGAATTTTTCATGGATCCGCGAGCAGACGACGACCGTACTTGCAAAAAAATTTTGCCCCAAAATTTGACTTTGTCCAAAATGGACGAATGAACAGTCGATTTAGGGGTTTTGGACCGCTGCGGACACAATGCCAAGGTCCATTTGAGATGAAAATGCTTTGAAATTGCAAGTATGCCCTGGATTAAAAAAAACAAACCCCAAACCCTTGAAGCTCCAAAAATATTCAAAACAAGAACAAGAAGCAGCAGGTCTGGAGTTCTAATACCATGTAGGAGTTGAGAAAATACAACTTCACAAACCCCAAAGATCACCTGCATGCAAATAACCTGTCACAAAAGAAGAGATGGAGACAAACAAGCAAGGGTTATCTGAAAACTGAAAATGTATATATCAGAGAGAATGAGAGAATGAATTGATATGAAATACAATGGGATCAATTTTTATAAAAAGGAGATCATGCAAACCCTAAAGAAACCCTAATAGGAAAAACCCTAAAAGAAGCCCTAATAGCATAGCATTTAATAATTAATATAATTATTAAATGTCACTTTATGCAAACTAACGTGAAATCTTAAGAAGGGAATAAAGGTAACTTAATCAACATAATTAAGTTAAAACCTTTACTCTAACACCCCCCCTTAAGATGAGCAACAATGCAACTACAAACAAATGCAAGAAAGCAAAGGTAACTACAATGCAAGAAGGCAAACATGGGTCCCGACAACTAGGCCAGATCATGTGTAAAGTGGAGAAATAGAGAAAACCTCATGGGAAAAAGCTCTACTCCAAAAAGAGATGCAAAAAGCCAAGAAGAACATCATTGAAGCAGAAGAAGCTGCAAACAACTATCGAAAGATGATTGCTATGGTGCTGAAGAACCTCTGTTGAAGATAAGATGATCAGGAACAAGAAGAAAAAAATCTGCATGAGTGGCCCATACAACACTACTCGAATCAGATGGCAAACAAAGGCAAACACCTGGAACGAAGATACATATGGCACAATAACCAATAGTTTGAAACACTGATCAACTGAGAATGGAAGATTCCTTCGAAGGCGAAACCAAAAAAGAATTAGCACGAACAATATAATACCCCCCCATAATGCTGAACTGGGAGAGCTTGACAGATCCAATGAAATAATGTGAAACACCCTGTAGTGCATGAGAAAGAAGAAACAACATCTGAAAGTGCACAAGAAAGCACCTGCAACTGAAAAAGTGGTGTGCAAAACAAAACACACATGCATGAGGCTGAAATCATATGGATCCAGTGTTGTCGTGGAGGGACACTCACCAGACAAAGATGTGATGGCAAAACAAAGGCAAACTACACAACCCCTCATGACACTTTATAATACAGTGTGAGTACAAAATATGGCACAACCTTATGTGAAAAATCCCCAAAAATGTATGTACAATAGTGTGGCACTTTATCTCAGTGCGTTTACATAAAATATAGCTTACAAATGATGCTCAAAATGTTCAAAAAAGACAAAACTGGAAATACATGAAGAACAGATAAAAAATTGACTGTAGAATGCACCAACAGAAAAAAAAAAAAGAAGAAGCAATGAAACCCACACCATTGGAAAGATGAGAAAACCAGCTTTCCAACGATATCTCATTTCCCAAAAAACAATATTGTATGCCCAAGTTACGACCTTTGGAAGAAAACAACTCCAAAGATGAAAAAAGCCAGCGCTGGATTAAATTTGACAATCATACGGCCGTTGCAGCAAAAAAATGGCTTAAATTTGATGGCCAAACGACTGTCACCACAAAAGCATAACTAAGTTTATTACAAAAAACCAAATTTTTTATATAGAAAAAAAACAAAATAAAAAAAACTTTACAATAAAATTTTTTCATAATTTTTTTTTTAAAAAAATTGGGTGGGGGAGGCACATGGGCCCACCCCCACAACAACCCATGAGGGCGTGGGTACACTGCGTAGGTACCACTCTATGCAGGTCTGCGCAGGTACGGACCTGCGCAGTTGGGTACCTTGCAACAAGGCCTGAGCAAGCCTTAAAAAGGCTTTTTTTTGTTGATTTTGTTTTAATAAAATAATCAAAAATATATTTTCAATGTTTTTGCAAAAACAGACGAAAATAAAATCTGAAAAAAAAAAAAATTTTTTTACCAGGAATTTTTCATGGATCCGCGAGCAGACGACGACCGTACTTGCAAAAAAATTTTGCCCCAAAATTTGACTTTGTCCAAAATGGACGAATGAACAGTCGATTTAGGGGTTTTGGACCGCTGCGGACACAATGCCAAGGTCCATTTGAGATGAAAATGCTTTGAAATTGCAAGTATGCCCTGGATTAAAAAAAACAAACCCCAAACCCTTGAAGCTCCAAAAATCTTCAAAACAAGAACAAGAAGCAACAGGTCTGGAGCTCTAATACCATGTAGGAGTTGAGAAAATACAACTTCACAAACCCCAAAGATCACCTGCATGCAAATAACCTGTCACAAAAGAAGAGATGGAGACAAACAAGCAAGGGTTCTCTGAAAACTGAAAATGTATATATCAGAGAGAATGAGAGAATGAATTGATATGAAATACAATGGGATCAATCCTTATAAAAAGGAGATCATGCAAACCCTAAAGAAACCCTAATAGGAAAAACCCTAAAAGAACCCCTAATAGGATAACATTTAATAATTAATATAATTATTAAATGTCACTTTATGCAAACTAACGTGAAATCTTAAGAAGGGAATAAAGGTAACTTAATCAACATAATTAAGTTAAAACCTTTACTCTAACAATTCTTTGGGAATAATAAGGGTATGATTTCTAATTTAAAATCTCATTTGTCAACATAGTTTGAAATGAAAGATTTAGGTGCAACAAGGTATATTATGGGTATGGAAATCAAAAGGGATAGGGGAAGTAGGAAAAATTGGCTCAACCAGGGTAAGTATATTAATACTATCCTTGAGAGATTTAGTATGAAAAATTGCAAGCAGTTAGGTGTTCCAATCTTGCAGGGAACAAATTTATGTATTGAAAATTGTTTGAAGTCTCCTACTGAGATGGAAGACATGACTAGGGTGACTTATGCAAGTGAAGTTGGTAGTCTAATGTATGCAATGGTTTGTACTGGCCCATAAATTTCCCAAGTAGTAGGAGTACTTAGTCAATTTATGGCTAATCCAGGAAGGCCACATTGGGATGTTGTGAAAAGAGTTTCCAGATATTTGAAGAGTACCTTCGAGTATGCTTTGTGTTATCATGGAAACTTAGTTGGATCACAAAGAACTCTTAGCATTCATGAGTATGTGGATTCTAATTGGGTAGAGGATGTTGACAACAGAAGATCCACCTGTGGATAGATCTTCATATTGTTCAGTGGTGCAATTAGTTGGATGAGCAAGCGACAGGCTGTAGTAGCTTTATCTACTACTGAGGCAGAGTATATGGCAACTACACACACTTGTAAAGAAGCCATTTAGCTTAGACATTTGTGTTTTTATGTTGGGTTTAATACAAGACATATTACTATTTACTGTGATAGTCAGAGTGCTATTTGTTTAGCCAAAAACCCCACTTTCCATGTTAGGACGAAGCATATCGATGTTCAGTATCATTTTGTTCGTGATATGGTGGAAGATAGAAAGGTTAATCTTGGAAAAGTAGATACTTTAGGGAACGTCGCTGATGCATTAACAAATCCTACGAGCATAGAAAAGTACAAGTAGCATTCCAGTTCAATGGGCCTTGGAGCCTATGTATTTCAATAACTTCACGTTTTGGAAGAAGTTAGTAAGTCCTTCATCAAGTGGGAGCATGTTGGAAAAGGTGCCTCAGATTTACTATCTTGATCGAATTTCTGGAGCAGTGTTATGTTCTTCCCTTTATCAGGCTGACAGTTCATTATTGAAGGGACCTTGTTCACAGTTGCTTCGATGGCCCGATAACTATGGTGGGACTCAGAGCTGTGGCAATATCAGAGATCATGGAGGATTAGAACATTAGAACCACAAGTCGGGGGTTATGAAGTTTTGGAAACCTTTGACTTACCGACCGCAAAAATAACTAGATGAGGGTTCAAAACTCAATGGAAGAAATGGCAAGTCAGGGGATCGGGGGGTTAAGAAATTTAAGAAATCTTTGACTTGGTTAAGGAACTTGAAGAACCAATGACTAGTTTGCAAGAATTTTGAAATTTGTGACTTCTAAAAAACTTTTAAAGGTAGTTGAGGTTGTGGCTAAATGATAATTGGCTAGAGACTGTTGATGGTTGTTTGACAGCTGACTTGGAAATGAATAGACATCGGAGGAATTGGGTGATCGAATAGAGAGTGGAAGGAGTCTCTTCGATGGCCTGAAGCAGTTTTAACGGTTACGAGTCTATGATGGTTTGCATATAGGAACTGAAACAGGTGGTTTCTTAGAGGTGGAGCGACCATGGATGGATGTCGAATATACATTGTAAAACTCTGCAGTGAGAAGAGGTTTCTTTTATCAATTCAGTGATGTTCTACATTGTATGCCATGCGAGAATTATAACAGTGTGAGGGAACAACTATGATCAAAATTTGTGTATGAAGTTGATCAAGGAAATATATGTTTTTGTGAATTAACACCTGAAAGTGAAGTTTTATAATTCTGTATGTAATCTATTTACTGTAATACAAAGTGGCTTTACTTGGTCTATGGGTTTTTCTCCCGTAAGGGTTTTCCCATGTAAATTTTGTGTTCAATTTTGTATTGTTGAATTATCTGTTCTTTAGTTTTGTTAATGTGCATCTTAACAATTTGTAACTCGAATTAAAAGAATTCTCTACAATTCTTTCCTCAGAATTTTTGCATTTGGAAGGTGTTTCTGCACTGAGCTTTTCCTTACATTCCTCATACATGATCAATATTTACTAATATGAAAAAAGTGGTCACTTTTGAACCCTTTTTGGTCCCCAATTTCCATGAACATACCCTATAATACAAATATTTTTGTGAACACAATTATCCTACTACAATATCTTAACTTGCTATTTTTTATATCTCTTGACATTACAAAATGTTACAAAAAAAGTTTAATACTTTTTATATTCAATTATTTTTTTTAATACTCATATGACATTAGATATTTTAATATTTTAATATAACTGGGTGATCCCACAATACTGGTTTACAATTTTTGGGCAAATTAGACACTGAACTGATTTTTTTAAACTAAATCTTCACTTTCGGGCTCCTATAGCGGCTAAACTGCGAGGAATTTGAAGATGATGCAAACTAGTGATTTGTGACGTTTTGTCTATAGATTCTAAATATATATTTTAATTTATTTTTGGAATTAGATTGCAGTTCTTTTTCCATCTCCTTTGAAAACTAGTTTTTTTTTAAAAACCACATTTTTAAGGAGTGATGCTCACCATATACAACATAATTTTTTTTGTATGAAGGATAAAATTCTATTTTTTTCGAATTTAGATTTGTAACTATGATATCTAACTAGTTCATTTGGTTTCATAGTGTTTTATTAAATATTTTCTCCTTAATCAAGTTTCAAAGTCAACCCAATTGCAATTCAAACATAGGCAGACCGTATACAACATAATTTTTTTTGTATGTATCAAAATTCTATTTTTTTTAATGGATCAAGGACATCAATACCTAGCTTGAACATATTTTTCAAAAAATTATTTTGATAATCAGCTAGTTTTCCACATGTGCAGAACAAAGAGTTTGATTTTCAGTGAAAAACCTATGTTTAATAAAACTAAAAAAAACATACATAATAAAACCAAAACATATTAAAATTATAGTTGTTGGATAGCTCATTCTGAGGACTACCTAATTCCAGTTGGGTCTGTGAATTCTACTCCATTTTCATGCTCAACCCAAGCTTCGAAGGGGAAAAATTTGTAGATTTTTGGTGCCAGAGGGGGAGAAGGGGGAAAAGAGGGGTTTGAGTGAACCCCCCTTGACCCATTCGAGTGAAGGGGGGTTTGCTTGAAGGGGGGTTTTCTTGAACCCCCTTTTCCCCTTTGTTTAAAAAAAAAAGTGTCATTTTATGGTTCGAGCAAACCCATCATGGAAAAGGGGGTTCGCTCAAACTAGGGGTTTGAGTGAACCCTTTTATGGGTTTGTGCGAACTCCCTAGTTCGTTCGAACCCCTAAAAACTCAAATTTTTGATTGTGTGAGTGTTTTTACAATTTTGCTTCCTCAACAAAATTGTAAACCACTATTATGGGTTCACCCAACTTAAACTATTTTTTTGTGATTAAAATATGATCTTGAGGCCACTCTCATTTATATTAATATTAAAAAATAAATATGTACATGATAGCAACTAGATATTATATTGGAGTTACAATACATAAAACTAATAGGGAGGATATTTATTTAAACTATTAGTAGACACAACAAAATCTAGTGTAAACTAAGAAATAAGTCTTAGCATCGAGTTTTCATCAAGATTTTTTTTGATGAATAATATGCATATTTCCTAATTGGGGCATCTTTTGGCATAGTCACAAGATTATAATCTACTTAGGTTCTTAAGTGAAACATTAATCCATATTATTTGGGTTGATAATCTAGTGACCCTTTCAGAAATTTCATAACCTTTGTATTCCTCCTTTGATTTGTTTGATTGTTATATGTTCTACTTCTAAGGAAGGGAATCCATGTGGTCTCATCACAATATTCTTAAATCTATAAAAGAAGGTGCATAGGGAAGTAAGAAGTGTTTCCTTAACATCACACTATTCAAATTTGAGTTTAGTTTACTTAAGAAATTTATTTCAATTTAAGCTTGTGCCAACAAATGGATCTCTTCCTTCTCTACACCCAAATTTAGTAGAATCCCTATGAGCATTGATAAAATATCTAAATTTATTGTATATGTGTGGTGTAATGGCCAAATTCCTCCCCAAAAATCCATTATATAAAAAGATAGTAATTTCCACTTTGGGCTTGAATATTTTAAGAAGAAAATATAGTGAATAATATAGATGCAACACTTGAATAGAAAGGTATAATGTTTGTTCAAAATATATAAGAAATACCATAAATCATAATTGAAAAGTATAATTTAATGACTACTTAGTATACAATGCAAATAATTTGGCGAAAGATGTTTAAACCATGTGAAATATTATTTAAAAAAGGAGTGGAAGTAGTGAAGAGTGATGGATATTAGATTGAGCAATCTTATATATAATTTGGATGTGATAGCTAAATAGAAAAATGATTGATGGGATTTTAAGGAAGGCCGATTGTTTTCTTATGGGACCAAACACACATTAGTCTCTCTATTTCTTGATACTTTGAATATATAATGGTTGGAACAAAATGTGAATGTCTCTTAATATGAGTTTTTTCGTTTGTGCAAAAACATAATGAAATATCACCCCATGCATGTCCCTTGATTGATCATAAATGTGATATTAAACAACCCAACTAGTAATGCTTCTATCACTCAATATAATTAATTCTTCTCTTTGTCATCCCACAAGTTTCTATATTTTTTTTACTAAGGGAAGAAGAAGAGACTATAAAAAATGAAAATGAATATCCCAAGCTCAATTGAGGGTGGCCAAGTGGGGTGATGGCTTCAAATCAAAACAATTGGCTTAGTGCTCAATTATTATAAATTAAAACGTGTGATCCAAAAGAATCTCGCGCACTTTCTTTATTGTCTATGATGTATTCTTTCTATTGATCAATTTCATAACTTGTAAGAAATCCTACCTCCTTATTCCCCTTTTTGTATGCATGTTGGGCCAAGTAGTTTGATAGTTATTCCAACAATTACCACACTTCTTGTAGGATGTTCTCAAAATTTTAGTTCAAAGAACCTTTCTTCCTTAATGCATTAATCAACACAATAAAATCCCCTTCAATTACAACCTTGTTTATTCTATATAAGTCGTATACTTTAGGCCAAGAAGAAGATTTTGTGCTTTGACTCTATTATTAGTGCTAGTTTTCAATTTCTTTAGAACTGCTGCAATTAAAGTTCTCTTATCATTTGGCATTAAATTTTCCCTAACAATTCTATCGAAATTAATTCCACCCTTGATTCCCCCCCTCCCAATACTAGAATAGCCATTCTTCTATTCATACAATTCCCCCCCACCCCCCCTTTAGAAGTTCTAGTAGGATGATTCCTTAGAATAGTAGGGACTCCCACCCACCCCTACTATCCATAATTCCCCACCCTACCCCTACCAATAGAATAGACCATAGACTCGGTCGGGGGCAAACCCCACCGACCCGCTATAGTAGTTGTCCCTTAGAATAGTAGGGTGGTCGGTGGGTTACTTGGGCATGTTACGTATAGAATTTGGCCTCGATCCAAACCCCACTGGAAGACCATGCGCTTCGGTGCCTGCGCTTCGCTCAATTCCGACCTGAGGCTGCACCACCGACCATATGTGCCTTAGGGCACCCACCAGAAGACCCGGCCCTTCGAGACCCGCTATAGTAGTTGCCCCATTAGGGGGGTTGGCTGCCGAAGGCAGGCAACAAAACCCCATCGACCACCCTACTATGGCAAAGGGGCAACTACTATAGCTATGGGTGGCAATAGGGAGGTCATCCTGAAGGGCAGGTAGGGTTGGGACCGTCCTATATGCCTTAGGGCGAATGGGAAATCAGTACCAAGGGCCCCTATTTATAAGGGTTGCTATTTTATAGATGTTAGTTGATTCCTAAAATTAACTCTTGAAATCCCATAAACAATTTTTTTTTTTTTTTTAATTAATAATGTAAGTCACTACAAAATATTAAATAGCCGTGCACTCAATTTTGATTATAAGGGTTGCTATAATTGTGATTATAGTCGTGCGAGGTCCAATAGTCGTGCACTCAATTATGATTATAATACCTAGTCTTACCACATATTTATACTATATATTGTAAATAAATAGTCTAAATATAGATTAAAAAATAACCAAATATTGATCAAAAGTGGACCCATACTTGAACACATGAGAACCTTTAAATCTTATATTAAAAAAACATAAATACATTTATGAAGAAGTGAAATAAGTATTTTTTTGTCTCAAATAAAATATCACAACTATCCACTATAAATGTGTAATTTAAAAAATAAAATGCTCATTTAATAAAATAAGACACTCATTTAAACAAGTATTCTTATCATAGTGAAAAAATATTGTTCTAATGTGTACAACTATTGGGGTATCAATGTACAAGCATTGGAGTATTTTATATTAATAGTTTGTCCTATCACAAATATTAAAGGTGAGTACAATAAATACCATGTATTTTTTCATTAAATGTGAAGGATTTTCAAAAAGTTTTAGTGTTCAACTATTGGTCCATTTTGTTTGATAAAAGTTGTATTTTAAATAGTTATGTGTTGTTTTTATAACAACAAATAGTTTTTTTGTGTTCAGCTATTGGTCCATATGTGCTGAATACAAAAGTTAGAGATATCAAATATTTATGGTTACCAATAAGTATTTGGTCCATTTATGTTGCATATTATCATATTTTAAATAAAAATATGATATTTTACAAGCAACAAATGGTATTTTTTTGTTCAACTACTAGGGTTTCCATGATTAAGTTTTGGTCGAATCTTTAAAAAGTCAATTTTTAGACACTTCTCAATAGATGTGTTGATGCGGCGAGTTGCATGATGAGTCACACCTCCAAACCTTAGTTATAGATAGATAAGAGGCTAATCCACATGTCAAAAAAAAAACGAAGGTTCTACGATATTCCAGTCAATTGCTACATGTTGACGAAGTTAGCCTGCACGACTAATGGCCCCTCTCCCCTAATGGAAACTTATATCCCTTGAAACGATCTTACTGTATGTTAATTAGTAGGAAATATAATCTATTATATGGAAATAAAATACTATTTAACATTCCATATGTTTTAAAGTTCAAATCTTAATTAGAAAATTCCTAACAAGGCAAATTTTGTAAAATCCCTTGTTATAAAAGGAATAGCTTATCTGGCCATTAAGTTGTATATTTGACTGGTCGACATAAAACTTGTAGAAATCCTAAGGTACGACGATTTTTTTGGAAAGGTAGGTCAGGAGGTCGAATTTGGGCAGTGCAATTTTACATAAGCTCCTCTGTTTACAAATAAAATAATAAAACAATGTTTTAGAATAAGCTCTATATTTAGTAAACTGCATGCTCCAACAAAACTAACAAATTTATCAATGATTGTATATAGTAGATAAAAATGATGTAATCAAATTCAAAAATATTAAAAAAATATAAAATTAAATATCTCCCAAAAGAAATAATCAAGTAGTCAATGGATTTGCTTTGCTATTACACAGTAATTCAACACTTGACAGTAAAGTCTAAATGCATGAATTTATAGGAAAGGTGCTTCATATAACTTTTATTTTTTTTGGTTTGTAATTAGATCTGTTGGACATTTTTTTTTTAAAAAATTGTAGTAGTCATGAAATTATTTAAATTTCAAAATTTTCAAGTAATAAAATACTGATTTGAATCCACTTTGATTTTATTTTTAATTTTTATGAATTTTTTATATTAAGAAAAAAGATGAGTCATAATGATCATACTCTTAAAAGTTAAAATAAGATTACAACATATAATAAAAAATGTTATAACAATAAAAACTAGTTGAAAGCAAAAAAGATTTCATTTAGAAAAAACAAAAGATAAGATATGAAGTGATAGAAGTGAGGGTTTATAAAGTATTTGTGTTGGGTGGTGAAACCCAACCACTTCTCTGTCACCGTCTATTCACGATGATTCTTTTGCTATTCTTGGCTGGCGGCTGGCTGAGTGGTGCCAAAATAATGATTATATTGTAACAGCTAAAGGTGTGTAAAATAATATGCTGTTGTGTAACATGCAACAAATACTACTACTAATAAGATATTCTCTTCTGAGTGTGGACATAGCCTTAGTTAGACGAACCATGATAATTTTTTGTGTTCTTGTCTATGTGTTTTTAGTTTTATTTTATTTCTTCAACCTTTCTTTCATTTTCTCTTGTTATTTTAACTCAACAATTTGAACATAAAGCCTCTTGCTTTTTTAAATTAAAAATTATTTCCTTTTAATTGTTCAAGTGAGTACCATGTCAAATAAAAATCCACTTTGATGAAGAAATTTTTCTTGAATTCGAGGTAGACCCTGATATTTATTTTAAGAAAAACATAACAGAGTTCCAAATTGATTCAAATTGAATAAGCTGCAATATTATCTTGTTGTACTTCACATGAAAATCTAAAACATTTTGAAAATTGCAGGTAACTCAACTTAAAGACGAGATTTTTGTGTGTTGTACATTGAACCACGCGGTAGCAGATGGGACTTCTTTCTGGCATTTCTTCAACTCGTGGGCTCATCTTTGCAGGACAAACGGAAACGAAATCCGATCCACGACTGTGGTTAGGTTTGGCCTCAATCCGGACGAGAAGATCCCACGACTTTTCCTGCCACTACTGCGGATTAAAATTTTCCATTTCACCACCCACACGATCAGCTGCTTAAAGGAACGGGCCAACCGAGATTCACCTGTCGTGATATCGTCATTTCAGGCACTGTGTGGTCATGTGTGGTGAGCAATCACACAGGCCTGGGGCTTGGCCCTCACGAGCCAACGACGTTTTGCATGCCGACCAGCTGTCGGCCATAGTTTCTTCCTCCACTGCCTAACTTCTACTTTGGCAATGCTATTCAGACCATATACACGACCACTACTGTCAGGGAGCTTACTAGTTTATCTCTCTCCTTCATGGACGTTTTGCTGAACACTATGATTACAGGTCGTAGGGACGGGGTTATTAGGAGAAAGATTGATATGTGGGAGAAGGAGCCAGTTGTGATTAGGTTGGATAAGCTTGAGAAAAACTCCGTGATGATGGGAAGTTCTCCACGGTTTGAGATGTATGATAATGAATTTGGATGGGGATGACCTGTGGCAGTTCGAAGTGGGACGGCCAATCATTTTGACGGGCAGGTGTCTGCTTATCCTGGTAAGGAAGGCGGAGGAAGTGTTGATATAGAGATTTTCCTTCTTCCACACTACATGAATGAATGGTTTGGAAAATGACCTCGATTTTATTTCTTCCCATGGAGATATAAATTAAACAAGCATATATATGTGTATTTAAGTAGGTGCGTTTAGAACTTTTTGTTTGTTAAGAGAGAAAAAATTGAATATATGTGCAAGTGTAGTGCTGTTAGGAATAGGTAGCTATAGGTTGGTTGAAGATAGAAAATAAGAAGAAAGACAAATTTGGTTTGATGGTATCAAATTTTGTGTGCGTGTTTTGACGAATCTAGTGTTGTTTTCATGGAGTCTTGCAATTGGAGAAAATGCATTTGCAAACAAAGTAAAAGTCAAATAGAGAGAGTTGCCTTCCAACTTTTTGAGTATCATTGTTGGTGAAAAAAAATGTAGGCTACGAGATTTTTTGAAGCTATCAAATAGAAGCATCAGAAAGTGTAAGAAGAGAGATGTCCACATTCATTGTACAAGATCCTTTGAGGATAGTAGAACAATTTGATGGCAATGGATACAATCTCTTGAAGTTAAGAATTGATTTTATTTTCTTGAATAAGAACTTATTAAAAAATAGTTGAAGGTATTAAATCTAATGTCTTGACTTTAAAATTAAAGCTCAAATTAAAATATTCAGAAATATTAAATTTATTAAGATAGTTTGAAAGGGGATGTAGCTATGAGAACCCAGTACAAGACATGGAAGATTTACATTTTATTCACTTATAATATTTGCAGTCACTAAAGGATATTAGAGGTGCTCAATAAGACAAAGCCCAATCAACAATAAAAATAAAATACAAAATCATAAAATTTTATTCTAGTACAAGAAACATAAGGACATCAAAATGTGGAAATGAATCAAATCAATTACTTAGGTAGCCACTTCTAAAAGGGATTAATTTGTATTATTAGATTAAAGTTAAAATTAGAGTTTATTTCTAATAATATCAAGGGGTGTGTAAAGAGTTGTGTCTATTGGAAGGAAAAAGGTATTTAAGAGAGGTCAACCAAAGAGAAGGAGATGGGTGATCCCACAATAGTGGGTTACAATTATCTTGATGAAGGAAAAGCATCAGTTGGTGGAAAAAACTTAGGGGGTTCGCTCAAACTAGGATGTTTGAGAAAACCCTTTATAGGGTTCACTCGAACACCCTAGTTCAAGCAAACCCACTCTTCAATGCGGGTTTGCATGAACACCCTCATAGAAAATTTTCTATTAATAAAATAAAGGTGTTCACTCGAAAAGGGGTTCTAGTGAACCTCCTTCTTTAGGGTATTTTTAAAAGTTTTAACTGTAAAAAATGACAGTTCATTTGTCATTTTACTGCAAACCTCCTTCAAGGGACTAAAGTGAACCCTTGAAAGTGTTAGTGTAATTAATTAATTAATTAATTATTACACTAGCATAAGATAACTTAGGTATTAATTAATCATATTAGTCCTAGGTTACTTTTTATCATTTAATAATGGTGTTGAGATAAGATTCCCTTCTAGAAGATGAGTTGTCTTTTCTAGAAGTTATCTCCATCTTGTTATCATTCCCTAGGTTAGGGTTTCATGTTGTTACATGAAGTGTGATTTGAACACTTGGCAACATCTTATGCATTCTAGGTTTTGCTCTTGCCTATTTAATCAGGCATATGTACTCTTTGTAATTAAGAATCCAGATCATCATAATAGAATCTCTATTTTGAATGTCATTATCATACTTTCTGTGTGGGTGAATATTTCTTCTTGGCAAAGGTCCTCCATTGAAGTCTGTAGCTTCATCAAGGCAACCTGTGTATCCAGCATTCCAACATGGTATCAGAGCTGTTCCAGTGAAGGTTCATCCCAGGATCAAGAATGTTTGGCTCCGATTTGGACATATTTAGCCAGTTGAGGTATTATCTAGGGTTTGTAATTTTTTGTACTATCCGTACAAATTTGCAGAAAAATATCTCCCCTTTTAGTTCTCCATCATGGCAAAATCCTTTTAGTCTCAGGCCATTTTTAGTTCAGAAAAAAATTCGGGCAAATTCTATATTGTTTGGCAAAAAAATTATTATTTGGGTATTTTCTATAGTTTGCAAAAAAATATTCCGGAGCGACCTGCCTTTTAATCTTTGGTCGGCATCATCTAGGTTTTATTTTTTTTCTATTCGCAGACTATATTTCTTGGGCATCGGCATCGGCATTATATATATCATAGAGTTTTTTTTATTATCGGCATTTTCTTTTTTGAATTGCCAAAAGGCAATATTCAAAATTTTTGGTTTGTCGGCTATTTAAAAAAAATTTGCAGGGAGGGTACAGGGATCTCAACCGGCCGACATCACTGGCCTGGGCTGTCACATCAGAGCTGGCTTGGCTCGTACCATCACCGGCCTTTGCTCACCATTGCTGGGATTTGTTCCGTCTGGTGCGCCTTCGCCGATCACTTGCCTCCATCGGCGACTGATCGAAGACTTCACCGGTGCCGACATCATCATCAGGCTCCTCCTGCCAGAGTTCTTCCCAACTGCCAACTATTCCAGCTCCCAACCTCACCACTCTTGGTCCTATCCAGAACCGAGAGCTCAACTCTTTGATAGGCGGCGCTCCTAGATTCCGCTGGCTCCGCCCCTGCTAGCGGCACCCCCCCGGCCGCCGCCCACGCCGCTCAGCCGCCGCTTCACCTGACGTCTCCTTTTTTCCCAGCACCGTGCCTGTGGTCACATCAACGACCAAGTGCCAGCCCGAGGGGGCTATTGTTTTGCTCCTATTTAGCTTGTAGGCCCTAATAGGGCAGATTTTTTTATTTTATCATAACTTTTCACCAGGGTATCAAAAATCTGCAAACGAGATACCATCAGAAAGGGAATTCAATGCTCTTTCTAGTGGTGACATCCATTCTAGGAAATTTTGCTTCCAAAAAATTCTACAGTCAGCTGAAGTCAACCCTACAATTTGGACATAAAAACTCATATCTTCGCAACCGTTGATCGAAATTCAGTGATTCCAGTGGCATCAGGAAGGTAATTTTGAGCTTTCTTCATCAGTCCATTCCCTTTGATCAGTTTCAACTCTAGGTACTCTTGCATTGGTTTTGTTCAATTTGGTGCATTTTTTCAATAACTTGGATATCCTGAAGCTTGGGAAAAGGTATTTTGTTTTGGGTGGCATCACTTCAGTTGCATATCAACTTTGGAAGTTTCTATTTGATATTGAAGGTCATTGTCTTTATATTTTTGGAGAAATTTGTTTGTACATTATGGGTCTTGCATATTATCCTTCTTTGACTATGTTGCACATGGGAAACTATAAACAATGGTGAGATGGGATCATCCACCATCTCCAGACACTTGAATTGTTGCCACATTTGTATGGTACGGTTCCCCATCCAGGTCAAGGTATTCAGAAATTTGCTTGGAGTTGCAGCAGATATAATGTTTTAGCAGTGATTGCAATGCATGTTGATTGTGATATTTTGGAATCTATTGATCATTGTGATAGTCCTCACATCCTTTGGACTAAGATTTGGGAGATATATGGAGATTCAGATACTCCACCCTTCCTTGATGGTCATGATTCAGAATGTCAGGTTTCAGATCAAGTACCCCATGATGATATTGTTATGCAGGAGGTTGTTTGTTTAGATTGCCTTGAATCTTCTGAAGAGGTTGACAAGGTTGCTTCAAATGATTCTTCTTCTCCATCAGAGATAGTTGGTATCCCTTCACATTCAGTGATTCCTTGTCCAGATTCATTGATTGAGGCTTCCGTCATCATCATTCATCAGGACACATTCTGTTTTCCAGACTTGACATCACAGGATGGCTTTGTTTCTGGGATTGTTGACTTGGCTATTTCTACAGGTTTGGATGACATTCTTGAGGGGATATCACTCCTCTATTCAGATATTTCATATATGAGACTTCCTCCATCTTCATCAGAGTTCCTTTAGCATCTACCATTGGATTGGATTCAGTCTTCTTTCACTGGTTTTGAGGACACTTCATTATGGGGGGGCAATCAAGTCTCCATCTATTCCTTTCCTTCCTTCAATTCCTATCCGGAATGGGAAGCATCTCTGCACTTGCACTTGGTTTTGTTTCTTCTGAAAGGGAGACAAGTTGTTTGTCGACATTGGATCATATTTTGTCTACATACACTTACATTTCTTGCAGGTGATCACATATTCTTGGGAGGCTACATAGTCTCTCTCTTTCCCTCCTATGGGGGGCCCATTAATTGTATTGTATCCATGTGATGATTTTTGTCCTTGGGGGGATGATGTTGAGTTCTCCAATCATCACCTTTTTGCATTTTATCTCCTTTTTGGAGAGGGGTTTTCTTCCCACTGGGTTTTTCCTCTTTTCTCCATTTGTGGGAGATTAGTTGCATTTTCATTCATGTACATGGGTACCTAATATGGCCATCAGCTGGGACCCATCATCATCATCATGCATAATCATTTCATTTTCATTTCCTCCCTAAGTTGCACTTATGGGGGGGTGTTAGTGTAATTAATTACTACACTAGCATAAGTTAACTTAGGTATTAATTAATCATATTAGTCCTAGGTTACTTTTTATCATTTAATAATGGTGTTGAGATAAGATTCCCTTCTAGAAGATGAGTTGTCTTTTCTAGAAGTTATCTCCATCTTGTTATCATTCCCTAGGTTAGGGTTTCATGTTGTCACATGAAGTGTGATTTGAACACTTGGCAACATCTTATGCATTCTAGGTTTTGCTCTTGCCTATTTAATTAGGCATATGTACTCTTTGTAATTAAGAATCCAAATCATCATAATAGAATCTCTATTTTGAATGTCATTATCATACTTTCTATGTGGGTGAATATTTCTTCTTGGCAAAGGTCCTCCATTGAAGTCTGCAGCGTCATCAAGGCAACCTGTGTATCCAGTATTCCAACAGAAAGTGATTGAGGCAAATGAGATAAAAAATGCACCCACCACCCTCCACAACATCAACTTTGCTTCCAGGTTAGTTTCTTAGTTTCTCAGTTGCTTTCACAGGGAACAATTTGTATACGCTTGCACATTTTCCATAGATGTCAACCAGGGTAGTTTGAACTTCCATATCTGTTAAAATTCCTATATGCTTTATGCTTTGATTGATGTCCATACACTATTCCAAAGCTCCCATTTGGGCATAGCAGGGAGGATGTTGACAAAGGTTGTGAAATTTAGCTTTACACCTGCCAATTGTATTTTCTTGAGAGTTTCTAAACTCTTTTCAACAAATCCATTTTGTGCATATCCTTCAATCATGGCGTTCCATGAGAACACATTTCTTGAGGCTATTGGTCAAACTATTTTCTTGCCTTGTCAATGCTTCCACATTTCACATACATGCCTATAGGGCAATTGCACCAAATGAAGTTTTTCTTGTAGCTAGGGAGATCCGCATACTCGTCTATAATATGAGAAACACATCCTGATTTCTAAGATGCATCTAAGGGGATTGAAGACAAGTCTCCTTGCCACCCTTGTTTATATCATTTTTGAGAGTTATTACTCTATGTTTCCCCATTTATTCCAATGTTTCTATAGTTGATCACTATGGCCAATTAGACACATTTCATTAACCACAATTTGATGGACCAGGTCTATAAGCTTAGTCTTTCTTGCATTCACAAGAACCCTACAACCCAAATTTTGGTAAATGATGTTCAATCATCTTCTATTGTGTTCATTTGGCTTACAAAAGAATTCACAATGTCTTTAACTTTCCTATTAGCATTCTATATAAAAGGAAAATTGAAGATATTTTTTTTAGTTCTCCCTTTGTAAGAAATCCTAGCCTTTCAATTGGAAGCTTATAAGAAATGGTTATTACTAATGATTTGAAGTCTACATGATTCCAATACCATATACTTCATAAGTGTTCTTCCCAAATTCAGTCCCAACATGATTGCATCTTCAAAGTGGTCATCTTATTTTCCAAAATAACATTTTTTGAGACAATGATGCTTTGAATTCTACTGATTTTTACCACAAGAATGACTGCTACTTGCTAACATTTTTTTATTATGACTCATGATTTCTAAGTCACTTTGGCGACCATTATGGAAGATTCTTGTTTGTTAGTTACTCTCCTTCATTTCATTTTATATATAGATTGATTGAAAGTCTAAGGTTGTTGATTATGTTTTAGTGCATGCTTTCTGCACCTTTATAAGTAGAATAAGTATAGGGAAAGACACACATTGCACTCAAGAAAATACTTGAAAAGATATGAAAGTCCTTTCCTTGTTAACTTAAAATAAATGAAATGCACTCAGAAAATTGCATCTATTATAGTCTTTCTTTCCTTTTGTGATGTAAATAATACAAATGATAATATCCAAGGCTTTATTTTAAGCACTATGATATGTCATTGGTTGAGATAATCTTGCACCTTAAGCATCAAGCTTGAGGAATTTTACATTTATATCCACACTTATGTTTTTCTTTGGGAAAATATTATCTATTTGACAAGGAAAAAATTCTAAAATTTCTCTATGTTGCATACCTACACATTAAATTACAACAAAGTCAACAAGGAAATAGCTTGTTTGATTACCACATGATTCATTTAAACCTGGATACATGTTGAGAAGTTGTAGAGATGATTTAGCATTGTTTTCATTGATGCCAAAACCTTGGATCTAGAAGGTTGTGCTCCAGATGATGTACAAACATGATCTATCCCATTATATGCTATGATGTTGCGTTGTGTGGAGATTATCCTTGATCTCGATATGGTAGTATTCCTTTTTGGGATATTTGTTGAATTCAGTTGATGCAATATAATGAAGACTAATCCTTTGATGATGGTTGCTATACTTAAAGCTTACTTCGAGTAACCTTGCTATCTAGAAACTTTGTGTAGCATGTTACAAGTTTTTGTATAACAAATTGTGTTTCTCTGGTTGGCATTGAAATTGTTGCTGATCGAGATTTGGTCTTGGTTGTGGCATTTCCATCAAATGAATGTTGATCAAGATTTGGTCTTGGTTGTGGCGTTCCCGTCAGCTCCAGAATATACCTCATGTAATCCAAAGTATACTATCTTATGTATGACATATTTTTGGTCCCTTGGTAATGTGGTAAGAAGATCTTTATGTGCAACCTATCTTTTGGGTCTGGTGTAAGTGTGCAAGGTCTTATTAAATATTTCAAGATTGTTCTTCATGCTAACATGTTTGTGGTGATCTACATTCAAATGATGCTTGGTTGACTTAAAAGACTATGAAAATATTATGTGGCTGACTTAACATGGTTCTACAAACATACATTTATATATAGAGATAACACATTTTTGATTGAAGATATAGATGTATGGAAGTACTATGATGTGTGGGAATCTAGAAGAGTGTGAAAGAAGAAGTGGTCTATTTTGGCAAAAATTTGTGCGAAGGTTGTGGAAGGAAGGTGTGCAGAAAATTCTTAACTGGATCCGTTGCAGACAGAAGATCAAATTGTATTCTTAACCAAAACTGAACTCATGCATATGTAGATGCAACTTCATCATTTCACTTTTGTTAGTGAGACTATTTTGTAATTTGTTGTTTTGTATTTGGGTAGTGAGCCCACCGACAGTGGGCCACCCTATAGTGAGCAACTTGGCAGTGAGCCCTTGTAAAAATCACCTTAATTGGTGTCACCTTAACCAGTGCTTTATAATTGAGGATTAGCATTCTTCTTGGTTTTTCCCTTCTTAGGTTTCCACGTAAATTTTTGTGTTCATTGTGTTTGGTGTGATCTGTATCCATGTTCTTATCTATTTGATTATTTTTTGATTGGTTTAAGTCTACTTCAGATTAAATAAATAAAATATATATTTTTTAAGATAACTGATTCACCCCCCCTCTTAGTTATCCAAACTATTCAACAGGATGATTATTCCATAGACTAGTAGCAAATAAATGGGTTAACGTAGAGAACATAATTGGCTAATTTTAATTAAACAAGGAAAGTACTTGAGAGGAATTAAAGGAAAATGGGGAGAGCAAGATTACTATAAACTTTATGATCTCTGACCCATAATTCTCATATCCCACTACCTAATACTTTATGATCTTATATAATTAACTTTAGAAACTTATAAGGTTTGCGTAATTAACTACATGAATCCCTTTAAATATCATCTTGATTCCCTAATTTAAGTTACAAAATTAGCTATATGGAGCCCTTACACCATAGTACCTTGTGGTAGTGATACATATTTCAAATCACCAAAGAATTTTTTGACATAATATAATGGAGCCAACATGTATCTAGAATGCGTACTTACTTATTAATATCTATGTTAGTCAATGATTTTCCTCCTAACCTCACTCATATTTTCAAGAAAAAAAATTGATGATAACTCCTTTTTTTTGTAACTTATTGTTATTTACACCTGAGCATTAATGGTATAGGGGATGTTTCTAGTAGTATGAATAATATTATAAATCCTCCCATAATTGTATTAATTTATTTCTTATATTTTTTGTACACTCTAAAACAAGTCAGTTTTAACTTATATATCTAATCTAGTATGTTAATAGGGACACCCCCTAGGTTTATAGAGTCTAAACAGTTGGAGAGAAACACATGTTCTCACTCGTTCATGAGCCACCCTCCTAGCCACCTTAAACACAGAAACTTACCACTTCTTAAAGGTTACTAGTATTAGTTTGGGGAACCAATAGGTAGAAAAGAATGTTATCCTAGTGCACACTTACTTACTTTCAAGGGAGAAGGAAGTTCGGCTTCAAGCCTTTTCTTGATTTCTTATTAGAAGCCTCAAAATAAATATCCTTCTCTAGATTAACTTTTGTTTCACATAAAATGACAATTCCAACTCTTAAAGCTAAAATACATTACTCATACTTCTCATGTGTATCTAAGAATCTAGATTATTCCATAAAATTAATAAAAATATAAAACAAATAAAACTTATGACCAACAATAATCAATTTATTAATATAAAAATAGAAAGGGTTGTTAACTATATTTATATATATTACAACCTAAACTATAATAAACACGATGATTGATTTTATCACATATTTGAATAATGATAATAGACTCAAATCCTAATGCACGTAAATATGACCTATGCATGTTTCAACTTAACTCAACACATGAAAAATTTAACCGAAAAACCATGAATTCTAAAAATATTTAAATGTACATGAACACATAACTCAATTAATTTTTTTAAGTTTTTATATTTCAAGCTAGACTTTATAAATATATTTTGAAATTTGATAAAAATTTACTATATTGGTAGGCTTAAGACATCATAATCTAGGATAAATCAAAATTTCTTAGAATTGTACAGAAGTAACAAAAGGGACAATCAAGAACACCTATTTCAATTTAGTCTTAGAATCTAAGTGAATCCAACACTTATAATTTAAAGAAACATGGCAAAAAAGAGTAAATATATAGGTTTGATCTTCTCCTTGAAGTCTTTAATGCATGCTAGGTATATCAAGCACACTAAAAGGACCTGTTATTCTAGGTGATCAATTGGTTCAAGTTTGAGTTTGAATATGGGTGACCTAGTGTGTTTGAGTTCACATAGGTGGTAGTGTGTTTGATATGTAACCATGTGAACGTAAGACCTTTATGGTCAATATATTTAGTGCCAATTTTATTACTCTTTCAATCTTGTTGGCCCTTGTGATTTACATATGGATTATATATTTAAGATCATTTTATGTATATTTAATTATATAGTTAAAAGTTTCTACATTTTGGTGAAATGAACACATGAAGTGAATTACATTAGATTTATTAATATTTCAAATTAATTTAATAGTTTCACTTGTTTAGTTACATTTCTAAGTTACATTAAATTTCACTTGTAAATAGTTGTTTTGAATTTAAATTGAATGTACATGTTCTAGTATTTCTATTCTCTAAAGATGTATTAAAGCAAGAAGGTCCCATTGCTCCTTCAAGTACACATTATGTCAAATGTACTAGTTCCACCTCAGGAACTATTTGCACATACTAATAGTGAAATTGAGAGATTGAGAGGATCACTAATTGATGGTGCCAACATAGGTATATATAAGGACACTTGCAAGTCCATATTAGAGAGCCTAGAAAAATTTAGAGATAAACTTGAAGGCACTAGTGCATTTTCCCCTGATACCGTAGTCACTACTCTTTCCCACATGTGGGAAGAAGTCTGTGGTGATGTTTCATTTTCTCAAATTCAAGGTTTGATGACCAAAGAAATGATCAAATCCCAATGTTTTCCATTATACTAGGATGAACGTAAGGTGAGGGCATACCAGGTACCAAATGTGTGGATGGTTTTATGGCCGCTTTGATCTACCCTCGGTTTCTTGCAGCATTTGGTCAATATCCAAATAATGATCAAATTATTTTATATTTTGCATAACAGTTGTATGTTGAGATTCATTTACGCCTCAAAGTCAATTACTATGACCTTCCAACATATCTTGATCAGGGGCATGGTAGGGTTGCCTATAAGAACGCTTATTGTCGAACAATATTCATAAAAAATAAATAAATAAATAAAAAAAACAAAGAAAATAAAAGGAATAAAAAATGACAATTTCACATGTATACTTTATCTTCCAATCGGCTTTATTCTTGGTCTCGCCAAACTTTCATCTCACGTGCAAAACGGACTTGAAATCTAAATTATCATTTGTAATTCAATCCTGACGACTAACGGAGGTGTCGTGCAATGCATTTCACTTGGTCCGCCAGTAAGCGCCATTACAGTCAAGTTTGGCGAGACGAAGAGACATTCCAGCGAAATTACAAATGAATATTAAAAGCCTGAAAGCGGGGACGAGGAAATAACATTGGCTAGTAAAACAAAATGCTCTCTTGAGGGGCGGCTGCATAACTACTATATAATTAACCCTGCTTCACAGCATAATATGCAGTGCAATTTCGTTTTCTTCTTCTACTAAGAAGAGAACAATGATCTCTGTAAATAGAAAACGGACTATATTTCCAGCTACACCGTCTCAATGTCAAGAGATTAAACTGTCGCCCTTAGATTTACCAATGTTCTTCGTCCACTATATTCAGAAAGGTCTCATTTACCAAAGCTCTGCGGAAAATTCCTCTTCTCAGATAGACCTTCTTGCGCAAACGCTCTCTCAACTGCTTGTAAAGTTTTATCCCTTAGCCGGCCGCTTTAAAACGTCTCCTTCAGATGGAGCCGTTTACATTGACTGCAACGATTCAGGCGTGGATTTCATCGAAGCTACGGCAGGAGACCTCAGCGTTGCAGACTTTACCAAAGCAGATGTTACGCAGGCCGTCGAACAACTGTTTGCTTTGAGCGGCGCCGTTAACTTGGACGGCCATCGCCTTCCCTTGCTCGTAGTCCAGGTAAACCAGGGTTTCTACAGCTTTTCTTTGTAAATTTTTTGAAGTAAAATATATTAATAATTTAAATAAGAAAAGACTCTCTATTTCTCGCAAGTACTCTAATTAGTAATGTTAATTAGTAGGAAATATAATCCATTATATGGAACTGAAATGCCGTTTAACACTCAAGATGTTTTTAAGTTCAAATCTTACTTAGAAAACTTCTAACAAGGCAAATTTTCAAAAATCCCCTGTTATAGAAGGAAGAGTTTATCTGGCCAGTAAGTTGTATTTTTGACTGGTCGACATAAAATCTGTAGAAATCATAAGGTTAGACGATTTTTTTGGAAAAGCAGGTCAGGAGGTCGAATTTGGGCAGAGTATTTTTGAATAAGCTCCTCTGTTTACAAATAAAATAATAAAACAATGTTTTAGAATTGGTTCTATATTTAGTAAACTGCATGCTCCAACAAAAACTAACAAATTTATCATTGATTGTATGAATAGCAGGAAAAAGACGATGTAATCAAATTCAGAAATATTAGAAAAGTATAAAATTAAATATCTCCCTTAAGAAATAATCAAGCAATCAATGGATTTGCTTTGCTAGTACAGAATAATTCAACGCTTGACAGTAAAGTCGTTTTTTTAAAACACAGCTAATCTAAATGCATAGTCATTTTTTTAAACACAGCTAATCTAAATGCAGTCATTTTTTTGAAACACAGCTAATCTAAATGCATAAATTTTTAAGAATGGTGCTTAAGATGATAACTTTTATTTATTTTTGTTGATAATTAGATCTGTTGGACATTTTTTTTTAATTTTAAATGTTAAAAGTTATGAATTTATTTAAATTATATTTTTTTCAAATAAAAACTACCGATTTAAATCTTTTTTGATTTTTTTTTTTGTTTTTTTTGATTTTTGATTTTTATGAGTAGTATTTATATTAAGAAAAAGAGTGAGTCAAAATGATCACACTCTTAAAGTCAATATAAGATTACAGCATATAATATAAAATTTTATAACAATACAAACTAGTTGAAAGCAAAAAAAAAACAGGAGGAGGAGGAAGAAGATCCTGATAAGAAAGACGGAAGACTTAAACAAATATAAAAAATAATAAATATTAATATATATTAAATTAAAAAGTATTCCCTTTAACTTTTTAAGTTCTGAATCTATTGAGATTTAATAAGCTGTAATATTATTTTGTTATCCTTTCCATTAAAATCTAAAACATCTTGAAAATTGCAGGTAACTCAGCTGAAAGACGGGATTTCCGTGTGTTGCACATTGAACCACGCGGTAGCGGACGGGATTTCATTCTGGCATTTCTTCAACTCATGGGCCCACCTCTGCAGGACAAACACAAACGAAATACCCAATAATCCGATCCACGACCGTTGTCTGGTAAACCCGAGCGGGTCCGTCATTAGGCTTGGCCTCGACCCGGACGGGAATATCCCGCGGCTTTGCCCGCCACCACTGCGAATTAAATTTTTCCATTTCACCACTCACACGATCAGTTGCTTAAAGGAGCGGGCCAATCAAGATTCAGCAGTCGTGATATCGTCATTCCAGGCGCTATGCGGTCATGTGTGGCGGGCGATCACACGGGCTCGGGGGCTTGGCCCTGATGAGCCCACGACGTTTCGCCTGCCGACCAACTGCCGACCTCGGTTTCTTCCTCCATTGCCTAACTTCTACTTTGGCAATGCTATTCAGGCCATATACACAACCACTACTGTCAGGGAGCTTAATAGTTTATCTCTCTGCTTCGTGGCCGGTTTGCTGAACACTATGATTATGGGTCATAGGGACGGGGTTATTAGAAGAAAGATTGATATGTGGGAGAAGGAGCCGATTGTGAATAGGTTGGATAAGCTTGAGAAGAACTCTGTGATGATGGGGAGTTCTCCGCGGTTTGAAATGTATGAAAATGACTTTGGATGGGGACGACCTGTGGCAGCACGAAGTGGGATGGCTAATCATTTTGACGGGAAGGTGTCTGCTTATCCTGGTAAGGAAGGCGGAGGAAGTGTTGATCTAGAGATTTGCCTTCTTCCGCACTACATGAATGCTTTGGAAAGTGACCATGATTTTATTTCTTCCCTTGGAGATATAAATTAAACAACAATATATTTGGGGATTTAGTTGGTTGCGATTAGGACCTTTTGTTTGTTACAAGGCAGCACATTGAATATCTGGCAAGAGCTGTTAGGAATAGGTTAGCTATAGGTTGGTTAGTTTATTTAAGACAGTTGGATTGAATTTTTATAGAAGGATTCTCTTATCTTGTTTTATGAAGATAGAAAATAAGAAGACAGTTTTAGTTTCAATTATGTAGATTATATTGATACTCAGTTTTTATGGGTGTGTTGATGAGTTTACTATTGTTTTCAAGGAGTTTTGTAATTGGAGAAAATGCACTTGCAAACAAAGTAGAAGACAAATAAAGAGAGTTGGCTTCCTACTTTGTGAGTATCATTGTTGGTCAAAAAATTTGTAGGCTACGAGATTTTTTTAAGCTATCAAATAGAAGCATTAGAACCACATTCATTGTACGAGTTCCTTTGAGGATAGTGGAACAATTTGATGGCATTGGATACAATCTCTCGAAGTTAAGAATTGATTTTCTTTTCTTGAATAAGAACTTATTTAAAAATAGTTGAAGGTATTAAATCTAATGCCTTGACTTTAAAATTAAAGATCAAATTAAAATATTCAAAAATATTAAATTTATTAAGACAGTTTGAAAAAAGATATAGCTATGAGCACCCACTACAAGACATGGACAATTTACATTTTATTCACTTCTAATTCTTGCAGTCTCTAAAGGATATTAGAGGTGCTTAATAAGAAAAAACTCAATCAATAATAAAATTAAAATACAAAATCATAAACTTTTATTCTAGCACAAGAAACATAAGGAAATTGAAAGGTGGAAATGAATCAAATCAATTACTTGGGTAGCCACTTCTAAAAGGGATTGATTTGTATTATTAAATTAAAATTACAATTAGAGTTTATTTCTAATAATTTCAAGGGGTGTGTGAAGAGTTGTGTCTATTGGGAGAAAAAGGTATTTATGAGAGGTCAAACAAGGAGAAGGAGATGGGTGATCCCACAATATTGGATTACAATTATCTTGATGAAGGAATAGCATCAGTTGGTGGAAAAAAAAAGAGGGTTCACTCAAACTAGGATGTTTGAGCGAACCCTTTTGTGAGATAAGGGGGATTTGTTGCACACGAGTCTCTTTGTTCTCAAGAGAATCCTAGGCAACGAACTGCTCTTTTCCACCTCAACATAAGTTGAATAAAGAAATTGCAAAGGAAGTGTATACTGGTTAACTATCAGAGACGACTACTTCAGGTTCTAAGATAGTGAAACTTTGAGATTTCTGCCTCCGATAGAGGGAGCTCTCAGCCAAAGGATGCTAGTGTGGCACACTGGTGTCGAAATGGCATGCTGGCATCCTAAGCAACAAAGAGATCAAGAAATCAGGCAAGCAAAATAAAGTTTCACTTCTTAACCCAGATTTGAGGTCTACTTAACATAATGATAAAACAAAAAACATAAACTATAAGAAAATACAAAGAGAAATTGGAGAAAACTTACCCTCAACCGAACGTCCGATTCTTCACTCCAAGCTTCGTTTTGCAACCTACACACAAAAAAAATGAGGGGAAAATGTTGGGGCTATATAGGGGCTTGCCGTAGTCAAACCCCCACTTTCATGTTCCCACCTCCACAGACAACTAGATAGAAAGAGTGTAACTGAATTGGACAAAGGCGGTGGTGCAAGAAAAATCCACTTCAAGAGGAGTAGAACCCGCACCACCAAGTAGTAAATGAGCAAAGAGATCTACTCTATTCACAAATAGAAAAGAGTGGGAGAGTGTTACTAACAGGCCTCGACCCCCTCTTGAACACACAAACACACCGTTGAATGCTTGCTAGAGAGCATTGGATGTTGGAGGGACCTTAGTTCGATAGAGCTTCGCTTGTAGAAGTATTGTTGTCGAGAATGAAAGAGACTCAAGAGTGAAGTCGAAGAGAGAAGCTTGATTGAATCAATGAACCCCCAAAATGAGAGCAAATGAGGGGTTTTGTTGCATGCAAGGGCGGAAAAGAGCTGTTAAACCTAAAGATTTGATTGCCGAGACATGTGTCAAGAGTCAGTATTCGAGTTTCCTCATTTCGAACACAGAAAATCGCCAAGACACTAGCATGCCGCATAGATGTCTGCATGTTGTGCAGGCATCCAAAGCATAGGTTTTCGAGAAATGTGTCATTAGGCTGCTATTGCTTCAACATTGGTTTGCATGGAGGTGGAATCATGAAATTTCGACCCATGGGATTTTTTCCATTAATGCATTTAGGCATCATAAATGCTAGGAAAAGTGCTAAAATGTGGAATTGCCTCTAGGTACAATTCTGTGACATTACATTTTCCCCCCACTTTAGTGGGCTCGATTTTAGGAGAAATTGGCCATAGTAAATTAGAGAAGAAAAAATTTCACCCAAACTTGAAATTTTACGTATTTGCATGCCAAAAGAAGGTACCGTAGAGGTTACCGTGGTTGAGCTAGCTAGTATTGAAGGTTCCCCTAGCAATTGACTCAACAAGAAGTGTAAGACTGATTGTGAAAGATCGTGTGAAAATTTTCTCTACAAAACTCAGTTTTAAGTCAGTTTCAAAAATCAAAAGAAGTTACAATGGTGAGAGGAATGGTCAAGAAAAATTTGATGATTCAAAAGAAAAATATGATGAAGAGGTGACTATATGCCCCCTCTTGAGTTTGCCCCTAGCTAGGTGGGGTAAAATCAGGAGAAATCGGGGAGCCACAAACTCTAGGAAGAATGGGCCCCGGGGGGCCTATATATACCTAGGTGGGTCCCAAGAAGGGTCATTTGCACTATTCATCGCAAGGATTTTGCTGAATTTTGTGAGAGAAAACTCATCAAAATGCCGATAAATTCTAGTTATGAGGATCCAAGGCTAGACTAGCTATGTGTAGACATTATCGAGGGTGTTGAGGTTGACCACGTAGGCCTCGAAACTGCTTTATTAGTCATTTTTAGTGATTTTTTACATGTTTTTGGAATTTTAGGTGCGTAGGCATCTTGGGCACACACACATCTTTGGCACGTGCTGACATCCAAGATGGGCATTGGCGTCCTGAGGACACGTTGGCATCGAAGGGATGCATTGTTGTCCTTGCCCCATTAATGGCGGTTTGAGACACTTGCACGATGTACAAACGTCTACGTGGTGCACATTCATCCCTAAATGTTTTTTACTTAGATTTTTTTGTAATTTGCTGTGTATTGACACACATTTGCTTCCTCTTTCGTATGACTATCCAGAGATCAAGGAGAATCCTGGAGGGCGGGTGCTTCACTTACTACAAGATTAGAGGGACTGACTTACTGATGATGAGCTGACCCACCTACAACGGGTCAGGCTCTAACACGTATATACCATGCCAGAGATGCTCTACCACGACCACATGGTGATGGTGTTGATGGAGCAATGGGATGCCACTACCTCCAGCTTCCAGTTATCGACTGGAGAGATGACCATTATGCTAGAGGATGTCTACGATATCCTCGATCTTCCCATTCATGGTCGATGGGTGGTGATTGTTAATTCTTGCTCACCATAGGAGCGATCAAATGGGGTTCTATACTACTCTGATTGGATGGATGGTGGGGACAAGACCAAACACATTTACACCCGGTGGTTCAACCAGGCTCAAACCACTACCCCTTTGAGCTTCGTTATGTCATGGTGGTTACTGTTGCCATGAGGATCACCATTGATGTGCGGGGATCCCACCTGCATGGGGCCTCATCCACACCATTAGGGAAATGGCCTCATCCACGCCATTAGGGCAATGGTGGAGTGACAAATTGTATTCTCATGGGGGACCAACATACTAGCACACCTCTACCAAGAGCTTTACCGGTACGTCCACTATGAGTGTCATAGCCTAACCGCATGCAGGCTCCTCCAGGTGTGGGATTTTACCTGTAGGAGTTGAGAAAACTAACTTTAGACTCCAAGATCACCTACATGCAAATGAATACCTGTCACAAGGAAGAGAATGGATGGAGAAAACAAACAAGGGTTTGATGCTTTGAAAATGAAGAAATTATCTTATCAAAACAAAAGGGAATTGATTGAAATGATGTTGTAAAATATACAAAGGGATCAATCCTTATAAAAGGAGATCATGCAAACCCTAAAGAAACCCTAATAGGAAAAACCCTAAAAGAAGTCCTAATAGGAAAACATTTAATAATTAATATAATTATTAAATGTCACTTTATGCAAACAAACGTGAAATATTAAGAAGGGAATAAATGTAACTTAATAAACACAATTAAGTTAAAACCTTTACTCTAACACCCCCCCTTAAGATGAGCAACAATGCAGCTACAAACAAATGCAAGAAAGCAAAGGTAACTACAATGCAAGAAGGCAAACATGGGTCCCGACAACTAGGCCAGATCAGGTACCCAAATACAATGAAATCTCTATAAAATGGAGAAATAGAGAAAACCTCATGGGGAAAAGCTCTACTCCAAAAAGAGATGCAGAAAGCCAAGAAGAACATCACTGAAGCAGAAGAAGCTACAAACAACTCTCGAAAGATGACTACTATGGTACTGAAGAACCTCTACTGAAGATAGGATGAGCAGGATCAAGAAGACAACAATATGCATGACTGCCCCAAACGACACTACTCGAATCAGATGGAAAACAAAGGCAAACACTTGGAACGGAGATATAGATGACACAAGTACCAAAAGTCTAAAAACACTAATCAATTGAGAATGGAAGATTCCTGCCAAGGCGAAACCAAGGAAGAATTAGCACGAACAGTATAATACCCCCCCATAATGCTAAACTAGGAGAGCCTGACAGATCCACTGAAATGGTGTGTAACACCCTGTAGTGCATGAGGAAGAAGAAACAACATCTGAAAGTGCACAAGAAAGCACCTGCAACTGAAAAAGTGGTGTGCAAAACAAAGCACACATGCATGAGGTTGGAATCATATAGATCCACTGTCATCGTGGAGGGACACTCACCAGGCAAAGGTGCGATGGAAAATAAAGACAAACTACACAACCCTCCATGGCACTTTATAATAACAGTGTGAGTACAAAATATGGCACAACCTTATGTGCAAAATCCCAAAAAATGCATGTACAATAGTGTGGCACTTTATCTCAGTGCGTTTGCATAAAAGATTGCTTACAAATGATGCTCAAAATGCCCAAAAAAGGACAAAAAAGCTGGAAATACATGAAGAACAGCCAAAAATGAAGCATCCCATGCAAACAAAAAGTTTCCAAGAGCAAATATGTCAAGGTAATCCACTAGAGTGTGAAAACACAAAAAATTGAATAAAATATACCTGGAGTGAAATCTGGAAAAATTGCATGGATGAAACTGTAGACATGGAAAATGTACAATTCGATTTGACACATTGAATCCTGATCTATTAACACCATTTCATCCTGAATCATCTCTTTTGCTAGTCATTTAATCGAACAATCTGTATTTGATTAAATTCATCACTCTTCATATCTTTTTAATTAAATAAATCAATTTTATTTAATTATTTATGTAATTCCTCTTTTAATTAAATAAATCATTTTATTTAATTAATCCCTAAGTCTTCTCATTAAATTGAACCTTGTTTGATTTAATCAAACATTATTCTCTTTGGTTAAATAAATCAAATCATTTATTTAATAAATCATTTCCTCTCAATTTCTGACTTGAATCAATTCATAAATCTAAGTCTAAATTGTCACATCACCTAATTCTTCATTAAGCTAATCAAATCCATGATTAACTTAATCCCTCTCACTAAAATCCTATAGAGAATGCAACTTGCACAATAATTCATTTACTTTGATTTATTAATTCTCCTATTTTCCCTCACAAAGCATCAAAAAGAGAATATTCCTCTTTTGAATTCAAAAAGGCCAAGTGGATTTGTACATCTAACAAGGCATTCATTCCTCTTACATGTCCTTGTGCATTGAGCCAAGTGGCATTTATTTCATTCCTTTTTCCCTCTCACATGTCATTTCTCAAATTTGAAATGCCACCTAATTGCATTTATTGGCACTTTGGCCAAAATGTGCACAACCTTCAACCATTCACATCTTGACAAATGGAACTTGGCCATTGGATGTTGAATGATCCCACATTGCTCTATTTTACTCTCTTTTCCAGTTTAGAAATCTATAAATTGGAGGCTTCTCTCCTCATTATCCATCCAAAATTTTGAGTAGACTTACTATACTCAAATTTAGTTCAATATCCACATCTTCATGCAAGGTTATTCTCTTCATTTGAGAATTAATCTTACTCATACCATCATTTAGCTTGTTCAAGGATTAGGAAAGGGCTACTTACTACACAACAATGGTGGCACCAATCCACTATGGGATGAAGGTTTAATCGTGTTTTTATATGCTTCTATTTAACCTACTTTTATGCTCATTAGTTGCATATTGGACATGATTGAATATCTCATAGGGATGTTAAATTTGCTGTTTTAAACTAAATTTCGTGCTAACAACATGAAATGGTTTGAGATGAAACCTTTGCAGATTTTCAGCATCCACATTCTGGTGCTAGAAGGAGGGCATATCCTAGATTTTATTCCGTTACAATCTCACTAATGCCTCTGTTTGCAGGAAATCCAACTCAAAATATTTAACTGTTCTATTAACAATAGCCTTCACTGTTATTCATGCATAATTCCTTTCGGTCGAAGAAAAGAAAGAAGTTTTTTGTTTGTATAAATGCAAGCTTTGAATCTTCTTTACATTTTATGCTAATCATTTGGTCTCACTGTGAATTTTCCTCCTCCCTATGCTTTCCTTTCTCCTCACAGTTCTCTCGCACCATCACCTCAGCTCTTTACCACACCCCTGCGCAAACATTCTTTTGTTGTTGTCGTCCAGACATCTCCCGCACTATCATGCCTCTTAGTTCGTTCACCCACAGTACAACGGTGTCAGGCATCTTTCTCAGCCTTCATTCCCGCCATCCACCACTTTACCATGCCCCCATGTCCACCTCTCACGGTTCTACGGTGAAGTATCCATTTACTGTTCACCTCTTCCCACTGCGCTACCGCAGTCTGTGACGGGGCCTCCTGCGGTTGTGCGGTAATTCTCACCAATGCCTCATGGTTTCCTCCGCCATTCCTTACCTCTCCACCATGCCCTTCATACCATCTCCTTGTGGTACTGCTCTCTGGTTGTTAATCCTCTCACCGGATTACCGCGGCCTACTTTGCCACCACCCGTAGTATCGCTATTGTTGCCACTTCCTTCGTTGTCTGTCGTCTCTTTACCGCTTAGCCGCCACCTCGTCTGCATCCGACCGCGGTAGAGCAGTGTTAATTGCATTACCGCCACCTCATCCCAGCTGTCTGCGGTAGAGTGGTACTCATTGCATTACCGCCGGGTAACTTTCCTCGACCGCGGTGGTGCGGTTAGCCGTGCATTGCCAGTCTGTTTAACTATCACCGCCATCCCACGGTCTGCCATTTGATCCTCTGCGATACCGTGGTAAACCTGCTAACCATGACTCTGTCTGTCACTTGGCCGCACCTCGTCACTACCGGTTACCCTTCCCTTACTCGCATTAGCACGGTAACCGCCTCATCGTCTATCCTCGACCATCACCACATCCCCGCGGTCTACCACTTAACCGCCAGCGGTCGTGTAGTAACCGTTACCCGCCACCGCGTTACCACAGTTATCCACCTGGTTATTAGAGGTCATGCGGTAAGGCCTGCTGTAGACTGCCTTTAAGCCGCCAACCGCGATACCGTAGACTGCGGTAAAACGACAGAGGATTTAATTTCGTGAAATAAATAGTGAGGAAGGAAATTTTTTTTTTAAGGGGGTTAAGCTAAATGGCAATTTTTTTTATGATTAGGGCATTAATGCATGAGATATTTTTATGAAATATTTTTAGTAACTTTGTATTTTCTCTTGAAGGTTGAATATTGGAGTTAAATCAAGGCAAAAACAAGATTGGAGAAATTCACAAAAGCATTTTTTAATGCTTGTTGAACTAGATCTTTATTTTAGCTTTAAAACATCTCACATCTATTTTTGGGGGCTTAAAATTAACCATTTTGACTTCATCTTTTGGTTAAAATTGAACCTTAGAAATATACTAGATTTCAATTTGGACTTAAAATTGAACAAGGCAAACTTCACATTTAATCTTGGTGCTTCTAAAATGAACTCATCATTGCTTTGAAGGATAAAATTGAACGTGTGTCTTTTGTGTTTTGCAAACTTTTTAACAAATTAATATCATTAAAATGCGTATGCGCTTCTCTCACGCTTTATAGCGATCTTGAGAATCAAAAGCACTTTAGTGATATTAACTTGTCGAAAATATTCCCTCCATATTTGATTTGGGCACTTAAAACTGAACAAACATGCTAGTGTGAGCACGATATATTGTGGAGGTTCTCCCCTTTGTTTTTCAACAAAGGTTGTGTGAACGACGGGATATGTTAGCTTGCTTTTGTTAACTTAGAGGGCTTGCCTTGTGGGAAAAAGTAATCACCCAAGGGAACGACCCAACCGAGAACACACTAAAGCCAAGCGACTTCCACCTGGGATATAAGTGTGGATATTGGAACAAAGGCCAATATCACGAGGATTATTCCGATGAGATGGATAGCAATGGACTCTCGCCGATGTTGGAAAATCCCCCAGAAACGGAATGCTCGAATTAGAACCCCTTGTTTAGAAAAAGGCCAAAACCTTGTCTATCTTGTTGGTGCAAAAGGTTATGTCCTTTGAAGCCGCCCCACGTAACATGCAGTCTTGTTGTGGAAATGGAAGGTATGCCATGGGAGATTCATGGGTACTAATGCTTGGCTGACCCGAATAAGTGAGTGCCGTGGAGGGGAGCTAGTGTGGTCAAGCATTTAGCCATTCGCACAAGATATGCACAGCTGGATTTATCCAAGTGGGAACCCAACAAGGTATTGTCTCATCAACCTAGGAGTGTGAAAGTGCTTGGAAAAAAACACATTGCTTGATCTTGAAAACATTTGGAAAACAAACATACACAAAAACCTTGAAATTTCAAACACCTTGTGGGAAACAAATACCTATTGATGAACTTGCCCACTCTTGCTTTCCCTAGGAATCACATTCCTAGAGGTTTCTAAGTGTGCAAATTCTACCATCATTTTTTTCTAATAAGGATAAACATAAGGAACTTTTGCCCTATTTTCCTCGATTTCCACATAAAGGACCTTGTGGGATGAGAAAGAAAATGGGACACTAGACATATAGTTTGAAAACCTAAGCAAGCAAGTGTCTTGGATAAAAAGAACCTCACTTAACCAAGATAAAGAAACAAATTGGATTACACATGTGTTTTCTAACATGATTTTCTCGCAAGATCAAAATCCCAAAACCAAGGTTCAAGAAGCTTAGTCTGAAGGCTCATGAGGAGCATCTTGAGAGACTTTTCAAGTCTAGAATATAGCATGTTCTTCAAACATCAAGGTCTTGTAAGAAGAAGTGTTATTCTAGGTCAAGTCTAGGATCAAATTCAATCACTTTCATCCATCCCTCAACCATCGAAATCAATCAAAAGTCACCTCACCAACAACTCTTGGAAACTTTGTAAACATCTATTATGCTAAACTTCTAGGAGAAATCAAATCACTTTGTTTGACTTAACACATCTAGTCAAACCATCGTCTTATACACGAGTTCTCTCTTGGATAATACAACTTCGTAGGGTTTACGAGTTCATCTTGTTTGGCTTAACACACTTAGCCAAATTATCAAATCATCACCTCGTTTGACTTGACACACTTAGTCAAACTACCATCTTGTAGGAGTTCACTCTTGGATAACAGAACTTCCTAGAGCTTTGCGATTACATTCATCACATTTTGTTTGACTTAATACATTTAGTCAAACTATCAATCCAGTCACGATCAATCAAAGTCTTAAAAAGTTTAGCATTTCTTTCAAAGTTTCTTTAAGAGTTCCATTCATCCATATCACTCATATTCCGTTTATCTCATCCTCATCATCACTTTGATCCTTCAATTATCCTAGTTCTTCGCTTCCTTGAACCTAAGGTTTAGACCGATCTAAAGAATTAGAGGTTCATCTCTTACATTCTTGAAAATTGATCTTCATTTTATGGTTCAAACTTGACCTCAACACAAGAGGGACATTGAATATAAACTTGATCCATCCATCATGAGCAATTCAAGTCAACCAAACTATCCAAGTCTTGCAATGCCAATTGATTATCGAAACTCACATATATGCAATTCAAACATGGCATCATTATCTCCTTCAAACTACAACAATATGAATGTGAGTATGCCCAATCTAAAGTTTGGAACACCTTTCCCAATGATAGATTTAAATCCAAGTCCAAATCTGCAAATCTATCAACCAAACGCTCAATGCATGAGTTCTCCAAACAACATTATCCCACCAAATCCATACATGCCAAGTACAACTTTACCAAACTTGAACATTTAGAATCCGCACTTGGTAAATTTTGGGGTAGACATGTTTGCAAATCCCGCTAATGTTCAAATCCCTAGCAATATATCGACAACTCCATATGTTGATTCAAGTCAAGGTAACAACATGCAAAATCAAAGTTACCTAAATCAAACGAATATGATTCTCAACCACAAAAATGTTCAAGGTCGACCTATAATTCCAAATCACATCATACCAAATTATCCCATTTTTCCATCGATATCGCAACAATAGGTGGCAACCATCCAAGCAATCCCAATAATCAACACCATTCCCATTCCACCACCACCACCACCACCACTGCCAAAACATAGCACCGCCAATTCATTCTCCATCATGTTGCAATATGCACAAGAAGATTCCCGTAAAAAGGCACTCCAAGCCCAACAAGCCACACAAGTTGCGCAAGTGGCTCAAGTAGCTCGATAAGCTCAAGCTCAAACTCAAGCTGAACACCAAGCCCGATAGGGGCAAGTAGAATTTCGGGCATTATTGCAAGCAATCCATCAACAAGTGCATCAAAAAGTAGCTCAACAACAAGCCCAACAACAAGCTTTGTTGGAACAACAAAAACACGATCAACAATAGGCGTTGTTGGCTCAACAGCAAAAACATGAATTACTCACTCAACAAAGCTTACAACAGATTCCCGCCATAATGGATGAAATCAAAAATCAAATTCAATCCATCAATGTGCACCTTGAAGATGTTTCCACATCATCCGACGATCAAATCAACACACACCGAGAACCAATTTTAAATCACGATCAAAACTCACCAACGATACCCAACAAGGATCAAATTCAAGAAATGTCAACATCACTTGATCCTATGGTTGAAGACATTGGTAATCTCTCTTCCATAATTGTTGAAATCAAAAATCAAGATCAATCCATCAATGAACACCTTGAAGGTGTTTCCATCTCATCTGAAGATCAAATCAACATACATCAAGAGCCATTTTTTAGTCATAATCAAGACCCCTCCTACAAAGATCTATTTCAAGGAGTGTTGTTGTTATTTGATCCTATTGACATAAGCTACAATCCATCCACCAATGATCATATTGAAAATGTCTCTACATTGCCTTATGAGTTAGAGGACATATCTCAAGAACTTATTCCAAAGCATGATCAAAATCTTCCATCAAGGTCTAGCAATGGCCCTTCCAATGACATATTGACATCCTTTGACCTCATGGTTAAAGATATTGAAGGAATCCCTATCTCAACATTTGATCCCAATCCACTCAAATTTCAAGAGAATATTGAGCCACTTCCCAATGATGATATCCAAGAACCCACTATGAGCAATCCATCCTTTGAAATTGACCCATGTCAAGAACTTGATCCAAAGCATGATGAAAGTAATTCCACAATTAGTCAAAATCAAGAATTTGTATCTCCAAGATAATATAATGATCTAATGGGCACTCTATTATCTATACAAGATGTCACAAATGATGATCATATCCATATAGCACATATTCCTCCATCTACCCATGAAATTCTTTTGTTGGATGGACACGTAGATGATCTTCATTCAAAACAAGAGTCTCATACTCTTGATATCATTACCAAGGAACAAGAGTCTCATACTCTTAACATTTATACACTTTATCAAGATAGAGAGAAATGCAGAGACATCAGAAATGGGTCATGAAGAAGGCTTCTACAGAAGTTGTGAATCAGAAACATCATGTGAAAGCATATCAAGAATGAATCATGAGGAAGAATTTTACAAGTACAATGAAGCAACAACACCTCTTTAAGGAGCATTACAATATGATATCCCACAAGATCAAGCCAAATATATCAATATGGAGGATCCTATCACTTATAAAGTTGGATCACTCACCTTTGTAAGGGAAAATAATCTTATCAATGAAAGAGCTATCAGCTTTGAAGATCCACCACAAAGCATAGAGGGATTAACACTTTGTTTCCAAGGGAAATCATATCCTATGGAAAATAAATTTTTTCAGCAGATGAATTATCAAGGTAAAGGATTAGGTCTGCATGAACAGGGTATCCTAGAACCAGTGCAAATTACTGGTAATCCTAAACATCAAGGCCTTGGTTATTCGACAATCAAGGGATCTCAACATATCAGTGATACCTCTACAAAACTGGGGGCAACTTCGTCTCGAGCAACCATCAACATAGGGAGCACGAAGGATCCTTATGATGAAACCAATGCCAATACTACAACTCGCCACGTCATGAATCTTCATCCACCCATCACCCCATCCAAAAATTGGGACCAACGTCAAAAGAAAGACTTGAATCAAAGCATGAAGAATGACATCAAAGAAAAAGAAGCTAATAATTATATCAGACAACTCAAATACATATGGATACCAAAAAATACAAAGAAAAATTATCCCTATCAAACTCCATCAGTCAAAGAAACTATGGGGCAAAATAAAAAAGGGAAAAGTATCCATCAAAGATGTCCACAAAAGCAAAATAAAGCTTCTCAAGCAACATACAAAGTGTATCAAGCAGTTGGTCCTAATTCCATGTATACTTATGTATCCACCCATTATTGCTCATCTTCCCAAGTTTGGAGAGTCAAAGGTTCCAAACTGTCAACCAATCCATCTTTTATACCTAAACACACTCCATCCACGCCTCCATGCATGATATCCAATTCTCACATTGACCATGTATTGGCGGTGACCCTTCATCATAAGGATTCAAAAGGCACTCTATCACGATGTGCACACAAAGACAAAGTTAACTCCGGTATCAGCAAAGCAGATCAAGGATCTCAAAAGTTGCTTTCAAGTGCACGTGTCTTGGCAAAGCAACTTATTCAAGTAGGATACCAATGGCATGTTATGACAGAAACATCAACGTAAGCACCACCAGGTGGTTCAATATCAACTTAAAATCTCTCAAAAAATACAAAAAAAAATACAAAAAATCCAAAAATCCAAAAAATTAGAAAAAAGATTGAAAACAATAAAGAAAAAAATCGTCCTCCAGCGAAAACCATTTCAGTGGCGCTTTGGACAAGTACCATGATGAAAACCTGGCAAATAGGCATCATGTGTAGAATCGAGCATCTACGTGCGCCATTTTAGGAGAAAGCATCTTATCACATTCATGATAAAGCCAACATTCCATCCATATCATCCATTCATCCATGAACCGTTTATCCAATCCATTTTCCATCTGCATCCATACTCCAAGTTATCTTGATCTTGGAAAATTTAGTGCACACTTTATACTTGCTTATGGTAAACATCTTAACATGGGTCATTTTCATTGATCCCATCCTACCTAATGTTATTTGAGATTTGAAGCATTATCCGAATGAGCTTTCCTCTGTTTGAACACCCTTATCTTATCGCAAGATAATCCATATCCATTCATCTAAGAATCCACCCATGGCATTCCATACATTGCTAGACACTAGGGGCAGATATTTCCATCTTGCTTTGAGAATAAATCTTGATATATATCCTCCAACTTATGAAGTGATCTGACATTGGAAAACATGAAAGAAAATTGGTCAAAGCACTTGTGATCCAAAATCCAAATCACTAGCCCATGGCATATTTTGACAAGAAGATGTTTCTTACCAAGTTTTATCTTTCATCGAACATCAATCTGAACAATTCATATCAGTTGCATCTAATGTGTACTTCAATATCACATCAAATCATCAAAGCAATTTTGTTCCAAATCAAGCTTCATCAATCTTGATCAAAATGAATCCAATCAATCATCACCTTGTTTGACTTAACACACTTAGTCAAACTATCATCTTGTGCACGAGTTTACTCTAGGATAACACAACTTCCTTGGGTTTACAAGTTCATTATCATCACTCTGTTTGGCTTAACACACTTAGCCAAATTATCAAATCCATAATCACCTTGTTTTGCTTAACACACCTAGTCAAATTATCCTTTTTGTATGAGTTTACTTTGGGATAACACAACTTCCTAGAATTTACGAGTGCATTATCACTTTTGTTTGACTTAACACACTTAGTCAAACAATCAATCCATCAATCTGATTGATCAACATTAAGCTTGGTTTTCAGCAAAATCCAAATAAAAAGCATTGATATCATCACATATCATATCCAAATTGTCAAAATCATGCGAAAAAGCCAAAAACATTCCAAAAATCAAAAATCCAAAAACATTCAAAATTTCATCAGAAAATCCAAAAATAGGTCAAAATATCAAAAAATATTCAAAAAAATCATCATTGAGTCTTGTCAATCTTTCACCTTGTCGAACTACGTCATCTCTGAGCTTGAACGTAGGCAAGGTTGATCTTTGATCATCCCCTGAGACAGTTAGGTCAGTCCTTTAGGCGTTCGTCGCATTGGCAATCCGTTTGCCCATCTAGTCTGCATCTTAGTCAGTCTTTTAAGCAATAAAAAGGGGGGCAATCCGTTTGCCCATCCATCTCTTCATTAAGTCAAATGTGTCATCAGTCAAACTACGTGGTCTTTGCGTGTATAACGTAGGCAAGGCTTATCTACGGATCAGCTCCTGAGACCCCTAGGATAGGTCTTTAAGTTAGTCTGTTCGTCATCAAATCTTGAAAATACCAAAAACATTTGTAAAATTCCAAAAATACCAAAAGCAGCCTCAAAATATTTGAAAAAACCCAAAATGGTGCATCCATTCCATCTCGCTTTCACCCGTGATTGTCATTGCTCATAATAAAGTCAATTGTTGCTTTCACCCTTTGGTGAGTCAGTCAGAAGCAAGTTTAGCAGGTTCAAAAAGTGAACACTCTAATCATCAGAGTCTTAAGTCTAAAGCAGTAAGCAAGCAAGTTGGTCAGCTCAGAGTATCAATAGCTTATCACCCAATCAGTCCCACCAAAACCCTGATCACTACATGTCCTAGGATGAAGCTTTCCCATGATGGACATAAGCATCAGGTACCCCACAGTAGTTTAGCCTTGGCTAACGGTATGAAGAACATCAGCTTGTTTGTTTGCTTTATTTTGGTCTTTTTGACTTATCTTATTTTTGCGCTCATTCCAAGGACCTCTCGATGATGCCTAAACAAAACAGGTTTAGAGAGAAAGGAATGGGGCAATGATCATTATCTTTTTTTCATCTGCTATGCTTGTGGGATACATTTGAAAAATAACTTAGTTGGGCATGTCTTCTTCAATTTATAGGGAAGATATTTTAGGTATCTTATTGACCACATAGGAAAGCTTGCTTTCTTGTGTTTTGGCCTGAGATATTTAGAATGTCTGAACTATATCCTGAATGAAATATATATGCTAAGTGTGAACAAAAATATTCCTATCTAATTGTTGAGTCAAAGTCCATCACACTAGGTACAAAGCCATCCTGGTCCTTTATACCTTGATGCATTGTACCTATGTGTGTTATCAAACATAAAGTAATTGGCCCTTTGAAAATCCCAACTCCTGGTAAGCAATGCATCATCATCATCGGTAATAATGTGAACTTGTGTGGATCCTCCTTCCATCATCTTATTCTTCTTATTCTTCTATCTTTACTAACATTTCTATCTAAAATTGGTGCACTGTATCAAAATGTACACGAGGCTACCTATGGCCGATGACTGTCTATACATCATCAAATTTGTCTACATCAAAGAAATTTCATCCTCTGATCAAGAGAACCACTCCTCTCGCATTTTATCGCGATCTCAATCGAAAAATTAAACATTTCCACTCGATCTCTTGAGGGGACAATATATCTAGCATTATCCTTTCATTGGGGCAATAGTGGGGCATTTGAAAAATTGAGAAATTTTTAACTTTTGATCATAGCAGTTTATTTCTTTGAATCAATGCAACAAGTACATTGCTTCAAAGAGGGGAAAAATGTAGCCATGGAAAATGTACAATTCAGTTTGACACATTGAATCCTGATCTATTAACACCATTTCATCCTGAATCATCTCTTTTGCTAGTCATTTAATCGAACAATCTGTATTTGATTAAATTCATCACTCTTCATCTCCTGTTAATTAAATAAATCAATTTTATTTAATTATTTATGTAATTCCTCTTTTAATTTAATAAATCATTTTATTTAATTAATCCTTAAGTCTTCTCATTAAATTGAACCTTGTTTGATTTAATCTAACATTATTCTCTTTGGTTAAATAAATCAAATCATTTATTTAATAAATCATTTCCTCTCAATTTCTGACTTGAATCAATTCATAAATCTAAGTCTAAATTGTCACATCACCTAATTCTTCATTAAGCTAATCAAATCCATGATTAACTTAATCCCTCTCACTAAAATCCTATAGAGAATGCAACTTGCACAATAAAGCAATTACTTTGATTTATTAATTCTCCTATTTTCCCTCACAAAGTATCAAAAAACGAATAGTCCTCTTTTCAATTCAAAAAGGCCAAGTGGATTTGTACATCTAACAAGGCATTCATTCCTCTTACATGTCCTTGTGCATTGAGCCAAGTGGCATTTATTTCATTCCTTTTTCCCTCTCACATGTCATTTCTCAAATTTGAAATGCCACCTAATTTCATTTATTGGCACTTTGGCCAAAATGTGCACAACCTTCAACCATTCACATCTTGACAAATGGCACTTGGCCATTGGATGTTGAATGATCCCATATTGCTCTATTTTACTCTCATTTCTAGTTTAGAAATTTATAAATTGGAGGCTTCTCTCCTCATTATCCATCCACAATTTTGAGTAGACTTACTATACTCAAATTTAGTTCAATATCCACATCTTCATGCAAGGTTATTCTCTTCATTTGAGAATTAATCTTACTCATACCATCATTTAGCTTGTTCAAGGATTGGGAAAGGGCTACTTACTACACAACAATGGTGGCACCAATCCACTATGGGATGAAGGTTTAATCATGTTTTTATATGCTTCTGTTTAACCTGCTTTTATGCTCATTAGTTGCATATTTAAACATGATTGAATATCTCATAGGGATGTTAAATTTGCTGTTTTAAACTAACTTTCGTGCTAACAACATGAAATGGTTTGAGATGATTTCGTTTGCAGATTTCAGCATCCACAGAAACTGAAGATCTCTGAAAGACGGTTCCAATGCCGCTGAGATCGCAAAAAATAGAGAAAATGGTAAAAAGTTATGAGCTTGGGACTGAAAATACCCCTTTTGTCTTCAATTGGTTGTAGAATGTACCAACAGAAAAATCACTAAAAAATAATTGCTTCATCAGAAATTGGGATCACTAGCTTTCCAGCGATATCTTGTTTGCTAATTTTCGACACCGTGGCAGAAAGTTATGGTAAAAAGGAAAAAACAGCTGGATTAGGGCACTTTGGGGTACATTAAAGGCTAAATGGGCACAAAAATGTAGCTCCTAGGCACTGGCCGATGGTCTCCCATATGACCGCACCCTTCAAAAAATAAAAAAAGAAACTCGCTGCCAAGCGGGCGGTGGGCAGTCTGGTCGGAGGTGGCGCTACTCCTGGCACCACCACCTGACCTAGCACCTGACGGTAGCAATATGACCGTAGGTTAAGGGTAGTGGGGGTGTGGGGTTTAGGGAACCGACAAGCAGAAACCGCTAGTGGACAGATGGACCGGCAGGAGGAAGAAGCGATGGCCGGGAGAAGGTAGCATTGATGGGAGAATGGAGGGAGGTTGGCGGAAGGGAAAATGCCAGTGGACGGTGGGGTCGGCGGGTGATGTGACCGGCCGACGTACAAATGGCCGATAGGGGTACGACCCCTGCAAAATAATAAATGCCACCCCAAACAGTCCACAAAAATCAAACCCCCATAAAATATGCCCCAAATAAATATTATTTCACCAAAAAATATTTGCAAATAGCCCAATATTTGATAAAAATCCCGACGGAAATATATGCAGAAAATATATATTTTTTTATTTTGCAAAATAATCGTACCTATACGTGGCGGGCCGTATGACCGTCCAGGTAATTTTTTTTTTCCTCTCAAATCAACTTTGTCCAAAATGGATGAATGAATAGTCGATTTAGGGGTTTTGGACCCCTGCGGACGCAATGGCAAGGTCTATTGGAGCTCAAAAGGCTTTGAAATTTTAGGTATGCCCTAGATAAAAAAAACAAACCCCAAACCCTTGAAGCTCCAAAAATCTTCAAAACAAGAACAAGAAACAATAGGTCTAGAGCTCTGGTACCATGTAGAAGTTGAGAAAATAAAACTTCACAAACCCCGAAGATCACCTGCATGCAAATAACCTGTCACAAAAGAAGAGATGGAGACAAACAAGCAAGGGTTCTCTGAAAAATGAAAATGTATATATCAGAGAGAATGAGAGAATGAATTGATATGATGTTGTAAAATATACAAAGGGATCAATCCTTATAAAAAGAGATCATGCAAACCCTAAAGAAACCCTAATAGGAAAAACCCTAAAAGAAGCCCTAATAGGAAAACATTTAATAATTAATATAATTATTAAATGTCACTTTATGCAAACAAACGCGAAATCTTAAGGGAATAAAGGTAACTTAATCAACACAATTAAGTTAAAAACTTTACTCTAACATTACCCATAACACATGCACTAGGTTGGAGTGGTATCCGTAGGCACAAAAATATGCTATCCTGATGGCCCACTACTACGAGCTCATTAAGCAGTGGAGGCATGATGATTTTTAGTTCTAGCGACTACAATTCAACACATCGACCCTAGATAGGATCAAATGGAGACCCCACCGATACTTTCAGTGGGTGGATGATCGGTGCGATCGATTCATCGTCGGGCGCACAAATTACATCATTATGCCATATTACTAGAGTCGGGTCATGCGGCAACACGTGCGAGTTCAAACCATTCCCCCTCCCATCCCAATATACGCTTGAGCTGTGCAGAGTGCATAAAGGCCTAAAGACCATTCGCGCCCTACCCTAGCGGATGTGGACCTTTTCAATGATGATGCCAACGACACTGACCTATCGCCGATGGGCATATTAGACAACGTCGATGTGGATCAAGCGTTTTCGACATAGTGGGTGGCACACCGTCTTGCCCCAATTTTTATAGTGGATGCCCAGGCTAGGGGGATCCCAACTTGTAGGGGATGTGCCGCCGCAACCACCCAGATAGAGGCGGAGGTGCAAAGGCAGTGATGACAAGGAGAATCAACAACAGGAGGAGTGGGAGCAGGTTGAGGAGGCCAGGGTGATGCCAGTGAGATCAAGGAGGCAGTAGAGGATGTCATCCCCTCCACCAACTACTCTTGTTTCATCAGCCCCAGCTACCCTTGTCGCATTTGGCATGACTCCTAACACCTCCTGCCCCTGATCCATTTTGGTAGCCAGGGGACCCAGGTATGATAGTTATTTATGTTGTTGCATTTCAAAATTTCTAATTTTTATCTCATGTATATGCATATCATATTTCAATTTTATATACTTCATGATACTGATGCACTTTGTACTTCTTTGGTTGCAATGGATACTCAGGGATGGACTAGGTTCTTCATCTAGTGCATATCAGAGGTGGCCCATGTTGTGCCTATCTAGGGGACAATTATATATGCCTACTACCTAGCTTTAACAAGATGGAATGTCCAACTTTTTCGAGAAACTAGCACGTTTGAGGACTGCATACGAGGAGGCGTGAGCAGAGGTGGTACAAAGGATGGTTGATGTCACCACATTGCAAGGGCAACATGACCAGCTATTGGGGGAGTTGCAGATGACACTCACAAAGTGAGACACATATGTGATGAGGGTTGAGGTCATTGAGGAAGCGTGTGATTCCTTTCAAAGCTATCTCGATGAACTCACGGTATAGCCAACAATCATGATCTCGACAGGTGATCACCACCTACAGTAGGAGTTGATGCACGCATGGATGTAGATATGCTCTTTGCAAGGAGAGATCAGGGGGATGCATGCAACCTTGTCTAGATCACACTCGCATCACTCTAAATTCGTCTCCACTATGCAACCCCTACCTAGGCCACAATCGCATCTAGAGCCAGAGGGTTCCAGGAGCCACATGCAGCCTTGTCTAGATCACACTCGCATCGCTATAGATCCATCTCCACTGTGCAACCCCTACCCAGGCCATAATCGCATCCAAAGCTAGAGGGTTCTAGGAGCCACATGCCTCGGTCATATAGAGCTTCCATTTTCTACATCAGTTTTGTAGTCACGATATATATTTGTAGATCTTTTTTGTATATCTACATTGATACACATATTCAACAACCACTCATCTTGACATTATGGAATTGTATGCTTGGATGTGTATGCTTTTTTACTTTCATGTGTGTTGATGCTATGGATGTTATGTATGTGTATGGATGTATGTTTACATTAGATCCTATCATGATTTAACGAAAACACATGGATGTATGTTAATTAAATACAATAATGATCTAACTACCTTAAAAGATAAAATATAATGCATGGATACACAACATATTAAGATACATGTATGTATGACACAAACACACATGATAACATGATTTTTTTTTATAATGTCTTAATGAATAATGTCAACATATGCAATATTGCAACCCTTAAAGAGTGAACACCATACATATGACACATTAGATACTAGACATAGTATTGACAAAGATGCATCACATTAATGGGTTCTTTTAGAGGCGTTCCATCCATAGATGATAGTCCATTAAGAACCCAAACCATACACATAGATGACAATGTAAGGGCTTAACTAGTTAGGGCCGAATTTTCCCCTCTAATCAAGTGGCACATTTACATTCCTCTAATTCTCATAGAGAACTAGGTCACCTACCTTGAAAGTTCTAGGAAGTACACTTTGATTATACCGTCTAGATAATGATCATTGATAAGATTTAAGATGATTGAGGGCCTGTAATTAGCACTCATCAAGCATCTCTAGCTAATGCAAATGATTAGCTTGATAAGTCTCATCGTCAATTAACCCTTTAAGGGAAACCCGCAAAGACAAAATTTCCAACTCCAAAGGCATGATAGATTTAACACCATACATGAGGTTGTAAGGCATTGTTCCCATTTTCGTATGAACAGTTGTGCGATAAGCCCACAAAGCATATGCCAATATTTACCATGCTTATTAACTGTTTTGCGAAGAATGAGCTCAAGAGTCTTATTAGACACCTCTGCTTGGCCATTGGATTGAGGGTAATATATGGTGTAGAAAATCTGTGTTGAATGTGAACTTTCTCTAGCAATTTCTTAACTTCTTTGTTCTTGAATGGTGTTCCACTATCAAAAACAAGTGTAGCAGGCAATCCAAAACAAGAAATAATGTTGTTTAGGATACAACTACAAATAGCCTTAGTGTTTGTGGATCGAAGCGGGATGGATTTAACCGACTTCATGAAGTAATTTGTAGTCGTGATAATAAAGGTATGTCCTTTAGAGGAAGGAGATGATATTTTTCCAATAATATCCAACCCCCATTTTGCAAAAGGAGAGGTCTGGTTTTGTAACTCTTGTACAGGCGCATGAATAAGACGACTATGCTGCTGACATTGCTAGCAGTTTTTAACAAAATTGAAGGAATCTTGTTCCATTGTTTTCCAAAAGTACCCCATGTGTATCACATTGTATTTCATCATAATCATGTGATCAAATAGCCATCAATAATCCATTTAAATGCAGTAACATAGCATTGCACAAATTCATCATAATATTTAACTTTTGAGATTTCATAGTCTCATGTTTCATCATAATAATTACCATAAAGTGATTCAAAGTAATTTTAGAAATGTATGGTGGGGTGTAACAATTAAAATATTAAATGCATTTATTTAATGCTAGTTCCCCTTTTGGAAAATGGTAAGAATAAGGCTTTGGAATACATAATTCGGCAAAGTAGAAGCTTAATTAAGTCCAATAAATTAAGGACCCAAACATAGTGTAAAATTGTAAAGGTATACAATTTCCTATACTACAATGTCCATAAGGTTTGCACATTTTTTTATGTTGATTTTAAAAAATCACAAAAATGTCAATCTCTTTCTTAAATTTCTAACCATGTAATTTTTTCTACATTTTAAATTTTAAGGTTTTGATCTTCAATTTATTTTTGCTACTACCTTCCCTTTTTCCAAAAATCAATGTATAGTATTTTTAGTGTCATTTTTTTTGTTTATTTATGCAAATTTGAATCAAATTACATTTTTACATTCTAGACTATATTCTATAAACATTTAACTCCTCTTTTTAACTTTTCAAAAAATTTAGGGGGGCATGCTCAACTTTTAATTTATCAAGATGTTTTCATTTCAAAAATTAGTAATTTTTTTTTATATATTCATTAAAATTAGTAGAAAATAGGCATAAGCTACATGATTTTAGCTATTTTTCCATCAAAGTAATTTAAGAAACACTTAAAGAAGTGAATATTATAGGGGGAGAACACTAAATTCTATGTTATATTTTTTGACAAGAACACAAGCACTTTGTGTGTCCCCTATTTGAACCTTTTAATATCCACCATTTAAAAAAGAATAAAAGTTTAGAAATTAGATTGCAAGAACTATAAATCTAGTTCTTCCCACATCTTAAAACTTTGAGCATTACTATCTTCAATTCTTTGTTGGAAAAGGTGCCTCAGATTTATTGGCTTGATCGACTTTCTAGAGTTGTGTTATGTTCTTCCCTTTATCGAGCTGTCAGTTCATTATCAAAGGGACCTTGTTCATAGTTCCTTCAATGGTCCGATAACTATGGTGGGACCCGGAGCTGTGGCAATATTGCAAGATCATAGAGGATTAGAACATTAGAACCACAAGTCAAGGTTTATGAAATTTTGGAAACCTCCAACTTACCGACCGCAAAGACAACTGGACGAGGGTTTAAAACTCAATGAAAGAAATGCCAAGTCGGGGGATCGGGGGGTTACAAAATTTAAGATCTCCATGACTTGGTTAAGGAACTTGAGGAACCAACAACTAGGCTGCAATACTTTTGAAATCCGTGACTTCTAAACAACTTTTAAAGGAAGCTAAGTGATAATTGGCTAGAGACTGTTGACGGTTGTTTAACAACTGACTTGGAAAATGGACATACATCAGAGGAATGGGGTGTTATCAAAGAGAAAGTGGAAAGAGTCTCTTTGATGGCTTGAAGCAATTTTAACAATTATGAGTCTATGATGGTTTATGTATAGGAATTGAAATGGTTGGTTTCCTAGAGGTGGAGCGACCATGGCTCGATGTTGCATATACATTATAACACTCTGCAATGAGAAGAGGTTTTTTTAATCAACTCAGTGATGTTATACACTATATGTGTGATCCTAATAAAATGCTACTCCTAATGTGAGATGCTAGATGAAAACTAATAGTGCAATGAGAAGAAGTAATAAGATAAAAAGGCACCTCAATAAGATTAGCCTAAGAAAATGGTGAAACAAAGGAGTAAGATAAAAAAAAATGATAATTGAAATGTGTTATAACTTTCCTTTGCTACTCCTTCCTTGGTTGGCCCTTTGATTTTTCAAGAATTGTGTGATCCTTGGATGGCAATGAAGTTGAATAGATGCAAGATGAATTGATGCAATATGGATTGATGATGTAAGTGCTATGATGGATGAGAGCTTGAATGACAATTTTGCAAGAATTTTGTTGCAAAAGACTTGATCCCTAAAATGAGGGAATTGAAGGGGTATTTATAAGCTAAATTGAATTCTCTAGAGAATTCAATAGTTGGGATTGATCCAACAAGATCAAGATGAAGGGCTATGGTGAGTTGAGGACTCACAAGCCCTCACATCTTGACATGTGGAAGGTGAGATGTCCTAGGGTGGAGTGATGTGGAAATGAGGTGGAAGAGAAGGACAAGAGGTGGAAGGGAAGTACATGAGGTGGATGAAGGAAAAGTACCTTTAAGGTACCTTGGGGGATGAGAAGATTTCCTCAAAAAGGAACTTCTTGTCCCCAAATGAGGATGAAAGAGACTTTTGAGGAATTTTAGAATTCCTCAAAAATCTCCATGGGAAAAGGGGAAGTGTGGGAAAAATAAATGTAAATTAAATTAAAAATTTACATTCAATAGAGGGTTCATTGGATAAAAGGAGGTCTCCAAAAAGTTGGAGATTTGTCACATGTGGGAGATGTGACAAGTCCAAGGTTCTAGAAGCCTTGGGCATATGTAAAATGACATGTCACATTTGCATGGGGGATGGGGAAGACCTTGGGAAGATAAAAGTGAATTAAAAATTCACATGGGGAAGAGGGGAACTTTGGTTAAATAAATGTGAATAAAAATTCACATGGGGAAGGGAGTCTAGGCTAAAAATGGTAAGTGGGAAGGTTGATCAGAAAAAGGTAAGCCAAATGTGGCTAATAATTTTGATTAAGGTTGTGCAAATGCAGGATTAGGCTAATTAATGAGAGATTAGGGAAGAGTGGGAGATTATGGAGGATGTGACACTTAATCTTGATTAAGTGGTGCACATCCTAATCACAGATTAATTAATTTAATCTGGATTAAAGAGGATTATGGAGAATGTGACAAGGAGAGAGAAAAGAGGAATTAAAAATTGGTTTTAATCCAAATAAGTTAAATGACTAAATTAAATAATTTGTCATGTTTATTTAATTTAGAGAAGACAAGGGGGTAAGGTAAAGTATTTAATTTATTTAATTAAATACTTTAGGAACCTTAGGCAGCAAATTAAATAATGATTAAATAAATTATTTAATCACTATTAATGAATAGAATAGACAATTTTGATCATATGGAAGTGATCAAATTTGGATGTCTACATTTTGCCCCTCTTCGAAATACTGTTAGAATAATCGTGCTTCAAAGAAAAGAAAGTGCAGATGACTCTATAGAGGAAGTAATCGGAAGATGATGCCCCAACATGGGGAGGAGGATCTAAAACAAAATTAGCGGAGTAATGGATGAATATGCCCCAATCCAGGAAAAAGGGTGATTACGGTTGAGAAAATTGGTAAGTGTGAAGGGTATGCCCCCTCGAGAGGGTGATGGGGGAAAAAGAAGGGTCCTGGGAAAAATCTCGATAAGAAAAAACAGATGGTATGGTTAGAAAAAGGGCAAAAAATTAGGAAAGTTTTCCTTTTGAACGAAGTTAATCGGACAAATGGGGTGCAAATGGCGGCCTCGGGAAGTGAAGGGATTAGTCAGAGGAATAAAAAGGTAAATAAAAGGTTAAAAATACATTTTAAAAGTGAATATAAGGTAATTTTGAAAATTACCTCACCTCATTTGCACTGTAGCAGTTGAGAAAAGAAGAGAGAGCAAGCAGACGAGGAGTGAAGATGCCGGGAGATAATGACACCGAGATCATCCACTGGATAGATGAGGGTCGACGGTCGTATAGGCAGCAGGATGGACCCCACCAGGTAAGCGACAAAACCCCCCATGCATTAAATTTAAATTTTAACGCATTTTGAAATAGGTTATTAAAAATGTAAAATATGGGTTTTGTGGGCGGGATAAAAAGAAAAAATGGGTAGGAAACAAATTAAAAAAATTTTTGCTTTATGGGGAAGAAAATTGTCGCTAGGGTGCATGCCGACCCGGATCCCTGCTCGGCGGTATCGCTCGGTCGGCTCGGTGGCCAACACGGCATACGCTTCCAAGTCACCTGTGAGTCACCGGCCGCTGGATCAAGGCCGCTGGCGACTGCTGCTGCCACCCTCAGTCAGAATTGACGTGTCGCCGTGAGAGGCGGTGGCCGCCCAGCTAGGCAGGCCACCATGGGGGCGTCACCTGGGGCGGGTCTGTCCCGTTGCGGCCGCGGAGGCGGATCCGCCCCGGAGAACCGTGAGCGGGTTCGACCCACTGTAGGGGGCAGATCCACCCCGACAGGCCACGAGCGGGTCTGCCCCACTGTAGGGGATGGATCCGGCCCAGCAGGTCGAGGGCGGGTCCGCCTCGCTGTAGGGGCGAAAGAAGAGAAACAAGAGAGAAAGAAGAAGAGAAAATAAAAGAAAGAGAGACGAAAAATTAGAGGATTTTGAGATGAAATTTTTTGATAAGGGGGATGAAATTTTGGCAGGAGTTTGGGAGATGGCAGCATTGATGGAGGCAATGACCGGAGTGGATCATATAGCATTGGAGCAGGCGGGGTTACTACACTTAGTGCAGTTTCCTGAGATGAGGGCACACCGAGCGATGTTGACAGCCCTGATAGAGAGGTGGAGTTCGGCCACGTCGATGTTTCATTTGCCGACAGGGGAGATGATAGTGACCTTAGAGGACATGTGGCAGATCCTGAGGTTGCCAATAGCAGGACGGTTAGTGAGCGAGGAGGAGTTGAGAGGGGATCAGTTAGATGGGGCCGTTTTGGTGTTATTTGGGTGAGATGACTTGCCGGTTCAGAGGGGGGAGGTTGGATGTGGACAGGTGTCTATCCTTGGGGGTGTCGGCATTACCACTATTCCTTTGTTGCTTGATCAACAGGATCCTGTTGTCAGACCAGAGTAGGGGCTTCTACAGCCTACAGTACATGGGGGTGATTCGACATATTGTCGAGTGGAGGGATGGACATTTTTCGTGGGGGTCATGTGTATTGGCCCAGTTGTATCAGGACATGCACATGATTTGTTATCAAGGGGTGCAGAGCTTGATGCACCAGATGCTACTGCAGGTATGGGGATGGACGCACATCATGGTGACGCGGCCCATAGTGATTAGGGGAGGAGATTTGGGTGATAGAGAGCCATTAGCATGGTAGTTTGGGGCAGCCAGGGGCTGCATCCTATGGTATGAGACACAAGGAGAGGTGGAGCGATGGAGGAGAGCATTCGATGATGTATGGGGATAGGAGATTATATGGTGGCCATACATGTTTCGGTGATTTAGAGGATGGAGGGCCGAGGATGAGAGACAACAAGGATTCTTTATGTGCAAATGTTTCCTGATTGAGAGCCCAGGGCACATAGTGGAGATGCATCATCTAGACTGAGTGATGCGGCAGTTTGGACTAGTGCAGGATATTCTAGGAGCACTGATTATGTTTTGTCGGCTTACCAAAGAGGTACCTTGGGGGGTGACATTGTTAGCGAGGGGTGTGAGGGAGGCATGGGTGATGATAGGTGGGGTGCCCTATCCAAGAAGGTTGGAGGGTCTAGAGGATGTTGGATTGACAGTTCGGTACGATCGGTGGTTTCGTAACCGCCGATGGGAGAGGGTTACACCAAAGGTATTAGCCGTGGGTGCCATAGAGGGGGAGCGAGAGGATGAGCAGGAGGAGGGACAGGAGGAGGGTGGACATGAGGATGAGGGACATGAGAGTGGTGGTGTGGAGGAGGGTGTCGCGGGAGATCAGTTGGCGATGAGGGGTAGAGTCAGGAGGAGTCGACGGCCAAGGAGGGCGAGGAGAGCCATGGTAGAGGAGATGGAGGCATGAGGGCAAAGTGATGAGGGAGAGGAGAGGGAGGCAGGAGGAGTGGGTGGTGGAGGGGAGGAGATAGAGGTGGTGAGATTGGAGAGCGAGCTAGAGGTGGAGATGCTTCGAGTGGTGGAGGGGAGGGCTGCTCAGCTAGAGATTGGCATTAGAGTATGGCAGAGGTAGGTGCAGGTGAGACTGGAGCAGGAGGAGATGAGAGTCCCAGAGCCGCTGGTAGATGTGAGAGTCAGAGATCTACAGGAGGAGGTAGAGAGGGTGATGGATGTTAGAGGATAGCCCGTGGAGAGGCCTGAGAGTAGTCGACAGAGTGGAGTCTAGCCAGTTGATCAGGAGGTGGGGGAGAGGCAATCTGGAGGGGAGCCGCGGAGATTGATGAGAGTGGGGAGGAAATGACAGCCACGGAGGATTCGGGTGGCATACCAGGCAGAGCCGGTACAGGAGGAGAGAGAGGGGGAGGCGATGGACCTTGATGTATAGGTGATGGAGCCTTTAGCCATAGTACCAGCAGCTACAGTCGATGATCTGGTGGGGTTACTAAGAGGGACCCAGGTGAGGATATCTGTGCTAGAGGAGGAGTTGAGGAGGGCAGAGGTGGAGGTGGAGAGGGTGAAGGAGATAGAGTTGATAGTGTTTGAGTGGGTTGTAGGCCAGTTGACGATAGATATATAGGTGATGGAGAGGGAGAGGGATGAGACGCAAGTAGGGATGGAGAGAGTATGGGGGGAGCTGGCTTGAGTGACATGGGACCGAGATAGACTAGAGGCAGCGATGATAGTTGCACATATGCGAGGTCAGCTGGAGGCAATAGGAGGGAGGAGATGGAGGCACTGAGACTTCAGGTGGCAGGGTTTCAAGAGGAGAGGATAGTACTACAGGAGAGAGTATCTTTGATAGAGGCATCTATAAAGGAGATGAGGGCGAGACTCGAGGTTGCAGAGGTTAGACTAGAGACGATGCAGCGGGAGAGAGAGTGCACAGGGACAGGTGCAGGCTCTTTAGAGGGAGAGGGATAGTTTATAGATATAGATGTAGGCACTGTAGGGGGAGAGGGATATTTTATGGAGACAAGTCTAGATCCTGCAGTTTTAGAGAGACTCAGTAGTGGGTTAGACAAAGAACACCGAGAGGGATATAGCACAGATGCAGACACATTAAGGGCAGGGTGATGAGACAGTGCTGGAGACTATGCAGGCAAAGAGGGAGAGGTCCATAGAGTAGATACAACTACTAACAGTGACATAGGCGACATGGTAGTAGGAGCGATGGGCCATGAGTAGAGAGCGGGATAGGTATAGGCATGAGTGGAATGCTACTCGGTACCAGGCTGGGCAGAGAGACGAGTATATGCACGAGGTAGCATACTAGAGGGGTGCCTATGAGCAAGTAGTGCCAGACCCGACACAGCATATAGCACAGTATGTTAGGTAGATACCATAGATGCCGGCACCGTCCCAGTCTTTAGGGACACGGACCAGAGGGTTCAGTGATTTCCAGCTGACTCCATCTCGGTTTGGGACCCCAGGACGTGAGTCTCAGGGGACTCTGACACACAGGGGACTAGTACCTGAGTCTCCATAGAGGTCAGGTGTGGGCATCTCAAGACATGTAGAGGATATGTGATAGGATGCAGGTGCTTTTGACAGGTACCAGATGGTAGTGTAGTGCATGTTTTCAGATGCACCTTATTTTGAGCATGATATGGAGGTGATTATGTGGTGACCATATTTTAGATATGGACATTATTTTATTGTGATGATGATATGTGATGATCCCCTTTGATATTATGTCACACATTTCGGTGATGTATGGTATGGATATGGTGTTTTATTGATGTTCCTATGATAGTGGATGTATGTTATGCATATGTATATGATGTTTTTGTGTAGATGTAGATGGCGTGTTATGCTGTGAATATTTTACTTATGCATGTGTGATTATGGATTACTTTAATGATTAAGGAATGGTAATGCAATTGTATTAATGATGCATAGATGGATATGGGAATGTATGGATGAAAAGAATGGATGAATGGAGAAATGAACCTAATGAATGGATGAATAATCTTAATGAATGGATGAACTTAATGTAAATGGATGGACGTAAATGGATAAATGAATTTAATGAACGGATGAATGATGTAAATGAATAAAGGATAAATGAACTTAATGAATGGATGAACTTAATGAATGAATGAATGGAAATGGATAAATGAACTTAATGAATGGATGAATGTAAATGGATAAATGAACTTAATGAATGGATGAATGTAAATGGATAAATGAGTTTAATGAATGGATGAATGGAAGTGGATAAATGAATTTAATGATGGATGAATGGAAATGGATAAATGAACTTAATGAATGGATGTAAATGAACTTAATGAATGGATAAATAATGTAAATGGATAAAGGAATGGATGTAAAATGGATAAATGAACTTTAATGAATGGATGAATGGAAATGGATAAATGAACTTAATGAATGGATGTAAATGAGCTTAATGAATGGATAAATAATGTAAATGGATAAAGGAATGGATGTAAAATGGATAAATGAATTTAATGAATGGATGAATAGAAATGGATAAATGAACTTTAATGAATGGATGAATGGAAATGGATAAATGAACTTAATGAATGGATGCAAATGAACTTAATGAATGGATAAATAATGTAAATGGATAAAGGAATGGATGTAAAATGGATAAATGAATTTAATGAATGTAGTCATAATTATCCATGGGTAGGTGATATGTGTAGGGTGTGTGGGTTGTGGTACCTGTCACAGACCGTAAGGATCCTGAGAAGAAAAGTTAGTAAGAGTGAATGAGGGTTTGCACAACCAAAATCATGAGTCAGAGATGTAAGAGCAAGATAGGATGAGGGGGGAATATGCAATGAGATGAAATGCAACATGAATGCAATTTTCCATCCTTTAGAGCACTGATTTTTGCTATGGCATAAGACATCGGACATCAGGGTATGTAAACCAAGACGGATTAATGTCTAATGCATAAAAAAAATACAACAAACAAGAAGGATATCCCAATACCCCAAAGTCACGATGACTTTGGTCGGGCTAGGTATTGGAATAACCACAAGCACAAAGAGATTCCCCCACATAACACGGGATCCGAAAAGAGTCCCAGTGGGTACGATGTGAGGCATCCCAGCAGACAAAAATAAAAGTCAAGAGATGTCCCTATGTTAACTAGGCAAAACACACCACAATATGAAGGATCATGGTGATCTTGACTAGTGTTTATAGGGAGGTCAAATGATAAACAAAATCCAAAAGTACCAAAAGATCGTAATCAATTACAAGCATCCTTTTCCATAAGATCCCAAGGATGGATGGGGTTGATGTGGTCTGTTAGGAAGGATGCATCCTGTTAAGACCAATGATGGATACTAAGCTAAAGTGACCTAGATGATGCAGGATGGTTGTCATTGGGCAGATTTCGTGATATGAGGAGATCTTGTTTGTGAAGAATCAGCGATGATAGGGACATACTTGACAAAAAGACAATAAGAGGGTGAGACACAACCTAAAGACCTAGGGGCTCGAGGGTTGATAAAAATATCAACCTTGCCTACGTGAAAGCGCAGAGCCCTTGTAGTTCAGGAAAAGACCATGATAAACTAGCAGAAAGTGGACTAATGGAAAATGATGGATGACCAAGACAAACACAAGCCCCAGGGGCATATGAAAAGATCAACCTTGCCTACGTGCAAGTGCAGGGGCAACATAGTTTGGACATGACAAAAGACCAAGGATGGATAAGATCAGAAAGTGGACCGTGAGGACAGATGATGAAGGAAAAAATGCCTCGGGGGCTGATCCAAAGATTAGCCTTGCCTACATGCAAGCGCAGAGGCATTGTAGTTCAAGAGGGGATGATGGTAAAAGTGGAAAGAGGGTGATGATGACAAAGATGGAGGACGAAGACACAGAGAAGCCTCGGGGTAGATCAAAAAGATCAACCTTGCCTACGTGCAAGCGCAGGGGCAACGTAGTTCACAAGGAGACCCAGATGGAGATGACCACAAAGAGTGAGGCTAGATGAAGACAAACACATCAATGAGGTGACACAAGCTCAGATTAGGATAATAAGCTCAAAATTGCGGATAGTGAATGGCGGTTATCTAATGCTCAACCAAAATATACCAAGTGACGAGGTGATGCAAGCAGATGGGAGGATATGGAGATTGAGGAATCGGTGGGTAAGTCATAGAGTAACCAGGACGCGAGGTAGATAATGATTCAACCCTATACGAGAGGCCCCTATTTGCCAGGTTTTCACCAATTGTACGTATCCAAGGTGCCATGCAGGGGTGGTTTTCACCATAGGATGAAGTATTTCTCCTTACTATTTTTGGATTTTTTTTGTATTTTTGACTTTTACCAGGAAGGATACCCCAGCTGACCTAAGTGTAGAAATTCTTCAGATGCATGATGTTGATGGGTTTCTCCAAGGGATCGCCTTCAGGGGTGGAGAGCCTGTAGACACTAGAACCATACTTTGAGGTGATGACATAAGGGCCCAACCAGTTTGCTTCAAACTTACCTTTCTTCTCTCGATCTTGCTGATTCCATTGATTTTCTTTTAGGACCAAATCACCAACCTCGAATTGGCGAGGGCGGACTTTCTTATTGTAGCTCCTTTTGAGTCGATGTTGATAAGCTTGTAGATGGTTATAAGCCTTGACCCATTTTTCATCTAGCAATTCCAATTGTGCCAAGTGTGCCACTCGGGTGTCTTCATCAGTGATGAGATTCTTGAGGGAGATGTGGAGTGAAGGGATTTCAACTTCGAATGGAAAGATGGCTTCAACGCCATAGACAAGAGAATATGGAGTGGCTCTAGTAGGGGTGCAGATGGATGTACGGTATGCCCAAAGAGCAGGGTGGATATGGAGGTGCCAATCACGGCTAGTGCTATTGACCATCTTCTTAATGATTTTGATCAATGTTTTATTAGTCACTTCTGCCTGCCCATTACCTTGGGGATAATAGGGAGTGGACCAATGATGTTGGATATGATATGTGTCACAAAGGAATTTCATACATTTATTTTTGAATGGCTTTCTGTTGTCGGTGATGATGGCAGAGGGGATACCATACCTACAGAGGATATGGTAGAGGATGAACTTAGAGATCTGAACACCAGTGATTTGAGTGAGTGGAATGGCTTCCACCCACTTGGTGAAGTATTCAATGGCTGTGATGATAAAGGTGTGACCATCAGATGATGGAGGGTAAATCTTGCTAATCAAGTCAAAACCCCATTGTGAAAACGACCAAGGTGTCATGATAGGTTGGAGATCTTGTGTTGGAGCATGAATCAGATCGACATGTTGTTGACATGGAAGACACTTTTTGACATACTCACAAGCATCATGTTCCATTGTGGGCCAGTAATATCCTGCTATGAGAATCTATTTGGCTAGGGCCATACCATTAGAATGGGCCCCACAAATACCGCTATGCACTTCTGTTAATGTTGTGCGGGCTTCAGTTTCATCTAAATGATGGAGGAGAGTTCCATCATACCCATGTCGATAAAGTGTATCATGGATAATGGTGTAGCGAGCCGTATGTTGGATAAATGATTTATGTTGGTTTCTCGTGAGGTCAGGCAGGAGGGTGTTGTCATGAATGTAGGTGTAAATGTCATGGTACTAAGGGGATTCAAGACCTACAATAGCACACACTATGTCATTCTCAGGGATATTGTACGTTGGGATTAGGAGTTGCTCAATTAGGAACTGACAATTTGTGCAATCTTTTGGCATGTCGAGGAGAGAACCAATGGTAGCCATAGAACTTGCTACCTTATTCTGGAGTCTTGGGATCTGCTCAAATTGGATGGTAGTGAAATATCTCTTAAAGTCATCCACCATTCATTTATAAGGCAAAAAATTTTCATCTTTTTTTAGAAACTCATCGTTGACCTGTTTTATGACTAACTAGGAGTCACCAAAAACATGCAAATGAGTGATGTGCCATTGGACTGCAATTCTGAGGCCGGTGAGAAGGGCTTCATATTCAGAAATGTTGTTGGTGCAGGGAAAATCCAGCTTGGATGATTTCAGTATGTAGTAGCCTTGGGGGGTGATAAGCAAGATTCTTGCCCCCGATCCATTATGAGTGTGTGATCCATCAAAGTACAATGTCTAGGTGGTGGCTTCTGAGACTACAAATATTCCTTCATCTGGAAATTTAGTTTCTATGGGATAAACGTCCGCTAACGGGGCATCTGCCAACTAATCAGCTATTATTTGTCCTTTAATGGTTTTTCTATCCACATATTCTATATCAAACTCACTGAGAAGCACGATCCATTTAGCCATTCGACCAGTCAGGGCTGTCTTGGATAGCAGGTACTTGAGGGGGTTGACTTTGGAGATTAATTTTATAAGATGGCTAAGCATATAGTGGTGTAGTTTTTGTGTGCTGAAGACCACAACAAGACATGCCTTTTCCATTGGTGAATAGTTGAGTTCATACCCGACCAGTGTGCGACTAATGTAATAGATCGCCCGTTCCTTTGAAGATTCATCATGTCGCACCAATAATGCCCCCAATGCTACTGACGTGGCCGATATGTACAACAGGAGGGGTTTGCTAGGGATAGGTGGCATCAAGATCGGTGGGTGGGCTAAATATCCTTTGAGCATGTTAAAGCCCAACTAACACTGTTGATTCCACTTGAAGCTGGTGTCTTTCTTGAGAAGGTGGGTAAATGACTGACATTTATCCACAAGTTGGGCTATAAAGCGGCAAATGGATTGTAGTTTCCCTTGGAGGCTCCTTAATTGTTTCAAGTTTCTTGGTGGAGGCATATCCATGACAGCTTTCACCTTAGCTGGGTCAACCTCGATGCCTTTTCAGGACACTATGAAGCCCAACAATTTTCCTGATGTGACACCGAACACACTTCTTTGGATTCAGTCATAGCTTGTATTGTTCTAAGAGCTCAAAGATCCATTTCAGAATGGCAGGGTGTTCTTCCTCGGTTCCAAATTTTGCCAGTGGGTCATCGACATAGTCTTCCATGATGATGTGAATGAGGTCATGGAATATAATCGTCATTGCTCGTTGATATGTTGCCCCTGCATTTTTGAGACCAAAGGGCATGACATTGTAACAGAAAGTCCCCTAAGGTGTTGTAAAAGCGATTTTATGTTGATCGTCGGGGGCAATCCGGATTTGATTGTAGCCAGAGAAGCCATCCATGAGGGATAGCATCTCATGTCCCGCAGTGATGTCAACTAACATGTCAATGTTAGGCAAGGGGAAGTCATCTTTTGGGAAAGCTTTATTAAGATCTCAGAAATCCATACAAATCCTGATGTTCCCATTGGGTTTAGCAACATGTACTATATTGGAGATCCAATCAGAGTAATCAATGGGCCTAATAAAACTAGCATCCAATAACTTTTCTAGTTATTTCTTAACCAATAATGCCACCTACGGATGCATCTTTTGGAGTTTCTACTTGACAGGTTTAGCCTCTGGATGGACATCCAAATGGTGGACAACAAGGTTGGGATCCACGTTGGGCATATCAGAGTAAGCCCACACAAAGTTGATAACCCCTTTATGGAGAATTCAAACAATGGTGATGTATTCTGCTTCAGATAAAGATTTGGCCACATAGGTTATCCTTGGAGTCTCTTCTGTCCCTAGCTTCACCTCTTGCGTTTCTTCAATGAGAATCGAAGATTTCTCAGATAGTCATGTTCCTACAAGGGGAAGATGAACATCCCCATCTTCCAGTGCCGTATCAATGTTTTCACTGTTAGATACATCCTTTGTTTTTACTTTTTCGTAGTCAAAAAGCGCCTCGGTGAGGTTTTCACTTGATGACCCATTTTTCTTTTGTTTCTTTTTGTTTTTGCGATTAGGGCGTTCATCTTCCCCCAATCCCATTAGATGTACGTAGGTATCTTTTGAGGGAAATGTGCTGACTGGTGCGCTACCTTGTAGGTCATGATCGATAAGCTCAGGATGTTTAAGGGATAAAGTTATGGTACACACAGATAAGCATTCAAACATGGTACGAAGATCAATGTGATTCAGATCATTGTACGCATGTATGATGGACTCTTCCTCCGGTATGTCTTCAATGGAACTATTGTCGACACTAACATTGTTAGAAGTGTTAGTAGATGTTGTAAGACCTTTCTATTTGGTATCATAGCCCAAGCCCAAATTCGTTGGTCGGATGGTAGTTGCTTCAATGGGAAGACGTCTTCCTTGTTCTTCTGCACCAAGGCCTCCGCCTTGGTAATGGCAATTTTCAATGAATTTGGAGGCATGTGGATAGACTTCATGAAAGTATTCAATAAGGGGACATGGTGGTTCAGGTTCCTCCTAATAAACCCATTGACTGATATCATCATCCATTAGATCCTGGAGGGATCCCAAATTATTGAATGTTGTGGACCCCACGTTCTTGGAAGTGAGTGTGAGTGTCTTTTCTTCTACTTTTGGTAGTGGCAGAATTGGCTGCCCATATGTGCGGGGTGAAGGTGGCATGGTTGCCACATTGAGTGTGGTATGCATTTCGTATTCGCCACATCCCTTATCTATGATCTAGACCTTGGTGACGGTGGAAGCAGGTGTGGATGATGGTGGGGATGAAGTGTTTAGGGTATTGGTGAATGGGACAGGATCAGATGTCGGGGGTGCCCCCATTTTGACTCCTGTGCAATAATATGAATGTGGAAAAGAGGCTTCCATGGCACAAAAATATTCAAAGGGTTGAGCGTCTGCTTGTATGGTGACTTCCATTCCTTGAAATGGGAATTTTAGGCATTGGTGATAGGTGGATGGTACGGCTTGCATAGAATGAATCCATGGATGGCCAAGAAGGATGTTGTATGGGAGTTCAAGGTCTAGAACATGGCACATAGTGTATTGGATGATGGGGTCCACTTGAATAGGGAGGAAAATAATGCCTTTAGAATCTCGCTCTGCATTATCATAGGCCTTGATGGTGATCACTTGATTTCTTAGATCAGCTTGGGTGTATCCAACTTGTTGTATGAACTTTAATGTACAAATATTTAGGGCTGAACCATTATCTACTAGTACCCTTTTTACTTTTTGATAGTTGACACTGACCTCGAGATGGAGGGGGTGGTTGTAGTTCGAATCAAGATGTGGCATGTCCTTTTGGCTAAAGGCTAGCTGATAGGTCGATGAAAGATTTCCTACCAATGCTTGAAATTGGGTAGGGTCAATATTATCAGGCACTTGTGTGCTTTATAAAGCCTTAGTTAAGATATCTTGATATACGGGAGATGACTTAAGCAAATCCAGAATGGATATTTGGGCTATAGTCTTACCTAGATGGTCTAGGATGTTATAGTGGGAATTGGTGGATGGTTGTTGGGTGGATGGAGATGCTACTGGGACCATGATGCAAGTTCGCCGAGTAGTAACAACACATTGTGGATATTTTCCCTTAACATGTATCATGGATACACGTGGCTCCACTTGTTCTACATATGAAACCACACCTTGATAATTATGTAGTACACTTTTGTAGCTGATGTTATTGGTACTATTTCCTGACTGGTTATAATTGCTAGGTCTAGGATTTGAGTTGGATGTACTAGGACCCTAGTTATGGTTAGGAAAGGCATTTTGGTATATTTGTAATTGAGCATTGGAGGAAGATGCTGTGTTAGCATCTACATGTATTTCACCTTGATCGATGAGACCTTGGATGTAGGTTTTTAAGCCTTGACATTTGTCCAAGTTATGTCCCTTAATTTTGTGAAATTCACAGTATTCATTGTCTTTAAACCAAGTAGGCTTGGGTTTGGACGTATCAAGGGGTTTGGTGATAGGATATGTTATGGGGTAATTGGCTTGAAGAAGTTTATTAAACACCGCGCTAAGGGGTTCTCCCAACTGAGTGAACTGTCATTTATTCCCCCCTTGGTTATTTTGATTGGCTTGTTGTCACGGTGCCCCTTGGGGGACGAATATGGCATTATTAATGGATGGTTGTTGTTGGGAAGGATATCTTTGTGTGGTGGTGGCCACTTGGACATGTTTAGTGTCAGTGACACCATCATTGACAACATTTTTATTTCTATTCCAATAACGAGGTTTATCCCCAAAGGATTTCTCTTTATCAGAATTGAAATGTTTGACTTGTCCTCTTACAACAAGGGCTCATTCTAAGATGGGGCCTTTCTCCACAAGTCCCGTAAAGGTAGTGATACAATGGATTTGGAAATTATGCCCCATATCCAGGTGGGCATTTTCGATGAACAACGTTACCATGTCTTTTTCTATTGGTGGGGATTTCATCCTACTAGCCAAGGCATGCCATCTTCGCAAGTAGCTTGCAAAGGTTTCTCCGTCGCGTTGTTTTTCTTTGAGGAGATCAAGTGTGTCAATATCTTTCTCTAAGTTAAAAGAGAAATGAGAGACAAACTGTTTAGACAGTTGTGTGAAGGTTTTGATGGATCCCTTTTCTAGACCCATAAACTAGTTGAGGGTGACCCCTTGTAGACTTTTAGGGAAAAGTCAGATAAGATAGTTATCATTGTGCATGACCTCCTGGAAATGAGCATAAAACTATTGAAGATGAGCTCTAGGATCCTTGGTTCCTTTGTATTTGTCAAATTTGGGTATCTCACAATGTTTGGGAAAAGGGATCAAGGAAATGGAGGGATCAAATGGATAAGGGCATATGTCCTCAAATTTGAATGATTGTTTACCCGTTCTAGCTTGTAAGTCCTTTAACACGACTTTTACTTCTTCCAAGTTTTTATTGATGGGATTCATGGGAGTCAAAGTGGATTGAGTGTATGGATAATGTTGTGGGTATGATGAGGATGACCCTACCATTGTTGGATCATAAATGGGTTGAGTCGGATATGAATGTATTGGTTGATTGTAAGAGGATTGATGGTTGGATGATTAGTTGTGTTGAGTGGGAGCCACTTGTTGTTGATAGTAGGAAACAAGAGAGGGGTCCTATTGCTGCATAGCATTTTGGTAATGCGTAGAGGTAAGGCCTCTTTGTGGATGTGATGATGATTGTTGGTAATAAGAAGCGTAAGGTGCCGCTTGTTGGTGAGTTTGTTGTTGTTGCAAGTAGGGTGAATAAGATTGGTGTTGTTGTGTAACGGTGGGTTGTTGCATGGCATATGGGTATGGATTTGATGTTTGTTGGTGGGGATTGTGTTGAGGTTGTGAAAGATTGGCGTAAGATGGTGGTTGGGTATGTGTTTGGTTTTGCACATTCGGGTGAGGATTCGTATGGGATGGAATAGTGTACGTGCTAGAAGGGTGATAGAGGTATTTGGTAAGCGGGTTATGGTGTGTTTGCATAGGGATGTGCACATGTTGTTATGGAGGTTGTTGTTGTTGTTGATGAGGTGGGTGAGATAAGATTTTTTGTTGTTGAGATGGGTGAGATGGGATGTATTGTTGTTGTTGAGGTGGGTGAGGTGAAATGTGTTGTTGTTGTTGAGATGTATGTTGCACCACTTGATGTGATGGTTTTGTGAGAATGGAAGGGTGTTGCGGATGTTGTTGATGTAAGTGTTGAGATGAAGCTATAATAGTAGCAACATGTTGTGGAGGTGCTGGTAGTGTGGTGGATTGGTGTGGATTATTTGGAGGTTGTTGAAATGTAGGAGGTAGTGCATTGGTAAGCGGAGGTGTACCTCCAATATTAGAATATGGGGGAGGAAGCGGTGGAGTAGATGGGATGTATGATGGCATGCCATAGGTATGGGGATCATTAGGATTGGGTGGTGGAGTGGTAGATGTTGTAGTTGGAAGATGAGGATATTCTTGGACTTGATGGATGACAACATTTCTGAGTTCGGGGTGGCACCAATTTTCAGTGGGTGCACCTTCAGGAACATAGGAACTTTCTGGAACATTTTGTGAGGTTTGTGGGTCAAAAAATGGTTGAAGGGCATATTGTGATGTATTGAAACCAGATGGTGGTTTGACTCAATTCATAAGTAAGGTGGAGAGAATCTTATCCCCATGTTCGTTTAGGAGGTGATCCGTTATTTGGACATTGGCTGGATTACTGAGATATTCGTCGATGGTGACTTCAGGTTGATTGACCATGTTTTCGTCACTAGGTGGTGTGATATTTTGGATGTCAGTGTTTGATTGAGATGAGACGCCGTTATGAGGATCGTGTGGAATGTTATTATGATCTTGAGGGATATTTGGTTGGGAACCTTGCCCTTGTTGTTCTACCATTTTTTTCTTTGTTTGTGAGCGGGTTTGAACGGGCATGAATGTAAAAAACAACTAGGTGATTTCAAGATGCGATCTCTAAGGGGTGATCTAGGTAATGATTTGGATTGACTAATTTAGATTGGATGATGGATCAATTGATGATTGGATTGATGATTGGATTTGATTGGATCAAATGATGATTTGGAGGAGGATTGGATTTGATTGGATCAAATGATGATATATCAATTTGATGATTGGATTTGATTGGATCAAATGATGATGTATCAATTTGATGATTGGATTGGATTGGATCAAATGATGACTTGGATGATGATTGGATTTGATTGGATCAATTGATGACTTGGATGATGATTGGATCAAATGATGACTTGGATGATGATTGGATTTGATTGGATCAATTGATGATATATCAATCTGATGATTGGATTGATGATTGGATTTGATTGGATCAAATACTGACTTGGATGATGATTTGGAGGAGGATTGGATTTGATTGGATCAATTTGATGATTGGATTGATGGTTGGATTTGATTGGAGGGGATCCTAAAACCTGATTTTGAAATCACCCAAAGTGACTTATGACATTGGTTGATTGATTTGAGCTAACTAAATCAATGATCACGGCACCAAATCTGCCTTGAGAAGGAAGGGGATTGATTTGGGTCAATGACTTTGTCTTACAACACAAATCTGCCTCAAGATAGAAGTAGATTGATTAGGTTGAAGACAAGGATTGATTAAGTAGGATAATGATCAACTTAACATTTTGGTCAATTCGAGAAAATAACTTCTAAAACAAGGTTTAAGGGATTTTATGTTGTGAGATGATGATTAAGGCAAATGGAAGATTTATTGTTGAAGATATCTAGATCTGACGATAAGATGGGTATCCCAAATGGTGGAATGATCAATGTGAATGTGGTAAATGGATGTTTTGGAGACATTAAACAGGGGTTTGGAATGGCTAAATGGAGGTTTGGATTGGTCAAATGAGTGTTTAGGATGATCAAATGGTCAAATGGAGGCTTTGGGGGTTCAAATAGAAGTTTAGAAGGGTCAAACGGATGAAACTGTCCGTTCAGCAGGGCGTATCTGCACTTCTGTAGTAAAACTGTCAGAAACGTTGAACAGCAGGGGTGTGTCCGCACTTTTGTGAAAAAATGCTGAAACAAGGGGGCAAGTTTTCCCCTCTGTAATGGGAAATGTTGAAATAGTGGTGCAAGTTCGCCCCTCTATAGTGGAAAATGCTGAAACAGTGGGGCAAGTTCACCCCTCTGCAGTGGAAAATGTAACTTGGTTTGGATGAGGGATTTTGGCAAGGACTTAAAATGATTCAATGACAGTTTGACTTATCAAAATTTACTAGTTCTTCATGGAAAGACACTTTGAACAAGCACAATCCTATGATTAGTGTTAAGGGTTATGGCTAGCAAAGGTCTTACTCCAAGATGAACAAAGTTTCTAAGGAGTCCTCAATATACGCTTGATACGTGAGACACAAACCATGAACACCAGTCCATCACAAGTGTGAGTTGGGAACCCCAACGAGATACTAAAAGGCTCAGACCAACTCTTCACGTCTATCTAGGTATCACCCTAGCTTCAACGCTTCACCAATTACGATGCAACTAGATTGGGGTACAACTTTGGCTCTCCCCCCTTTATATACCCCGCCGATAAGCGTGGTTGGGATCATCCCTTGGGGTGATGAAATCCCCAAGTAGGTCCCTTTAAGAAAAAAACACTACCCGTTTCCAACTACCCGCTTTGGATCCACACAAAAGTGCAAAGGGAGAGGATGAAAATGAATTAATGCCCCTTTAGGGTAATACAAATAAAACAAACACAACAAGCAACCAATATTACTTTCCCCCATTTATGCTAAGTAAATAGATAAAACAGTAAGGAAAGATTTTCAAAGAATAAGACAAAGGCCCTGCAAGCAAATGTTAGTTGTTTATCTTTTTCCCTTTTGTGATTTGCAGCAAAATACGCAAGATATCAGCAAGAAATCTGACTTCACTCACCAACAAACAAGATTAGAGGATTAGAGCACAAAATAGAAAAAGAAAGAGACAAAAACGAAGCTAAAATGCCACTTTTTTACCTTCTCAAACGTGCTGTCAAGGGAAAATCCACCCCTCTGCAGAAAATAGTTAAAAACAATGAATATCAAGGGTGTGTCCACACTTCTGTAGAAAAAATAGTTAAAAATAGTGAACAGCAAGGGCATGTCTGCACTTCTACAGAAAAATAGTTAAAAATAGTGAACAGCAAGGGCATGTCTGCCCCTCTGTAGAAAAATAGTTAAAAATGGTGAACAGCAAGGGTGTGTCCGCACTTATGTAGAAAAACAGTTAAAAACAGTGAATAGCAAGGGCGTGTCTGCACTTCTGCAGAAAAATAGTTAAAAATAGTGAATAGCAAGGGCGTGTTCGCACTTCTACAAAAAAATAGTTAAAAATAGTGAACAGCAAGGGTGTGTCCGCACTTTTGTAGAAAGAATAGTTTAAAATAGTGAATAGCAAGGGCGTGCCCACACTTCTGCAGAAAAACAGTGAACAGCAAGGGCAAGTTCGCCCCTCTGCAGAAAAATAGTGAATAGCAAGGGCAAGTTCGCCCCTCTGTAGCATCCGGGAGGGCTAGTCCACCCCTTTGCGGCGTCTAGGAGGGCAAGTCTGCCCCTCTGTGACCTGAACCTGCAAACAAGGTAAACAACAAAAAATGTAAAAGAAAGAGACCCCTTTGTGGGTTCCACCAGACGTGCCAAAAATGTGATCCTAATAAAATGCTACTCCTAATGTGAGATGCTAGATGAAAACTAAAAGTGCAATGAGAAGAAGTAACAAGATAAAAGGGCACTTCAATAAGATTAGCCTAAGAAAATGGTGAAACAAAGGAGTAAGATAAAAACAAATGATGATTGAAGTGTGTTATACCTTTCCTTTGCTGCTCCTCCCTTGGTTGGCCCTTTGATTTTTCAAGAATTGTGTGCTCCTTGGATGGCAGTGAAGTTGAATGGATGCAAGATGAATTGATGCAATATGGATTGATGATGTAAGTGCTATGATGGATGGGAGCTTGAATGGAAATTTTGCAAGAGTTTTATTGCAAAATACTTGATCCCTAAAATGAGGGAATTGAAGGGGTATTTATAGGCTAAATTAAATTCTCTAGAGAATTCAACGGTTGGGATTGATCCAACAAAGATCAAGATGAAGGGCTATGGTGAGTTGAGAACTCACAAGCCCTCACATCTTGACATGTGGAAGGTGAGATGTCCTAAGGTGGAGTGATGTAGAAATGAGGTGGAAGAGAAGGACAAGAGGTGGAAGGGAAGTACATGAGGTTGATGAAGGACAAGTACCTTTGAGGTACCTTGGGGGATGAGAAGATTTCCTCAAAAATCTCCATGGGAAAAGGGGAAGTGTGTGGGAAACATAAATGTAAATTAAAAATTTACATTCAAAGGAGGGTTCATTGGATAAAAGGAGGTCTCCAAAAAGCTAGAGATTTGTCACATGTTGGAGATGTGACAAGTCCAAGGTTCTAGAAGCCTTGGGCACATGCAAAATGGCATGTCACATTTGCATGGGGGATGGGGAAGACCTTGGGAAGATAAAAGTGAATTAAAAATTCACATGGGGAAGAGGGGAACTTTGGTTAAATAAATGTGAATTGAAAATTCACATGGGAAAGGGAGTCCAAGCTAAAAATGGTAAGTGGGAAGGTTGACCAGAAAAGGTAAGCCAAATGTGGCTAATGATTTGGATTAAGGTTGTGCAAACGTAGGATTAGGATAATTAATGAGAGATTAGGGACGAGTGGGAGATTATGGAGGATGTGACACTTAATCTTGATTAAGTGGTGCACATCCTAATCATAGATTAATTAATTTAATCTGGATTAAAAGAGGATTATGGAGAATGTGACAAGGAGAGAGAAAAGAGGAATTAAAAATTGGTTTTAATTCAAATAGGTTAAATGACTAAATTAAATAATTTGTCATGTTTATTTAATTTAGAGAAGACAAAGGGGTAAGGTAAAGTATTTAATTTATTTAATTAGATACTTTAGGAACCTTAGGCAGAAAATTAAATAATGATTAAATAAATTATTTAATCACTATTAATGAATAGAATAGACGATTTTGATCATATGGAAGTGATCAAATTTAGATGTCTACAATATGCTATGCGATCATTTTAATAGGGTGAGAGAACAACTGTGATAAGAATTTGTGTATGAGGTTGATCAGGGAAATATATGCTATTGTGAATTAAAACATGAAAGTGAAGTTCTATAACTCTATATGTAATCTATTCACAGTAATACAAAGTGGATTTACTTGGTGTGTGGATTTTTCTTCCGTATGGTTTTTCCCACATAAATTTGGTGTTCAATTATGTATTGTTAAATTATCTATTCCATTGTTCTGTTAATGTGCATCTTAACAATTTGTAACTTGAATTAAAAGAATTCTCTACACTTCTTTCCTGAGAATTTTGGTATTTGGAAGATGTTTCCGCATTGAGCTTTCATTACAAGTGGTATTAGAGCTTGGCCAGTTGTGTTATCCTTGTGGGTAGGGCTGGTTTTTTGTGCTAATTCTGTTCAGTGGGAGTCTTGCAGAGAAAATTGATTGTCTTGATTACAGATTGAGATGGCAATCACATTAGAAATAGTAGAAATTGAAAAGTTCAATGGCGAAAATTTTGAGTTATAGAAACTCAAAATGGAAGAGCTATTGGTGGATAGAGATATTTGGATTGCTATGTCTGGAACTAAATCCTCAGGCATGAAGCAAGAAGATTGGGATCTTGTACATAGAAAAGCCAAAAGGATGATAAGACTTTGTTTGGCATACTCTGTTCTTTTGAATGTCCATGAGGAGAAGACTACATGTTCTTTATGGAAGAAACTTGGTGATATCTATTAGGGAAAGTCTTTGGTAAACAAGTTATTCTTGAGGAAGAATTTATAATCCTTGAAGATGGAAGAAGGAGCATCCATAGCAAAACGTCTAAATTCATTTAACATGATTGTTGCTCAGTTGGACTCTGTGGGTGTGAAGATAGATGAGGAGCATCGCTGTATCCTTCTATTATGTTCCTTACTTGACACATGCGATCATTTGGTGATGGCTATTGTAAGTACAACAACCACTTTCAAGATAAAAGATGTGGTTTCTTCACTACTGTAAGAATAAATGCGGAGGAAATCTTCTAAGATGACCAAGGATGCCCTTGTTGTTTAGGGTAGATCAAAGGAGAAAGGCAAGAAGAATTTGACAAGTAGTCTTAATCCAAATCTGAAGGGAGATCAAAGTCTCTAGGGAAGAAGTCCGAGGTGAAAAGTTGGAATTGTGGGAAGACTGGTCATATCTGGAAGGATTGTAAAGAGGACGAGGAGAAGAAGAAGAAGAAAAACTATTTTGACAATGATTCTTCTCAGAGTGATGTAGATGCCTTCATTGCAGCCTTGGTGACTCAAGCATCAAATGATGTCTGGTTGATTGACTTTGGAGAAATTTTTTACATGACATCTCATAGAGATTGGTTCATGAAGTATGAAAAGTGTGTTGGTGGAAAGGTGTACGTGGAAAGTGATTCATTTCTTGAAATTGTTGACTATGGAAGAGTCAGAATCCAATTTCCTGACAAAAGAATCAAAAGAATTGATGGCATAATGCACATACCAGGTCTGACTCGTAATATGATTTTTGTTAGTAAGCTGAATGATGTTGGTGTGCAAGTTTCTTTCTCGAGTGGAGGCTGCAAAATGGCTAGAGGTTCAATGGTGTTGGCTAAGGGTTCACAAATAGGCACCATGTACAAACTGGATACACGTGCTATTCAATGTAATAGTGTCTCTATAATTTTAGATGAAGTTTCTCGCGTAGGGAAGGAGAAAAATGTTCCTCTGGGTGCAAACTCTTTGGAGGTGAAACTCCTAGCAGAGAAAACCATGCTATGGCATCATAGACTTGGTCACATAGGAGAAAAGGGCTTAAAAGCCTTAAAAAATAAAAACCTGGCAGAAGGGCTTGTTGATTGTAACCTTGAGTTAAATTTTTGTGAACATTACATTAATGGAAAGAAATAGGTCATGTCTCATTTTATTCGAGTCCTCATAAGTCTTCTGGCATATTGGATTATGTTAAGTCTAATGTATTTGGTCCAATGAATCTTCCTTCGTTATCGAAGTCTAAATATTATGCTTCTTTTATTGATGATTATTCGAGAAGGGCATTTGTGTATTTTGTTAAAAGTAAATCAAGAGTGTTCAGTCAGTTTAAAGAGTTTAACAACTTGGTAGAAAATCAGTTTGGAAGGAAAATTAAATGCTTAAGGATGGATAATGGCAATGAATTTTGTTCTATAGATTTCGAAAGATATGGAAAAGACCATGGGATTAAAAGGTATAAAACTACACCTTATACTCCACAACATAATGGATTTGTTGAGAGGTTGAACATGACGCTAATGGAAAGAGTGAGAAATATGTTAAGTAGTGTTGGTATGGAGCAAAATTTATGGGCTGAGGCTATGGATAAAACATGTTACTTGATTAATCATTCACCTAGTTCATCTCTTTTTGACAAAACACCTTTGGAAGCGTGGTCTAGTAAGAAGCCCTCTCTAAGAGATATTCGTGTCTTTTCCTGTGAGGCATATGCATATGTGCCAAATGAGAAAAGATCTAAGTTGGAGAACAAGGCTGTAAAATATATCTTCATTGGCTATGGAATTGGCGTGAAAGGATATAAGCTTTGGAATCCCATTACTGAGAAGGTGTTATACAACAAAAGTGTAATCTTTCATGAGATGGAACCTTCTATAGTTGATCTGTAGTCAGAGACAAAAGAAAAAGAAAATAAGAATGATGTATTTGAAATTTCTCTAATTCCAAATAAAGAGGAACTACGAATTCAAAGTGTACCTGAAATTGAGGAGCGTTCTAGCAACTTTGAGAGTTTTGAATAGGAAGAAGAACCACAACCTCAACCCCAGCCTATGAGGAGGTCTATACATGAAAAGCGACAACTTGATAGGTATGGATTTTCCATGTTGGATTCAAATTATGCCTATGCTTTGATTACTAGCATTGATTAGCCTGGGACTGTAAAGGAGGCTATTAATATGTTTGATTCAGATTCTTGGTTGGAAGACATGAATGAGGAAATGCCATCATTGAAAAAGAATGAAACTTGGGATTTGGTAGGTCTTTTCTTGAAGGTCGAAACCCTATTGGCTCTAAATGGGTATTTAAGAAGAAGATTGGTCTGGATGGAAATGTTAAGAAGTATGGAGCTAGGTTGGTCACAGAAGGTTATTCCTAGGTGGAGGGAATTGATTATGGAGAAATATTTTCTCCTGTAGCTAAGCTGCCATGATCTATCATATTTATGTTGTCACTTGCAACTACATATGACTTAGAGGTTGAGAAGATGGATGTGAAGACAACGTTTTCTTCATGGAGATATCGAAGAAGAGATTTATGTGTCCCATCTTGAGCACTTTGTTGAAAAAGGTAAAGAAAGATCGGTTTACAAGTTAAAGAAATCTCTGTATGGTTTAAAGCAATCACCTAGAATGTGGTGCCAAAATTTTGACACTTTGTATTGTCATTAGGATTTGTGATGTCAAAATAAGATCATTATGTGTGTTAAAAAACTATAAAATGATTGTTTACTTATTATTTCCATGTATGTGGATGATATGTTATTCTTTGGGAATAGTAAGGGTATGATTTCTGATTTAAAATATCATTTGTCAACATATTTTGAAATGAAAGAATTAGGTGCAACAAGGTATATTATGGGTATGGAAATCAAAAGGGATAGGGGAAGTAGAAAAAATTGGCTCAACCAGGGTAACTATATTAATACTATCCTTGAGAGATTTAGTATGACAAATTGCAAGCAGTTAGGTGTTCCAATGTTGCAGGGAACAAAGCTATCTATTGAAGATTGTTTGAAGTCTCCTACTGAGATGGAAGACATGACCAGGGTGCCTTATGCAAGTGCACTTGGTAGTCTAATGTATGCAATGGTTTGTACTAGGCCATAAATTTTCCAAGTAGTGGGAGTACTTAGTCGATTTATGGCCACATTGGGATGTTGTGAAAAGAGTTTTTAGATATCTGAAGGGTACCTCCAAGTATGATTTGTGTTATCATGGAAACTCAATTGGATCATAAAGCCCTCTTAGCATTCATGAGTATGTGGATTCTAATTGGGTGGGGGATGTTGACAACAGAAGATCCACTAGTGGATACATCTTTATGTTGTTCAGTGGTGTAGTTAGTTGGATGAGCAAGCAACAGGTTGTAATAGCTTTATCTACTACTGAGGTAGAGTATATGGCAGAAACACATGCTTGTAAAGAAGCCATTTGGCTTAGACATTTGTGTGTTTATGTTGGGTTTAATACAAGGCAGATTACTATTTACTGTGATAGCCAGAGTGCTATTTGTTTGGGAAAAAGCCCCACTTTCCATGCCAGGACGAAGCATATTGATGTTCAGTATTAGTTTGTTTGTGATATGGTGGAAGATAGAAAGATTAATCTTGATAAAGTAGATACTCTGGGGAATGTCATTGATGCATTGACAAAGCCTACAAGCATAGAAAAGTACAAGTGGTGTGCCAGTTCAATGGGCCTTGGAGCCTATGTCTTTCAATAACTTCAAGTTTTGGAAGAAGTTAGAAAGTCCTTCGTCAAGTGGGAGCATGTTGGAAAAGGTGCCTTAGATTTACTAGCTTGATCGACTTTCTGGAGCAGTGTTATGTTCTTCCCTTTATTGAGTTGTCAGTTTATTATCAAAGAGACCTTGTTCATAGTTCCTTTGATGGTCCGATAAATGTGGTGGCACCCAAAGCTATGGCAATATTGCAAGATCACAAAGGATTAGAACATTAGAACCACAAGTCAAGGTTTATGAAGTTTTGGAAACCTCCAACTTATTGGCCACAAAGACAACTAGACGAGGGTTTAAAACTCAATGGAAGAAATGCCAAGTTGGGGGATCGGGGGGTTACAAAATTTAAGATCTTCGTGACTTGGTTAAGGAGCTTGAAGAACCAACAACTAGGTTGCAATACTTTTGAAACCCGTGACTTCTAAACAACTTTTAAAGGTAGCTGAGGATGTGGGTAAACGATAATTGGCTAGAGACTATTGGCAGTTGTTTAACGAATGACTTGGAAAATGAACAAACATCAGAGGAACTGGGTGTTATCGAAGAGAGAGTGGAAAGAGTCTCTTCAATGGCCTGAAGCGGTTTTAACAGTTACGAGTCTGTGATAGTTTGCATATAGGAACTGAAATAGGTGGTTTCCCAGAAGTGGAGTGACCATGGCTGGATGTCGAATATACATTGTAAAACTTTGCAATGAGAAGAGGTTTCTTTTATCAATCCAGTGATGTTCTACATTGTATGCTATGCAAGAATTATAATAGTGTGAGAGAACAACTGTGATAAGAATTTGTGTATGAGGTTGATCAGGGAAATATATGCTGTTGTGAATTAACACCTGAAAGTGAAGTTTTGTAACTCTATATGTAATCTATTTACTGTAATAAAAAGTGGCTTTACTTGGTGTGTGGGTTTTTCTCCCGTAAGGGTTTTCCCATGTAAATTTTTTGTTCAATTATGTATTGTTAAATTATCTGTTTTTTTGTTCTATTAATGTGCATCTTAACAATTTGTAACTTGAATTAAAAGAATTCTCTACAGTTCTTTCCTCAGAATTTTTGCATTTGGAAGGTGTTTCCGCAATGAGCTTTTCTTACATTCCTCATACATGATCAATATTTACTAATATGCAAAAAGTGGTCACTTTTGTACCCTTTTTGGTCCCCAATTTCCATGAACATAGCCTATAATACAAATATTTTTGTGAACACAATTATCTTACTACAATTTCTTAATTTGCTATTTTTTATATCTCTTTACAATTTTTGGGCAAACTAGATAGTGAACTGATTTTTTTTTAACTAAATCTTCACTTTCAGGCTCCTATAGCGGCTAAACCGTGAGGAATTTGAAGATGATGCAAACTAGTGATTTGTGACTTTTTGATTATAGATTCTAAATATATATTTTTAAATTTTCTTTTGAATCAGATTGCACTTCTTTTTCCATCTCCTTCGAAAACTAGCTTTTTTTTAAAAACAACATTTTTAAGGAGTGACGCTCACCGTATACAACATAATTTCTTTTGTATGAAGGATAAATTTCTATTTTTTTTGAATTTATATTTTTAACTACGATATCTAACCAGCTCATTTGGTTTCATAGTATTTTATTAAATATTTTTTCCTTAATCAAGTTTCAAAGTCAACCCAATTACAATTTAGACATAGGCGGACCGTATACAACATAAATTTTTTTGTATGTATGAAAATTCAATTTTTTTTAAATGGATCAAGGACATCAATACCTAGCCTAAACATATTTTCAAAATTTTATTTTGATAATCTACTATTTTTCCACATGTGCAAAGCATAGAGCTTGATTTTTGGTGAAAAACCTATGTTTAATAAAACTAAAAAAAACATACATAATAAAACCAAAACATATTAAAATTATAGTTGTTGGATAGCTCGTTCTGAGGACTACCTAATTCCAGTTGGGTCTGTGAATTATCCTCCATTTTCATGCTCAACCCGAGCTTCGAAGGGGAAAAATTTGCAAATTTTTGGTGCTAGATGGGGAGAAAGGGGGAAAAGGGGGGTTCGAGCGAACTCCCCTTGACCCATTTGAGTGAAGGGGGGTTCGCTCAAAGGGGGGTTTGCTTGAACTCCCCTTTTCCCCTTTTTTTAAAAAAATGTGTCATTTTATGGTTCGAGCGAACCCATCATGGAAAAGGGGGTTCGCTCAAACTAGGGGTTCGAGCGAACCCTTTTATGGGTTCGTGCGAACCCCCTAGTTCGTTCAAACCCCTTAAAACTCAAATTTTTGATTGTGTGAGTGTTTTTACAATTTTGCTTCCTCAACAAAATTGTAAACCACTATTATGGGGTCACCCAACTTAAATTATTTTTTTGTTATTAAAATATGATCTTGAGGCCACTCTCATTTATATTAATATTAAAAAATAAATATGTACATGATAGCAACTAGATATTATATTGGAGTTACAATACATAAAACTAATAGGGGAGATATTTACTTAAACTATTAGTAGACACAACAAAATCTAGCCTAAACTAAGAAATAAGTCTTAGCATCGAATTTTCATCAATATTTTTTTCGATGACTAATATGCATATTTCCTAATTAGGGCATCTTTTGGCATAGTCACAAGATTATAATCTACTTAGGTTCTTAAGTGAAACATTAATCCATATTATTTGGGTTGATAATCTAGTGACCCTTTCAGAAATTTCATAACCTTTGTATTCCTCCTTTGATTTGTTTGATTGTTATATGTTCTAGTTCTAAGGAAGGGAATCCATGTGGTCTCATCACAATACTGTTAAATCTATAAAAGAAGGTGCATAGGGAAGTAAGAAGTGTTTCCTTAACATCACACTATTCAAAGTTGACTTTAGTTTACCTAAGAAATTTATTTCAATTTAAGCTTGTGCCAACAAATGGACCTCTTCCTTCTCTACACCCAAATTTAGTAGAATCCCTATGAGCATTGATAAAATATCTAAATTTACTCTATACTTGTGGTGTAATGGCCAAATTCCTCCCCAAAAATCCATTATATAAAAAGATAGCAATTTCTACTTTGGGCTTGAATATTTTAAGAAAAAAATATAATGAATAATATAGATGCAACACTTGAATAGAAAGGTATAATGTTTGTTCAAAATATAAGAAATACCATAAAGCATAATTGAAAATTATAATTTAATGACTACTTAGTATACAATGCAAATAATTTGGTGAAAGATGTATAAAACATGTGAAATATTATTTGAAAAAGGAGTGGAAGTAGTGAAGAGTGATGGATATTAGATTGAACAATATTTTATATAATTTGGATGTGATAGCTAAATATAAAAATGATTGATGGGCTTAAGGAAGGCAGATTGTTTTCTCATAGGACCAAACACACATTAGTATCTATATTTCTTGATTCTTTGAATATATAATGGTTGGAACAAAATTTCAATCTCTCTTAATATGAGTTTTTTCGTTTGTGCCAAAATGTAATGAAAAATCACCCCATGCATGTCCCTTGATTGATCATAAATACGAGATTAAACAACCCAACTAGTAATGTTTCTATCACTCAATATAATTAATTCTTCTCTTTGTCATCCCACAAGTTTCTATATTTTTTTTACTAAGCGAAGAAGAAGAGATTATAAAAAATGAAAATGAATATCCCAAGCTCTATTGAGGCTGGCCAAGTGGGGTGATGGCTTCAAATCAAAACAATTGGCTTAGTGCTCAATTATTATAAATTTAAATGTGTGATCCAAAAGAATCTCGTGCACTTTCTTTATTGTCTATAATGTATTCTTCATATTGATCAATTTCATAACTTGTAAGAAATCCTACCTCCTTATTCCCCTTTTTGTATGCATGTTGGGCCAAGTAGTTTGACAGTTATTCCAACAATTACCACAATTCTTGTAGGATGTTCTCAAAATTTTAGCTCAATGAACTTTTTCTTCCTCAATGCATTAATCAACACAATAAAATCCCCTTCAATTACAAACTTGTTTATTCTATATCATTTGTATACTTTAGAGCAAGAAGAAGAGTTTGTGCTTTGACTCTATTATTAGTGCGAGTTTTCAATTTCTTTAGAACCACTACAATTAAAGTTCTTTTATCATTTGGACTTAAATTTTCCCTAACAATTCTATCTAAATTAATTCCACCCTATTTATAAGGGTTTGTATTTTATAGATGTTAGTTGGTTCCTAAAATTAACTCTTGAAACCCCATAAACAAAAAAACAAAAAAATAAAAAAATATTAATAATGCAAGTCACTACAAAATATTAAAGTCATAAAATTATATACAAAGCCTCACCAACCTATTCATATAAATACAAATTTTAATTAAATTTAATGAGAAATATTCATCAAAAATAAAAATAAAATAAAACGAGTAAAAATGACAATTTCACATGTAGGGGAGAGTACCCCGTAGTTGAGCATGTTTCAATAGTTGAGCATGACTAAATGTTGTTACATGACTACTCATAATTATACAAAATGTATTTCTTTGATCTAAAAAACAACCAATCATGTGATGTCACATCAGTGCTCAACTATCCATGATGTGAATGCACATATATTGGTCAACTACATCTTGACAAAATGCAAGCTGATGTGACATCATATTTGATGATGTGATCCTGAAATGAAAGCTATATAAATAACCTTGCTTCACAACATGAAATGCAATGCAATTTCATTTTCTTCTTCTACTGAGAACAACACAATGATTTGTGTAAATAGAAAATGGACTTTATTTCCACCTACACTGTCTCAATGTCAAGAGATTAAACTGTCACCCTTAGATTTACCAATGTTCTTCTTCCAATATATTCAGAATGTGTGAGCATTTTTAAAAATTCCCTTCCTCATCAAAATTCTAAACCACTATTATGGGTTTACCCAAGGACATCAAAAGGTGGAAATGAATCAAATCAATTACTTAGGTAGCCACTTTTAAAAGGGATTAATTTGTATTATTAAATTAAAGTTACAATTAGAGTTTATTTCTAATAATATCAAGGGGTGTGTGAAGAATTGTGTCTATTGGAAGAAAAAGGTATTTAAGAGAGGTCAACCAAGGAGAAGGAGATGGGTGATCCCACAATAGTGGGTTACAATTATCTTGACGAAGGAAAAATGTCAGCCGGTGGAAAAAATTAGGGGGTTCACTCGAACTAAGATGTTTGAGAAAACCCTTTGTAGGGTTCACTCAAACACCCTAGTTCAAGCGAACCCCCTCTTTAATGCAGGTTTGCACAAACAAACTCACATAAAATTTTCTATTAATGAAATAAAGGTGTTCACTCGAATATGCGTTACAGTGAACTCCCTTCTTTAGGGTATTTTTTAAAGTTTTAACTATAAAAAATGACAGTTCATTTGTCATTTTACTACAAACCTCCTTCAAGGGACTGAAGTGAACCCTTGAAAGTGATTGAGAAAAATGAGACAAAAAATGCACCCACCACCCTCCATGATATCAAATTTGCTTTTGGGTTAGTTTCTTTGTTTATCAGTTGCTTTCACAAGGAACAATTTGTATACGCTTGCACATTTTCCATATATTTCAACCAAGGTAGTTTCAACTTCAATATCTGTTAAAATTGATCTATGCTTTATGCTTTGATTGATGTCCATACACTATTCCAAAGCTCCCATTTTTGCATAGCAGGAAGGATGTTGACAAAGATTGTGAAATTTAGCTTTACACCTGCCAATTGTATTTTCTTGAGAGTTTCTAAAATCTTTTCAACAAATCCATTTTGTGCATATCCTTCAATCATGGCATTCCATGAGAACACATTTCTTGAGGCTATCGGTCAAACTATTTGATTGCCTTGTCAATGCTTCCACATTCTCATACATGTCTACTAGGGCATTTGCACCAACTGAGGTTTTTCTTCTAGCTAGGGAGATCTGCATACCCGTCTATAGTATGAGAAACACATCTCGATTTCTAAGATGCATCTAAGGGTATTGAAGACAAGTATCCTTGCTACCCTTGTTTGTATCATTTTTGAGAGTTATTACTCTACGTGTCTCCATTTAGTCCAATGTTTCTATAGTTGACCACTATGGCCAATTAGACATGTTTCATTAACCACAATTTGATGGACCAGGTCTATAAGCTTAGTCTTTCTTGCATTGACAGGAACCCTACAACCCAAATTTTGGTAAATGATGTTTAATCATCTTCCTATTGTGTGCATTTGGCTTACAAAATAATTCACAATATGTCTTTAACATTCCTATTAGCATTCTATATGAAAGGCAAATTGAAGATATTTTTTTTAGTTCTCCCTTTGTAAGCAATCCTAGCCTTTCAACTAGAAGCTTATAAGAAATGGTTAGTACTAATGATTTGAAGTCTACATGATTCCAATACCATATACTTCATAAGTGGTCTTCCCAAATTCAGTCCCAACATTATTGCATCTTCAGAGTGGTCATCTTATTTTCCAAAATAACATTTTTTGAGACAATGATGCTTTGAATTCTACTGATATTTACCACAAGAATGACTGCTACTTGCTAACATTTTTTTATTATGACTCATGATTTTTAAGTCACTTTTGTGATCATTATGGAAGATTCTTGGTTGTTAGTTACTCTTCTTCACTTCATTTTATATATAGATTGATTGAAATTCTAAGGTTGTTCATTGTGTTTTAGCACATGCTTTATGCACCTTTATAAGTAGAATAAGTATAGGGAAAGACACACATTGCACTCAGTAAAATAATTGAAAAGACATGAAAATCCTTTCCTTGTTAACTTAAAATAAATGAAATGCACTCAGAAAATTGCATCTGTTATAGTCTTTCTTTCCTTTTGTGATGTAAATAATACAAATGATAATATCCAGGACTTTATTTTAAGCACTATGATATCTCATTGGTTGAGATAATATTGCACCTTTAGCATCAAGCTTGAGGAATTTTACATTTATATCCATGTTTATGGTTTTATTTGGGAAAACATTATCTTTTTGACAAGGAAAAAATTCTAAACTCTATGTTGCATGTACCTACACATTAAATAACAACAAAATCCACAAGGAAATAGCTTGTTTGATTACCACGTGATTCATTTAAACTAGGATACGTGTTGAGAAGTTGTAGAGATGATTTAGCATTTTTTTCATTGATGCCAAAACCTTGGATCTGGAAGGTTGTGCTCCAGATGATGTACAAACATGATCTATCCTATTGTATGCTATGATGTTGCATTGTGTGGAGACTATCCTTGATCCCGATATGGTAGCATTCATTTTTGGGATATTTGTTGAATTCATTTGATGCAATATAATAAAGACTAATCCTTTGATGATGGTTGCTATACTTAAAGCCTACTTTGAGTAACCTTGCTATCTAGAAACTTCATGTGGCATGTTACAAGTTTTTGTATAATAGATTGTGTTTCTCCGGTTGGTATTGAAATTGTTGTTGATCAAGATTTGGTCTTGGTTGTGGCGTTCCCATCAAATGAATGTTGATCAAGATTTGGTATTGGTTGTGGTGTTCCCATCAGATACAAAATATACCTCATGTAATCCAAAGTATACTATCTTATGTATGACCTATTTTTGGTCCCTTGGTAACGTGGTAAAAAGATCTTTATGTGCAACCTATCTTTTGGGTCCGGTGTTAGCTTGCAAGGTCTTATTGAATATTTCAAGCTTGTTCTTCATGCCGACATGTTTGTGGTGATCTACATTCAAATGATGCTTGGTCGACTTAGAAGACTATGAAAATATTATGTGGTGGACTTAACTTGGTTCTATGGGCATACATGCATATATATAGATCTCATCTTTTTGATTGAAGATATAGATGTATGGAAGTAGTATGATGTGCGGGAACAAATAGAAGAGTGCAAAGGAAGAAGTAGTCTGTTTTGGCAAAAAATTATGCGAAGGTTGTGGAAGGAAGGTGTGTAGAAGATTCTTAACTGGATCTGCTGTAGACAAAAGATTGTGCTCTTAATCAGAACTGAACTCATGCATATGTAGATGCAACTTCATCAGTTCAATTTTTTCAGTGAGACTATTTTGTAAGCTATTTTTTTATATTTGGGAAGTGAGCCCACTAATAGTGGGCCACCCTATAGTGAGTAACTTGGCAGTGAGCCCTTGTAGAAATCACCTTAACTAGTGCTTTATAATTGAGAATTAACATTCTCCATAGTTTTTCCCTTCTTAGGTTTCCACGTAAATTCTGGTGTTCATTGTGTTTGGTGTTATGTGCATTCATGTTCTTATCTGTTTGATTATTTTATGATTGGTATAAGTTTGCTTCAGATTAAATAAAGAAAATAAAAATGTTTTAAGATAACTGATTCACCCCCCCTCTTAGTTATCCAGATTATTCAACATGATGATTATTCCATACACTAGTAGCAAATAAATGGTTTAGCTTAGAGAACACAATTGGCTAATTTTAATTAAACAAGAAGAGTACTTCAAAACAATTAAAGGAAAATGGGGAGAGCAAGATTACTATAAACTTTATGATCTTAGACCCATAATTCTCATATCCCACTACCTAATACTTTATGATCTTATATAGTTAACTTTAGAAACTTATAAGGTTTGCGTAATTAACTACATGAATCCCTTTAAATTTCATCTTGATTCCTTAATTTAAGTTACAAAATTAGCTATATAGAGCCCTTACACCATAGTACCTTGTGGTAGTGATACATATTTCAAACCACCAAAGAAGTTTTTGACATAATATAATGGAGCCAACATGTATCTAGAATGTGTACTTCCTTATTAATATCTATGTTAGTTAATGATTTTCCTCCTAACCTCACTCACATTTTAAAGAAAAAATTGATGATAACTTTTTTTTTGTAACTTATTGTTATTTACACCTGAGCATTAATGGTATAGGGGATGTTTCTAGTAGTATGAAGAGTATTATAGATTCTCCCATAATTGTATTAATTTTTTTCTTATATTTTTTGTACACTCTAGAACAAGTCAATTTAAATTTATATATCTAATCTAGTATGTTAATAGGGATACCCCCTAGGTTTATAGAGCCTAAACAGTTGGAGAGAAACACATGTTCTCACTCATTCATGAGCCACCCTCATAGCCACCTTAAACATAGAAACTCACCACTTCTTAAAGGTTACTAGTGGGTGAAGCCACAATAGTGGTTTACAATTCAAGTGAGGAAGGAAAACTCACAAAATATGAATACATGGCAAAAACCTTGATTTTAGGGTTTGTACAAACCTATTGGTTTGAGCGAACCCTTTCAATTATTTCCCACCCAAAAACCCAACAAAATACCTTATGGAAGGATGGTTCGCTCGAACCCCTAGGGGTTCGTACGAATCCCCCTTATTCCTCATCCCCCCTTAAGACAAAAAAAATTTTAAATTTTGGCACTTCGAAGCTTGGGTTGAGGATGAAAATGGAGGAATCTTTATAAACCCAACTAGAATCAAGTAGTCCTCAGAATGAGCTATCCAATGAATATAATTTTAATATGTTTTGGTTTTATTATGTATTTATTTTTTTAGTTTTATTAAACATAGGTTTTTCATCGAAAAATGAAGGTCTCTGTTCTACACATGTGGAAAAATAGCAGATTATCAATTTTTTTTTGAAAAATATGAGTGCACCAGATATTGAATTCCTGGATCCAACAAAAAAAATAATTTTGATATATACAAAAAAGTTATGCGTTATATGGTTGCGCTATGTCTGAATTGTAATTGGTTTAACTTTGAAACTTGATTAAAGAAAAAATATTCAATAAAAAACTATCTAACCAAGTGGAAGCACTAGATATTGGAGTTACAAATCTAAATTCAAAAGAATTAGAATTTTATCGTTCATGAAAAAAAAGTTATGCATTATACGGAGTGCATCACTTTTTAAAAATATTATTTTCTGAATAAAACCAGTTTTCGTGGTAGATGAAAAACAAAGTGCAATTTGATTCCAAAAATTTTGAAAAAAATATTCTTAGAATCTAAAGACAAAATGAGACGAGACTCTAGTTTGCATCATCTTCAAATTCCTCATGATTTAGCCGCTATAAGTGCCCGAATGTGAAGATTTAGTTATAAACGATAATTCCAGTGTCCAGTTTGACCAAAAATTGTAAACCACTATTGTGGGATCACCCTAGTATTAGTTTGGGGAACCAATAGGTAGTGTAACATAGACTAAAATCAGGAGTAGGATATCTGCAAACTAGAATAAATGATGTTAATCCTTTGTTTCCAGTTTTCATTCATTTGCCCTACAATTCTATGGGCTCGGGTGGAAGGCAAACAACAAAGAACGAGGAAATAAACATAATAAACTAAACAAATTAATGGAAAGCTCTCACCGAATATGCATTCACTTCTTTGAACTATCTTGATTGCTCTTCTCCATTTTGTTGTTTCAGTATTCTTGCCCTCAGATTTCTTAGTATTGATGCAAACATAACTTCGTCGACTATCTAAGAAAAATATCGAAGATAAGTTTCTTTTCAAAAGTGTATGATTTTGGGGAGGAGGAATAATGATAATGACAAGACATTTTATAGATTTTGGGTTTTCGAACAATCGACTCAGATTGAAAGAGAGATCGACGGATGAGATTGATGAATGCCATGCAATGTGAGTTCTGTGTCAGATAGAACGTGAGTAAGAACATGAGTTAGAAAAGGCTTCAGGATAAATACTAAGTTAGAACGTGAGTTAGAACACGAGTTCAAGATCTTAATCTTCAGTTAAGAGTCTTCGAAAAAAGAAGAAATAGACTTTGAATGTCAGAGACAAAGTTAGAAGTTGAAGAATAATGCATTCGAATGCAAACATGAGTTAATTAATTAAATAAATATATTTAATTAATAGATTCATCATGCATATGAGTTGGAACTAGTTAACTGACTAGTTGTTACAGAGAGTCCTCTCACATAGACAATCAAATGTTGAATCCAGAGATAATTGGAGAACTAAAAATAGATCTTGAGTCAGAAGGTGAGTGAATGATTAGTCAACTGATTGACAGAAGAATGTGACATAAATAAATAAATATGAATTAAATGTTAATTTAATTCAACATTCGAAAATGAAAGACTTAATTAAATAAATAAAGATCATTTATTTAATTTGACTCTTGTAAAAGTGGAATTGAATAAATTAAATAGTAAATATTTAATTATAGATAAAGGGGGTTAAATGAATAATTAAATAAAGATATTTAATTGTAGTTTAAGTATGACAAAGGGGGTAATTAAATAATAAATTATTTAATTAAGAAGGAAGGGGCATGTGTAGGAACATGATGGACCAAAAAGTGGCGATATGTAAGCCATATGATGGTCCATGTGGCTGACGACTTTTTTTTTACCCAAAATTGATGAAACGAGAAGGGTTTTTAGAGGAGATTCTCAGCTTTCCACCAATACAAATTATGCTTTACTTTGAATTTAATAAATAATTATTATTCATTGTCTATTAGAATTAAGAATAAAGTCCTAATTGATAGGTTGATTGAAAAACATCTATAACTTTCAAATGGTATCACATTTTTTTGAATTTGAAACATGCATCACATTATATGATTCACATACTATAGGATTAAAAAAGAAAAAAATGAATTTCATGAATTTTTGACTAGGTTAAGGTGGTTGGACAGACGCGATTTTATATGTTTTAAAAGTTGTAATAAAAAAATATTAATTAATTATTTACTTGGAAAAAAATTATAAAAAAATATGTATCACATTGGGACATGAGTCCTCTAATTATATATAAAATCTTATAAAAAAATATTATCATTTTATTGTGGTTAGGGTGGTCAGACATAAACCTACTTCTTATTTTCACCCTGAAATTTAAATATTACTGCATTGAAATTTCAAATTTTCACCAAATAGATTTTTTTTTTTTAAATAAAGGTCTAGTATTTTAGAAACTACATTCAATTTTCTACAGATTCTATTTTTATATTTTTTTGAAATAATATAGATAACTTATTCAAATTTTTACGTCAAGTTGTCTAACTCTGATTTTTTGTCTTTTTATTGCCACTTAAGGACCTATTTTTTCCATGATGATCCTGCACATACCAGAAGAATTAATTAGTTAGCAACATAATTAAATAATTATGATCTATTTAATTAATCAAGTTGAATAAAGGTTATAATGAATTAATGAATTAATTAAAAAGGGGTATTTAATTAATAGAGGAAATATGTGTTAAAAAAGGTAATTAAATAATAAACATTATTTAATCATGACAATAGACTATAGAAAATTATGTCGAATGTGTACTCGCAGGCCTAGACCAATTTTCATTGTCTACAGGTAGAAAATAATGTTATCCTAGTGCAAAATTACTTACTTTCAAGGGAGAAGGAAGTTAGGCTTCAAGCCTTTTCTTGATTTCTTATTAGAAGCCTCAAAATAAATATCCTTCTCTAGATTAATTTTTGATTCATATAAAATGACAATTCCAACCCTTGAAGCTAAAATACATCACTCATACTTCTCATTTGTATCTAAGAATCTAAATTAATCCATAAAATTAATAAAAATATAAAACAAATAAAACTTATGGCCAACAATAATCAATTTATTAATATAAAAATAGAAAGGTTTGTTAACTCTCTCTCTCTCTCTCTCTCTCTATATATATATATATATATATATATTACAACCTAAACCATAATAAACATGATGATTATTTTCTCACATATTTGAATAATGATAATAGACTCAAATCCTAATGCACTTAAATATGACCTATGCGTGTTTCAACTAAACTCAACACATGAAAAATTTCATCGAAAACCATGAATTCTAAAAATATTTAAATCTACATGAACACATAATTCAATTAAATTTCTTAAGTTTTTATATTTCAAGCTAGACTTTATAAATATATTTTGAAATTTGATAAAAAATTACTATATTGGTAGGTGGCTTAAGACATCATAATCTAGGATAAATCAAAATTTCTTAGAATTGTACACAAGTAACAAAAGGGATAATTAAGAACACCTATTTCAATTTAGTCTTAGAATCTAAGTGAATCCAACACTTATAATTTAAAGAAATATGACAAAATAGAGTCTAAATATATAGGTTTAATCTTCTCCTTGAAGTCTTTAATGCATGCTAGGTATATCAAGTACACTAAAAGGATTTGTTATTCTAGGTGATCAATTGGTTCAAGTTTGAGTTTGAATATGGGTGATCTAGTGTGTTTGAGTTCATATAGGTGGTAGTGTGTTTGATATGTAACCATGTGAATGTAAGACCTTTATGATCAATATATTTAATGTCAATTTTATTACTCTTTCAATCTTGTTGGCCCTTGTGATTTACATATGGATTATATATTAAAGATCATTTTATATATTTAATTATATAGTTAAAATTTTCTACATTTTGGTGAAATGAACACATGAAGTGAATTACATTAGATTTATTAATATTTCAAATTAATTTAATAGTTTCACTTGTTTAGTTACATTTTTAAGTTATATTAAATTTCACTTGTAAATAGTTGTTTTAAATTTAAATTGAATGTACATGTTCCAATATTCCTATTCTCTAAAGACATATTAAAGCAAGAAGGTCTCATTGCTCCTTCAGGTACACATCATGTCAAATGCACCAGTTCTGCCTCAAGAACTATTTGCACATACTAATAGTGAAATTGGGAGATTGAGAGGATCACTAATTGATGGTAGCAACATAGGTATATATAAGGACACTTGCGAGTCCATATTAGAGAGCCTAGAAAAAATTAGAGATAAACTTGAAGGAACTAGTGCATTTTCCCTCGATACTGTAGCCACTATTCTTTCCCACATGCGGGAAGAAGTCTGTGGTGATGTTTCCTTTTCTCAAATTTAGGGTTTGATGACCAAAGAAATGATCAAATCCCAATGTTTTTCATTATATGAGGACGAACCTAAGGTGAGGGCATACTAGGTTACCAAATATGTGGATGGTTTTATGGCTCCTTTGATCTACCCTTGGTTTCTTGCAACGTTTGTTCAATATCTAAATAATGACCAAATTCTCTTATATTTTGCACAACAGTTGTATGCTGAATTGGGCCTCAAAGTCAATTACTATGACCTTCCAACATATCTTCATCAGGGACATGGTAGAGTTGCCAATAAGGACGCTTATCATTGAGCAATATTCATAAAATAAAAATAAAATAAAAATAAAAACATAAAAAAGTAAAATGAATAAAAATGACAATTTCACATGTATACATTATCTTCTAGTCGGCCGTATTCTTGGTCTCGCCAAACTTTCATCTCTCACATGCAAAACAGACTTGAAATCTAAATTATCATTTGTAATTCAATCCTAACGAGTAACAGAGGGCCGGGCTTAACCGACACACTCTAAGGGTACACTCCCTTAGGTTTCGGGGCCATGTGGGGCCCTCTTAACCCAATCTTTCTTGTTTGCATAGAATTTTCTTAACTGCACCTTTTCAAATCTCCGTTTTCGTAGCACTTGACCGTTACAGTTTACAGTTGACATTCTCGTTCCGTAGCTGTTCGCATCATGGTTTGTTTGGTCATTGAACTGGGCGATTTAATTCCACAGTCATTTCATTTTTGCATACGAGTGAGTGTAGTTTTTATATTAAGAAGAGTGTGTACTACTTTATCTATTAGAAAATAAAAAAGATTTTTTCTTATATTAAGTAATTAAGTAATAATATTTTTCTTAAAAGATTTATAACTTATTTGTAATTTTAATGATTTCTAATGAATAAAAGCTATTTTTAATATTCTAATATATTGTCTTAATTATCATAAAATATATATTTAATAATTTTATTATATTTAATTATTTATAAAAATTATTGTTTATTATTTTTTATTTAAATAAAATAATTAATTATTTTTATAGAAGGATTGACATTAAAATTAAATAAATTAAATGTCAAGCTTATCTTAAATTTAATGCTACTAATATGTTATTTGAGATGTAGATGTTAGATTATTTGAACTGTTGGAGATTTCAAATCTGATTCTACAATTGTTTTCAATGAAATGAGAACATTCAATTATTTTCCCAAATGAGTTTTGAAATAATAATTTATGACAACTTGAAGTGGTGGGATAGAATTTTCCTCTACAAGGTGAACACCAAAACATCTACAACTCTTTGTCAAAGTCCTAAGAGGTTATCACCTGCACCTTAATGATTGTCGGTAATTGAACTTTAGTAATGGGCAATGATTTAAGGTTATTAAACACTCTTGGTCGAATGTGATTGAATGAGAGAAAAATTATTGGTTTCAATACCTATCAATCTGAAGCATATCCAACCTATTAATAACCCGCACTCTATAATAACTTGTACTCTATCTATGAAATTCTTGAAACTGTGAACCATATTTTCTTTGACTATTTCTTTGCTAAAGAAATTTGGCTTTTACTTTTTGTTGATTTGGATGGTGGGATATAGCAAGAGTAACTTTTTATGGCATGAATTTTTATTTGGTTATGTTAAAGGTGTGAGTAAATAATTAATATTTTTTGGTTGATTTTAACTACTAATATTCTTTGTTTTTTTTGAAAAGAAAAAAAAATGAGGGTTGTTTTGCAAGGAATGAAGAGACACTTTACCATGTCTTACAAAATGCTCATCTTTTTCTATTTCCCTACAAGTTACTCTAACATTGGAGGTGACTAAAGAGAAGTTATGGGAGCTTTTGGACATAGGCCAAGTCAATGTCCTGAGATTTGAGGTAAAGACAACCAAATATTGGCCCTATGCTAGGGATGGAAATGATCATTTTGTGAAGAACTACTTGGAATTTTAGGAAAGTCATAACAACTATAAATATAATATTCTCCTTGAAGACATGGATCTCAAAGAAAATCAGAGTATTACTAAGGGTGATTGCAAGCTAGAGGTGGTTAGAAATAATGACATCTTAAATATCAATCCACCCATTGGGTTTTATGACATGGATGCATAGTAAAAGTTATAATATCTACGTTGTTATGGCTTTGAGCGCTAAAAAATGTTCATATACATAACATTTTTTCATATATGTGTTGGTTTGTGGTCTCGTAGACTCCTTATTCTCTTTTTGAGTGCAATATGTACTATGTAACCTACTTTTTCTTGGGTATTATATAATCAATTCAAAAAAATTGTGCAAAAACTATTTTTTTTTTATAAAATTATCATAATTAAAAATAACAAATTTTATAAAATATAATAAGCTTTGCACAAATTTGAGGAAGCTAAACATATTTATATGTGACATAAAGGAATCAAATCTTGCATGTTGTAATATGTGAAATCATACTTATATATATAACAAATTTTATAAAAATAATAAGCTAGAGGCAAATATTTGAGAAAGTTAAACATACTAATATGTAAGAAAAAACATACAATAGAGAAAAGGCAATCATACTAAGAAAAAATAAAAAGTTACAAGAAAAACATGAATTAAAAATAATCTATTTATTCCAATATATTACACTTAATCTTTTATAATCATAGAAGTTTAAAATTCTTTTAAACTTATAATTATAAATAAAAATATAGCACTCCCTCCATTAATAAGTCAAATAAATTCAAATATTTAAGTATTAAATCACTTTTTAACTATTTGTACCTAACAATCACCAAATTTGTGAAATTTTTATGAATTATTACTTTCAATCATTAAAAAATATTCATATATGACATAAAGGAATCATAGCCTAGTACCTAAATTTTTGATATTATAAATATAAATATAAATATTTGTTAAAAAATGATAAGTTCTATATAAACTTGAGAAAAGTTAAACATACTAAGATTGGGACCAAAACATTGAATAGAAAAAAGTCAATTATTATACCAAACAAAAGAAAGTTGTATACAATAAAACAAAATTAAAAATAAAATGTATTACTTTATATTTGTACACAATCTTTTCTAATAAAAAAGTATAAAATTCTTAAAATATAAATATCTCATTTCTTACATTAATAAAAGCTCATTATTTAAATGTTTAAGAACTAAAACATCATTCAACCACTTACGCTTAACAAATACTTACATTATAATTTATTTTTATGAGAGAATATTTTCTTGCTACCCTTTTGATCCATCACTCCTTTTTCTTTTTCAAAATCATTTCATTGAAAACAATTGTAAAATCAAATTTGAAACCTCCAACAGTTCAAATAATTTAACATCTACATCTCAAATAACATATTTGTAACATTAAATTTAAGATAAGCTTGACATTTAATTTATTTAATTTTAATGTCGATCCTTTTATAAAAATAATAATTATTTTATTTAAATAAAATATAATAAATAATAAATTTTTATAAATAATTAAATATAATGACATTATTAAATATATATTTTATAATAATTAAAACATTAATATATTAAAAAATTGAAAAATTAAAACTAAAAAAATCATTAAAATTATAAATAGGTTATAAATCTCTTAAGAAAAATATTATTACTTAATATAAGAATTTTTTTTAAAAATTTTCTAATAGATAAAAGTAGTACGCACTCTTCTTAATATAAAAGCTACACTCACTCCTATACATAAATGAAATGAACGTGGGATTAAATCGTCCAGTTCAATGACCAAGCAAACCATGATGCGAAGGCACTGTCTATGCAGGTGACAATTTGCACCTGCATAAACAGTGCCATCCGATGCCATTATGCCATGGTTGCATCCGTGCCAGCCTCTACTAACTGTTTCCATGCTGTGCGGTCCACCTTGTCGGTTGTCACATCACCTCCAATACACTAATTTTCAAAAAGAGTAATAAAAGATAACTAAGTTTCCAATGGATTTTTAAAATGATGAAATTTAAAATTGGTATCTCAATATTTCAAATATTAAAATATATCAATGTTTATAAATGAATTATTGAATTTATTAAAAGTAAAAAATGTATATATATAAATAACTTAAAATGAAATAACTATTAATTAAATAAAATGATTTGAAATTGATATTTTTTTATTTTAAAACTATATATTTAAGATATAAATATTAGTCATAAATTTTTTAAGTTATAATTTGAATATTTTAAAAATAACAATAGATGTATTTTAATTACTGTATTTTAAACAATAACATTAGATGTATTTTATTTCCTGTATTTTAAACAATAACAATAGATGTATTTTAAAAATAACAATAGTTATAATTTAATTACTGTATTTTACTAAGAATGTTATAGTTATAATTTAATTACTAAGAATGTTATTGTTTAATTATTGTATTTTAAACAATAAAAATAGATGTATTTTAAAAATAACAATAGTTATAATTTAATTATTGTATTTTACTAAGAATGTTATAGTAATAATTTAATTACTAAGAATGTTATTGTTTAATTACTAAAAATAACAATAGTTATAATTTAATTATTGTATTTTAAACAATAGTTATTAAATTAATTAAATTATAACTATTGTTATTTTTAGTAATTAAACAATAACATTCTTAGTAATTAAATTATTATTATAACATTCTTAGTAAAATACAGTAATTAAATTATTGTTTTATGACATAGACATGGTTTTCTTCTTTTATCTCAAGAGGATCTCCCATAAGAATTTTTTTAAAAATATTTTAATTTTTAAAGATACTTTTTAAGGAAGCATTGAATTTTTCTTAGGTGATTTAATTCATCTAAAGAATCAACACATCATTCTCTAATTAATAAATAAAATTTTAAAACTTTTGTGCTCTCTTCTTTCTTAAAAAGAGTTTTCTACTAAATTGATTATTTGCATACTAAAAGTATGTCTTCAAAAGATATCATTATTTTAAAAAGAGAAATATATCATTTCAATTGAAAAAAAAAGATATTTTTTTATGTTCCTTTGTTATGCTTCCTCATACATTTTTAGAAAGAAACATAAAAAAATTTACTTCCATAATTTAATTAGTTGCATAGATTTTGAATTAAATTAATTAGTTGATTAATTTAACTCATTTTTTAAAATTAAAATCCCCATAAAATAATTTATTTAACTACAATATTATTCATTAAAAAATCCTTATGGTGGAAGAATGAAGGTACATTGTACTATGGGACAGGCGATGGAATGAGTCTTGGAAGGAAAAAATTGTTGATCACTTTTGAATGAAGCAATTATATATATATATATTCTAGGTAGAAAAATATATCTAAATTATAATTAATCTAAACTCAAAATTAATAATAAATAAAATGTATAAGATAGATCTAGAAAAATATATGTATGTACTAGAAATCAATGTTAGTGATCTCTTCTAAAAAAAATTATACTACATGAAACATCAATTATTAAAAATATTATAAATATTAAAAGAAAGTTGTTAAAAAATGTAACAAATTTTTTTATTATTATTTTAAACATATAATAGAACCTACACATAAAATATTACAAATTCCTAGCTTAAATCATCTCTAAATTCTTAATAGTTTGTTTACTATAAGTGAAAAAGTAAATTTTTGCTAAAAATATTGATTTAAGTTTCACATTTTGATCAAAAAGTAGGACACACATTTATGATTCCACCCCTTATTTATTTAATCATGTTAAATAAATTAGAACGATCTAATTAATTTAATTTAATTATTTAATTAATCATTATTACTTAATTTAAGTAGTAATATTAAAATAATGTATTCATTGGAACAACAAAAATAAAAAAATAAACAAAACATTTTTTGCATTTCATAGGTCAATTAGCTAAATTAGATAATCTTATCATATTAAAATAAAAGAATAAATGAGCAAATAAACATTCAAACACATATTAAAACACTTAAACTTACAAGTGAACTAATCGGTTAGAGAAATCTTACGAGAGCTAAGAGTCCCTTCATCTATTCCTCTTATCCCTATTCTAAAACCAACTTTCATCCAATTATATTCTCGTAGATATGTTTCTTAATTAAAATTGAATTAAAAAAAAGACTTGTAGAGATATACAACCAACATAAGTTTCCAACTTTAATCATCAATTATCATTTATTCAATGTAATTTTTATATACTAATGCTTAATAAACATACACATTGAAATATGAACATAATAACTTTTAAGCATTTTATATATTAAAAAATTGAAAATTTTCAACATTTTACAAATTATATGACTTTCTTATAAAACATTATTTAAAAACTTGTATCATTATATAATTTATTTTATAAAAAATATTATTTAATCATTTTATATTCAACAAAAAATATTTACTAACTTTTTCAAATATTTATATGGTAAAATTAATCAAATTTAGTAATAAATAAAAATATTTAAAATAAACAATAAAGTACGTCATTATATTCTTTATATTTTCATAATTATTTTTAAAAATATTTCATTTACTCATTACTAATTAAAAATTTGCAGGATTGAAGTTTTCCTTCCACTGCACAAACTTTGAAGTTTACCCATTTATTACTCCAAACTTTGATGGCGGTTTGGAGATTGCCGGTGATGGGACGGGTGATGGAACGGCTGTAGGAGAAGACAAAACAGTTGTGTATGCATGGGATGGTCATCGATGGGAGCATGGGAGCCGGTGCAAATTGTCACCGGCATAGACAGTGCCTAACGGTCGAGTGCTACCGAAACGGAGATTTGAAAAAGGTGCAGTTAAGAAAATTCTACGCAAACAAGAAAGATTGTGTTAAGAGGGCCCCACATGACCCCGACACTTAAGCGAGTGTACCCTTAGAGTGTAACGGTTAAGCCCGGCCAGTGCTCTGCACTTCACTTGGTCGGCCAGTAAGCGCCATTACAAATGAATATTAAAAGTCTGAAAGCGGGGACGAGGAAATAACATTGACTAGTAAAACAAAATGCTCTCTTGAGGGGCGGCTGCATAACTACTATACAATTAACCCTGCTTCACAGCATGATATGCAATGCAATTTCGTTTTCTTCTTCTACTGAGAACAGCACAATGATCTCTGTAAATAGAAAACGGACTGTATTTCCAGCTACACCGTCTCAATGTCAAGAGATTAAACTGTCGCACTTAGATTTACCAATGTTCTTCTTCCACTATATTCAGAAAGGTCTCATTTACCAAAGCTCTGTGGAAAATTTCTCGTCTCAGGTAGAGCTTCTTGCGCAAACGCTCTCTCAACTGCTTGTAAAATTTTATCCCTTAGCCGGCCGCTTTAAAACGTCTCCTTCCGATGGAGCCGTTTACATTGACTGCAACGATTCAGGCGTGGATTTCATTGAAGCTACGGCAGGAGACCTCAGCGTTGCAGACGTTACCAAAGCAGAGGTTACGCAGGCCGTCGAACAACTGTTTGCTTTGAGCGGCGCCGTTAACTTGGACGGCCATCGCCTTCCCTTGCTCGTAGTCCAGGTAAACCAGGGTTTCTACAGCTTTTCCTTGTAAATTTTTTGAAATAAAATATATTAATAATTTAAGACTCTCTATTTCTCGCAAGTACTCTAATTAGTAATGGAAACTTAATAGTCCTTGAAAATGATCTTTCAGTCTTACTGTATGTTAATTAGTAGGAAATATAGTCCAGTATATGGAACTGAAATGCCGTTTACACTAAAGATGCTTTTAAGTTCAAATCTTACTTAGAAAACTCCTAACAAGGCAAATTTTCAAAAATCCCCTGTTATAGAAGGAAGAGCTTATCTGGCCAGTAATTTGTATATTTGATTGGTCAACATAAAACCTGTAGAAATCATAAGGTAAGACGATTTTTTGGAAAGGTTGGTCAGGACGTCGAATTTGGGCAGTGTATTTTTGCATAAGCTGCTCTGTTTACAAAGAAAATAATCAAACAATGTTTTAGAATAGGCTTTATATTTAGTAAAATGCAAGGTCAAACAAAAACTAACAAATTTCTTGTATTATTTTAAATGTTTTTGAATTAAAATATGAAATTAAACATCTCCCAGAAGAAATAGTCAAGTGGTCAATGGATTTGCTTTGCTGTGCAGAATAACTCAACACAGCAACAAAGTCATTTTTTTAAAACACAGCTAGTCTAAGTGCATGAATTTACGGGTAGGGTGCTTCAGCTGATAGCTTTCATTTATTTTTAGCTGACAATCAGATCGATTGGATATTTTTTAGTTTTTAAATGGTGTAAGTCAGAAATTTATTTAAATTTTATTTTTTCAAAGTAATAAAATTTATTGATGAATGCATGCTATTTTATTTGTTTATGAATAGTGTTTATATTAAGAAAAATAGTGGGTCAAAATGATCACATTCTTAAAATCAAAATAAGATTACAGCATATAATAAAAAATACTATAACAATAAAAAATAGATGAAAGCAAGAGTAGAGGAAGGAGGAAGATGATTCTAATAATCATGATAAGAAAGGTGGAGGAAGTGGTGGAAATCAAGGATTTGAAGTGATAAAAGTGAGGGTTTAAAAAAGATTTGAACATAATTTTAGATTACATATTATTCCACCTATCACTTGAACAAATATAAAAATAATAAATATTAATATATTTTAAATTAAAAATTATTTCCTTTCAACTGTTCAAGTGAGTACCACCTTATTGGTCGTTAAACAAGAGGCGTCTTCTAAATAAAAATCTACTTTGATCAAGCAAATTGTCTAGAATTTGAGGTAGACCCTGATATTTATTTTAACAAAAACATAAAAGAGTTTTGAATTTATTTGAATTTAATAAGCTGTAATATTATCTTGTTATCCATTGTATGGAAATCTAGAACATCTTGAAAATTACAGGTAACTCAGCTGAAAGACGGTATTTCCATGTGTTGCACATTTAACCACGCGGTAGCGGACGAGACTTCTTTCTGGCATTTCTCCAACTCATGGGCTCATCTCTGTGGGACAAACAAAAATAAAATCCCCAATAATCCGATCCACGAACGTTGTCTGGTAAACCCAGGCAGGTCCGTGGTTAGGCTTGGCCTCGATCCGGACGAGAAGATCCCATGGCTTTGCCCACCACCACTGTGGATTAAAATTTTCCATTTCATCGCCCACACAATCAACTGCTTAAAGAAACAGGCCAACTAAGATTCACTGATCGTGATATTGTCATTCCATGTGCTGTGCAGTCATGTGTAGTGGGTGATCACATGGGCTCGAGGGCTTGGCCCTGACGAGCTCATGACATTTTGCATGCCAACCAATTGTCGGCTGTGGTTTCTTCCTCCACTGCTTAACTTCTACTTTGGCAATGCTATTCAAGCCATATAGGAAAAACCTCCAATTGCCACCCAGATCCAATACCCGTTCACTCCATGTTCACCTGACCCTCAATAACCATTTATATTTTAGTCATTACATTATTTTATTTATGCCAATAAAAATTTACACATGACACCAATATATGTTCACTACTAAATGTGTAGCTAACCAATAAAAAAAATAAAATCTAAACATCTATTGGTACATATATGTTTTGAATACAAGACAAGTTGCAGACAATAAAGTAATTTTTACATTTATTTAAGTACATTGATGTTTACAATTACCACTCTATGCAAGTGGCTCAAAGCTTCAACTACATTATATATAAATGTATATTTGAACAGTTAATGGTGCACAATTCCACATTATATAAACCATTATGAACAGTTAATGGTGCACATTTTGACATAATAGCAAACATTGACTAGCTTCATGAGCTATCAATTGCACATTCACCCACATTTTTGATCACATCTTCATGTATTATCTCCATCTACTTGTAGTACCTGCACACACAATTAATGGTGTAAGGCTCCCTAATAAACTAAAAAACATATTATAATTCATATAAATGACTCAATTTACGCAAGCCACCTATTTTATCTATTAAATCAAATATAAAATTGATTTCCTAAAGGCCACAATAGAACTCAGGCATAAATGGCCACTGCAAAATGAAATGACAGACTGTTTCCCACAAAAAATTCAAATTTGAAACTCAACCACCACAATTCAATGCATTCGAATTTGAAATTCAACCACTATAATTCAATGCATCCAATTTACACATTCAAATGAATTTATCAGAGGGAATTTCTAGGGTCATTATCATTACGAATTATCCTCTGCTTTCACTGAATATCCTCTACAAAATTCAGAGCTTCCTAAGGCAATTTATCCTCTGCAAAATTCAAAGCTTCCTATCATAATTTCTGCACATTCGTCTTTAAAGGGAGCTTATTCAAGTCGGTACACCTAGAATAGGTAAATTCATATTTTATATTAACCACATTTGCTATTTTACATTTATTTTATCTAGTTTCATTATTCAAGATACTGTTTTATATTTATGTACTCACTGTTTACATTACCAAAATAGGTAAATTCATGTTTAATATTATCAGTTTGTTGTTTTACATTTATTTTCTCTGTTCTCATTATTCAAGATACTGTTATATATTTATGTACTCACTGTTGACATTATTTTCAGGCATACTATTTTACATTTATGTTGTCTAGTTCATTATTCAATATTCTATTTTATATTTACGTACTCAATCTTTGCATTTTTTTCAAGCAATATGTTTTACATTTATGTTGCCTATATTCTTTTTAGGCAATATGTTTTACATTATTGAATATACTCTTTTATATTTACGTACTTTACGTGTACATTCTTTTTAGGCATACAAATTAATATGTTTTTAGTCAGCTGTTCAACTTAGCATTTTCCATCATTTAATCATATCATAGTTACATTTTTTTCACCTACATTCATCATAAATCAAGATAATAGCATAAGCATTACTCATTTGGAATCATATCACAGTTATATTCTGGATCCCTCTTTACTAATCATGAAGTTTAATGGGTTTATAGTTTTTGTCCCAATTTATTAAGCAATTTATGGATTACAATTTACAGACAAATACATATTTATACAGTCATGCCATGTAGGATTTCATCATATCGGATTGTATATATATCTGATAAGAATATAACATTCTCTGCAAATACAATGATACATTCTCATAAGAATATATCATTCTCTGTAAATAGAATGATATTTTCTTATCATAATGTATACATACATTCATATATATATATTCTTATTAGATTACATACATGTGACTGGTACAAAATTGATCCCTTGTGAATTATTCTGTCAATGCCATCGAGGGTTTGCCTGGGTTTAACTGTAATCATTTCTTTTTACATGTGACTAGTACAAATTTGATCCCTCGTGAATTAATCTGTCTATACAATTGAGGGTTTGCCTGCTATGATTTTTTTTGACATTATTTTATGAAATAATCACATGTAATGTGATTCAAATAGAACATTGACGAAATTTTTACCAAGTATAATAACAAAATTTTATGGGTTTCCAGTTTTAACCCCAAATTATTGACGGGTTTCAGCATATGGGTTAATGGGTTTATAGATTTTGTTGATTCTCTTCGAATCCTTGTAGGTTAAGTGGAATATAATGGCGCTTGCTAGAAGACTCTCTAAAAGGGTTGTAGGAAGAGGACCACATGCCATTACAATCACTTGTGGGGCGCACTTTGTTGATGAAGAGCCTGTAGAGGAAGTGCATGCAATTCCTGCCGAAGAAGATGTTCCTGACTCTACGGATGAAGCCACCACCACAACAGAAGATGAACCACGTATTGAGCCAGATGTTCAGCCAGATGCTCAGCCCGATGTACAACTACCCTCACCTGTACGCATTAGGTAATGGACATGCTGATATGGAAGGAGCAGTCAAAAGTGTCGAAGAACACAACATGTCAGTCAGGGCAACAACAATCAAGTGGGGTATGCCACCTAGAAGTTTGAGGGCATGGTTGTTAGGAGTTACCACCACCAAGAAGAGGGGTGCATGTACCATATTATCTCATGAGGAGGGTGAAATTGTCCAATGGTGCAAGGACATGGAAGATTTGGGCCACGGACTGCAGGTCAATCAACTACAATCCACAGTTGCCCAAATCACTACAACTTAGCCCAATCCATTCACAAATGGTGTCCCCGGGAGGTCATGGTGGGTAGGATTTCAAAGAAGGCACCCATATTTGACAATCAAAATTGCTGAAGGAGTGGACAGTGACAGAGCAATTATGGTTCGTCCTTCAATCGTGCAAGCTTTCTACGACAACCTTCAAGATATGATTAACCTTAACCACTATGGAGCAAGCCGAATTTGGAATTGCAATGAGATGGGTATTCAAGCTAGTAGGAACTGTGGAATGAGAGTTATTGCAAAATTGGGTGTAAAGAGTGTACCACATTTGGTTTCAAAAAGCAAAGAGTGGATCACAGTGCTGGCTTGTGTAAATGCAGGTAGGTTAAGTATTCCTGGGTTCTACCTATTTAAATAAAAAAGGCATATGTAGAATTATATAGTAAATTGTGAGATAGGTGCATTGATGGCAATCCAAGAACATGCTTGGATGAAAAAGGAACTATTTGTCAAATGGTTAGACCATTTTGCAGCTAATATCCCTAGTGGCGTTTCACCAACAAACAGGGCCCTTCTGATTTTTGATGGCCATGGCAGCCACGTGGCTTTCAAAACCATTGAAGAAGCAAAAAAATTAGGAATAGACCTATTAACACTTCCTGCTCATACCAATCACAAGCTGCAACCATTGGATGTCAGCATTTTTGCTCCATTCAAGGCATATTTCAGAGAGGTACGAACCATCTGGCAAGCTAACAACCCACATATCGATATTGGGCATGAAGAGTTGGCAACTCTAGCAAGCCAAGATTTCAAAAAAGCTTTGACACCATCCAACATCATTAGTGGGTTCCGTAGAATAGGTATTTGGCCACTTGATCGGTCAGCCCTTGACAAGGACATGGGGCCAAGTCAAGGCTATATTGTTGAAGATGATGTACCAAGTCCTAGAACAGAAGGTGATGCTTGCACGATGGAAGATGAAGAGGATGTTATTGCAATAGAGACATGCCTACGTCTACTTGGTTACAACCAAGAACAAATTGATGGTTCTGTGTGGGAATGCAATTAGGGCACTAAAACTATAGCACACATTCAACCAAAAATTCAGCCAGTTGTTGTAGATATCCAAGCAGAAGTCCTACCCCTTTTTGCACCCTGCAATGAAGATACATAAACTACATCAGACCATAATGAGGGCACTAAAACTACAACACACATTCAACTAGAAATTCAACTAGTTGTTGGAGATTTCTAAGTAGAAGGCCAACCTCCTATTGCACCTTGCAATGAAGATACAAAGACTACATTAGCTGGTCTGAGTTTGCCAACTCAAGTCAGCCAACCAGATTGGATGCATGAAGTAGGCACAAACCTTGGATGCCAATTAAATCCAATTGAGGAAGAAGTCAACCTTTCGATGCCATCTCCACCACACATTGATCTGGTTGAAGTGATACATTACTTCACTACTGCAAGGAATTGGGAAGAGCATAGTGATGGTCGAAGTGAAGATGACAATGCATTAGCGATGAAGAAGCTGAGTTTGTGCCATGCACCCCACATGATGGACAACAATCAGGCAGACAAAATAGAAAATTCTTGAAACTTCCAGTGCAGAGAGTGCAAGGATCATCATGAGGAGGTCATTTTGGAGTGCTTCACCTTAGTAGGCAGTCCCAAGTACTAACATCAGATGCCTTCATTGAAATGCATACTCAACAAGAGGCAGAGAAGAAAAGGAAAGCAAAGTTGCAACAACGTAAGAAGGACCAGATGTTGAAGAGAAAGGTAGAACGTGAAGCGGAAGCAATTGAAAAGGAAGCAATGAGGGCTGAGAAGCAAGCAAGGAAAGTGATAAAAGATGATGAGAAGATGATTAGAATGTAGGAGAAAGCAATCAGACAAGACCAAGCCAAGGTTGAACTTCTATGAAACGTAGTTGAAAAGAAAGCACAACAAGAAGAGAGGATAAAGCGTAAGTCTACAGTGGGGAATCCTATACCTTCCCAACACCCTATACTGATCAATATGATGAACATATTGGCACCAACCTTTACAGCTATCAACAATATGCAAGCTAGGAGTGGCTCACAACAAATGGGACTGGCTGTAGATGCAAGCCAGCCATTGCTTGCTCAAATAGCAACATGCCTTCAAACCTCAATTAACCAAGTGTCACCTCCTACAAGTGGAACAGACTCATCTACTAGTGGATATCTCACACCACCTTCTTTTCCTAGCAATATGGAAAACTAAATAAGTTGGTATTGAGTTTTGTTTTTCAATTGATGTAGCAGTATATTCTATTGATCTGCTTTGCATATCAGATCAAAATATCTGCTTCAAGTTATAACTGTCATATGATTATAAGATGTGATAATACTGCTATTATTATGTTTGGAACCTCACATATGTTTAAGGTAAGAAGAAGTTTAATACAAGCACCCAGTAATATTTTGATATGTTTCATGTATCTTTCAGCCATGTTTTTCTGTCGTTCCACTTAATGAATTTTTGCAATTTGATAAAAAATATAACTATGATATGATTATAAAATGTCCTAATGCTGTTGTTGATATTTATTCCAACCTCATACTTAAGTCTCTTATATATTTTATGAGGGTTTCAGCCTTGTATTTTCTGTGCTAAGTACACTATGTTTAAGTGTTTGTCAATAAAAAAATTAGAATGTATGTATATATTTACAGACAATGATATATTCTTATCAGATTCTATGTATATATATTCATATATACATACAATCTGTTAAGAATATATCATTGTTTGCAAATTGTAATCTAACAAGAAATCCGCGGGAGATGATGAGTTTAGGGCTTAAAGATGCCCAACAAGCCGCACTTAGGTAAACTCATACGCGTGGTTTGATGAAGGCATATGGGGCATGTGGTCAACAACTACATTCCTTATTGTTGGGTCTGAAATGTTAAAAAGCTTTCTGCACTGGGCCATTCCTGACTCCTTAGTGCAATGGTAGTCGACTCCAAACATGAATACCATCTTACTTTTCTGGCAAACTTGGGGCTTCTATGAAGAGATGGAGGTGGAGATCATACTATCCAACTATTAATAGTCTTAATCCTGTAACGATAAGGATTGCTTGAGAACCAGGCCCGTCGATTCATGCCATACCAAATCCGAACTAAATCCATCCTTAGATTTCACACATGTGAATCTGTAGACATGGAAAATGTACAATGTTAGTTGGACACACTTATTAACAACATTTCCTCTTAAATCATATTCTCAACATTTCATCACATTCTATCTCTTAATTTAATAAATCACTATTTATTGAATCAAGTCTTCCTCTATGAGTGATTAAATTAAATTAATTTAATTTAATTAACCTTACATCCTTGTTTAATTAAATAAATCATTTTATTTGATTAAAATCTCTAAAGTCCTTTTATTAAATTAAATAAATTAAACCTTATTTGATTTAATCTAACATGTTCCTTCTTGATTAAATACATGAAATTATTTATTTAATAAATCGTTTCTTCTCAATTCTTGACTTAAAATTAATTCATAAATCTAAGTCTAAATTGTCACATCATCTAATTCTTCTTTAAGTTAATCAAATCTTAATTATTAATTCCTCTCCTTAAAATCCTCTAGAGAATGCAAGTGGCACAATAAATCAAATTCTTTGATTTATTAATTCTCCATTTTCCCTCACATAGCGTCAAAAGGGAATATTCCCTTGTTTTAATTCAAAAAGTCCAAGTATACTTGTACATCCAACAAGGCATTCACTCTTACATGTCCTTGTGCATTGAGCCAAGTGGCATTTATTTCATTCATTTTTCCCTCTCACATGTCATTTCTCAAATTTGAAATTCCACCTAATGGCATTTATCATGCACATTGACCAAAATGTGGTCATTCCTCAACCATTCACATCTTGACAAGTGGCACTTGGCCATTGGATGTTGAATGATCCCACATTGCTCTATTTCATTCTCCATTCCATTTTGGAAATCTATAAATTGGAGACTCCTCTCCTCATTCAAAAACACACAACTTTGAGTAAACTTACTATACTTAAATTCACCTTCACTTCACAGATTTCAAGCAAGGCTATTCTCTTCATTTGAGAATTAATCTTACCCATAACATCATATAGCTTGTTCAAGGATTGGGAAAGGGCTGCTTACTACACAACATGGTGACACCAATCCACTATGAGATAAAGGGTTAATCATGTTTCTTATATGCTTCTGCTTAACATATTTTTCCACTCATTAGTTGCATATTTAGATATGATTAAATATTTCATAGGGATGTCTAAGTTTTCTGGTTTTAACTAACCTTCATGCTAACAACGTGAAATTGTTTAAGTCATATCTTTTAGGATTTTGACATCCACAAAATGGCACTAGAAGGAGGGCTACTCGATTCATTTTTACAGTTTACTTATATCTTTGTTGCAGGAAATCTTGTTCGATGTGCTTAACTATTCATTCCATTTCATGAGAAGATAGTTATTTACATTTTCATTTCTACATCTTAGAATGTCTGCTAAAATCTCACAAAATATGATTCATAATTTTTTGTAAATGCTTACTGTCAATGCATCCTGAAAACAAGTAATCTAAAAGAATGTGTATGTATGTTTGAATTAGATTCCTTTAGATTTGAAGACCGTCCCCTGCTTATGTATGCCTTTGCTGAGATACAGTTTATTTTTCTCTGAATGTGTTCGTGTTTCCTTTATCATCTTTTTCTTTTGAACAAAATGATCTAAAGAAATCAAATCATAATCAAAGCAGGTTTTTTTGCTATAGATTCCTCCTTCTCTCGTGCTTTTTCTTGCATTCTTTCCACGCAACCAGGCTAGCCATCTCCTGCACTACTGCACCTCCCAATTTGTTCACCCGTGGTATTGCGGTGTCGGATGTTTTCTTCGGCCTTCATTGCCGCCTTCACCACCTTTCCGGTAACCGCTCAACATCCTCATCGCGTCACCGCTAGTTAAGCATCCCTTACCCGCGGTTGCAAGGTAGCCGCCACTTCACTGTCCACCGCCGACCCGTGGTCATTGAGCTAACCACCAACGGTAGCACGGTAACCACCTCCCCGCTGTCACTGCATCCCCGTGGTATCCCTCTGAGACTTTTGCGGTGTTGCGGTTAACCGTCCGCGGTCACCATCATTTTGTTGTCTGCCTTCAAAACCTCTGCGGTAGCGTGGTAATCGCCTCCTTGCCATCACTGTAGTCACCACGATCACCAAGCTAACTGCCAATGGTAGCATGGTAATTGCCTCCCCGCTGTCGCCACATCCCCACGGTCTCCCTCCAAGCCCTCCACGGTGTTGCGGTTAACCGCCCGCGGTCACCGTTGTCTCGCGGTCTGCCAACGAAACCTCCGTGGTATTGCGTTAAATCGTCTGTTTGTCACCATTTCACCGCCAGCTTTGACCATCGTGCTACCACGGGCTCCTCTCAGGCCATCCGTGGTATAGCGGTAGTTGTCCTGGCCAACTGTGTAAGCTGCCACCACATCACCGCGTCGCCTGCCTTACCTATCTGCGGTATGGCGGTAGGGGCTTGAGAGTCATGAATTTGGCAGCAGTATAAGGGAATTTTTAAACACTATAAGGGGGATAGAAATTTTTTTTAAGAAACAACATTTTTTTTTTATATATGCCATGTTTGATGCATTAATACATGAGAAAATTTATGAAAAATGTTATTAACTTTGTATTTTCTTCTTTTGTAGGTTGAACATTCGAATTGAATCAAGGCAAAACAAGATTGGAGAAAATCACAAAAGAATTTTTTAATGCTTGTTGAGCTAGATTTTTATTTTAATTCCAAACCATCTCACATCTATTTTGGGGCTTAAAATTAACCATTTTTGACTTGATCTTTTGGTTAAAATTGAACTTTAGAAATTTACTAGATTTCAATTTGGGTCTAAAATTGAACAAGGCAATCTCACATTTCATTTGGTGCTTAAAAATAATTCATCATTGCTTTGAGGACTAAAATGAACAAGTGTTTTCAATGTTTTTCAATTCTTTTCATAAGTTAATATCATTTAAAATGTGTATGTGCTTCTCTTGTGCTTCATTGCAATCTTGAGAATCAAAAACATTTTGGTGATATTAGGTTGTTAAAAAGATTGCCTCCACATTTCAATTTGGGCATTTAAAATGAACAAAATATGCGAGTGTGAATAGAATTATTGCGAGTTTTCTCCTTTTTTTTTAAAACAAAGGTTGATCGAACTATGAAAATGTTTGTTCGCTGTTGTTTATCTTAGAGGGCTTGCCTTGTGGGAAAAAGTACTCACCCAAGGGAACGACTCAACCGGGAACACGCTAAAGCCAAGCGACTTCCAACCGGGATATAAGTGTGGATTCTTGAGGAAAGTTCAAGAATCACGAGGATTATTCTGATGAGATGGACAAAAATGGACTCTCGTAGACATTGGATAATCCCCCATGAACGGAATGCCCGAATTAGAACCCTTTGTTTAGAAAAAGGCCAAAACCTTGTCTATCTTGTTGGTGCAAAAGGTTATGTCCTTTGAAGCCGTTCCACGTTATACATGTGATCTTGTTGTGGAAATAGAAAGTATGCCATGAGAGATTCATGGGTACAAATGCTTGGCTGATCCGAATAAGTGAGTGTTGTGGAGGGGAGCCAGTGTGGTCAAGCATTTAGTCATTCACACAAGATACATGTGCAGTTGGATTTATCCAAGTGGGAACCCAACAAGATATTGCCTCATCATCGTAGGAGTGTAAAAGTGCTTGGAAGAAAAGAATACATTGCGTTATCTTGAAAAAATTTGAAAACAAACATTCACAAGACCTCCAAAATTGAAACCCCTTGTGAGAAACAAATACTCTTGACAAATTTAGGCACTGTTGCTTTCCCTAGGGATCATACTCGTAGAGGTTTCTAAGTGCACAAATTCTACCGTCATTTTTTTCAACAAGGATAAACATAAGGAAATTTTTCCCTATTTTCCTTGATTTCCACACAAAGGACCTTGTGGGATGAGAAAGAAAGTGGGACACTAGACATATAGTTTGAAACCTAAGCAAGAAAAGTGTCTTGGATAAAAAGAATTTCATTAAACCAAGATAAAGAGACAAATTGAACTCCATGCGTGTTGTTTCCAATGATTTCTCGCAAGATCAAAATTCCAAAACCAAAGTTCAAGAAAATTAGTCTAAAATTCCGTGAGCAACACCTTGAGATGCTCCTTGAAGTAAGGGAGAGACTTGTATAAAAATTTTACAAAAAAGCCTCAAGGAATAATCCAGTGTTGTATGCATTTTATTGTCAACAAAATCCCAAAATTTTTGAAAGGTTTGCTTTTCTCCCATAGGAATTCTAGCATGTTCTTCAATACTGAGGTTTTGCAGAGAGAGTAATGTCTAGGTTAAGGTTCAAGATCAAATTCATCATCCTCATTCATTCCTCACCACACTAAACTTAGAGGGCTAAATCAACATCACCCTATCTTGGCTTAACACACCTAGCCAAAATAGTCAAACCATTGGATAAATTTATCTTTAGGATAATGCAACCTCCTAAAGTCTATTAGTTCACAATTACATTGTCTTAAACACACTTAGCCAATTCATCCATTTATGCAAGTTCCCCTAGGATAACACAACTTCCTAGGGAATACAACTTCACAACAATCCTGTTTGACTTAACACATCTAGTCAAATTATCACAATCAATCTAAGCCCTTAAAAGTTTAGCATAAACCTTCAAAGAGTTCTCCAAAAGGTTTCATTCACTCATCCCATCCATTTAGCCCATCACCATTACCACCATATTTGATCATTTAGCTTCCCTAGTTCTTCTCTTTTGGGCCTAATAGGTTAGGATCGAACAAATCCCTATTTTTTATGGTCCAAACAAGATCTCAATACAAGAAGAACATGGAGAATATCAGAGAAATATCAACTTCTATGGTCATGAGTCAGTTAAACTCTGAAGTGAACCTAATAGGATCAAGCAATCCCCCAATTAACTCTCCCTTGTCATCACAAAATCCTCAAGAGGAGAGTCATCAAGAGGACATCATGAACAAAGACATGGGGATGACATAATCCGAAATCATGAAGATGGTTCAAAATCCAGAGAACCACAAAATTGTCAGTGCTATGTTCAAATACTTAAATACGCTAGCAGGAGGAGGGGTCTAGTTCCCTCCCGACCTTGACACAAGCACTAGTACAAATATCTCTCTTACAAATGCATCCCCGATGTCAAATGTCAATCAAGAAGTACCTTACACCACATCAGCCATCACACCAACCTCATTGAATGTGAACAAGGGGAGTGTCATGTTCCAATGATTGAAAAAGCACCGCCTGGTGGCTAGCAAGGAGGCAGTCATCACCACCACGCCAGATACTTCTATCCCAAAAAATCCATCCCACCCATACATCCCACTCACCTTCCATAACCACGTGGGTTCATCTTCGTTCCATGCAACACCAACTTGTCAATCAAACATACAAACTTCTCTACCACTTGGAGAAGGAGGCTTGTTTGAAACAATTGACGTGGAAAATCCTTTCTTTCAAGGTAACATTCCATCTCTTCCCCCATTTTCATTCACAACCACATCACCTCTTGGATTGGGTTTTCCTCCTCTCAACATCGATGGTTTCTTGGAACCTAGCAATCTAAACATCATGCCCAATTCCCTCTTCTTACCCACATCATCACAACAACAAGTGGCAACCATACAAGCCACCACCACAATTGGTCCTTAAATATCCCAAAGCATACCATCTCAAAGACCAGTCATGTCAACCACCCTTCCAACAACCCAAATCCCAATCACCACCACAATCCCTCCATCCATCACAATGGTTGGCATGGATCCTATTCCACCACCAATCCCACCAAAAGACAATATGAAAAACTCATTTACGACACTAATCCAAACCCTTCAAAAGGCCAACCAACAGAGAATACTCCAGCAAAATCAGCAAGCTCAAGCTCAAGCCCAAGCCCAAGCCCAAGCACAAGCTCAAGCCCAAGCCCAAGCTCAAGCCCAAGCCCAAGCCCAAGCTCAAGCCCAGGCCCAACAATAAGCACAAGCACAATACCAAGTGCAATTGCAAGCGATCCATCTACAAGCCTACCAACAAGCCCTGCAAGAATTTCAGGCACAACAACAAGGTAAACAACAAGCTTTGTTGGCACAACAAAAGCTTGAACAACAAAAAGATTTGTTGGCACAACAATAGCTGGACCAAAAACAAGCTTTACTAGCACAACAACAGATTGATCAACAACAGGCTTCATGGGAACTGTAGACACATAAAAATGAGCTAAGCTTGCAAGCTCTATTTCTAATCTCTTTCTTCCTAGCATAATTAAGACATTTTAATTATGTCCTTGGTCCACATTCGACTATTAATTAAATAATTCATGATTATTTAATTAATTCATATCTTTTTTATTCTTCATGATTATTAAATAAATAAATTTTATTTATTTATTTAATTACGTCACTAATTGTCTAATGTCTTTCTATAATTAAATAAATTTCCTAATTTATTTAATTATCCTTGTCCATTATGTCTTCTTGATTATTAAATAAATAACTTTATTTATTTAATATGTCTCTAATTTAAAGTCCTCTTGTAATTAAATAAATTCTTTTATTTATTTAATTATGGCCATCTTCACATTCTCCTCATTTTAAATAAAATCTTATTTATTTAAAATAAGTCCCACCACCTAAATTAAATAATTTTATTATTTAATTTCTCCTCTTTTATTGTGCTCATTTTAAATAAATCTTATTTATTTAAAATAAGTCCCTCTTTAAAAATCCCTTCTTTTGTAAATAATTTAATTTAAATTATTTATTGTCACATGACCCCACCCTTTTTGAATTAAAATAGTTTTTAATTTAAAAAGTCAACAACCCCTCTTGAATTAAATAATTTTAAATTATTATTTGATTCCCCAACAATTTCGGTTTGTGTGCCTTGTCACATGCATTGTCAACCCTTGATTTGATTTTTCTTAAAATCAATCTTGTCCATTCATTTCGAATTTGACCTAATGTTGCCCTAACCCTAATTGTGGGTTGTCATATTGAATCTTGTCCATAGATTCTAAGTCATTTATCAGTCTTTAATCTCACCCGTCCATACAAAATTGCATTTTCTATAAAATGTCAATTTTGTCTCATATCTATCACTGGCTATCCATTATTATCTCTTGTCATTTTCACATATTTCATCTCTTACATCTCTTGTCCTTTGCATTTTTAGATAATCTTGCATTTTCATATTTTATCATCTAACATTGTCTTTTGTAGACTTATTTACTTTGCATGTAGATTTATTCTCTTGCATTTTAGATTAAATCCTTCAACACTTGCTAGGTCATGTCATAAACTTATTTTGCTCACACAAAGGCTGAGGGCATCTATCATATTGCAGCAAGTAGAGGAGGTTCAATAGAAGTGAGCCATGGAGGAGAGAAATGGGTGAGATTGTTCTAGTCTCATTCCTTTTCTCTTCATTCCTTCTTTGCATTTTATTGACTATGATTTGATATCATTTTAGATCATTACAGGAACAATATCAGATGGACCAACAACAAGTGTTGTTGGAACAACAACAACAAGATCAATGACAAACATTGTTGACACAAATGCAAGCATACCATCAGGATTTGAACGCACAACCGAGCTTGCAACAAACACCCACTAGTACTCTCCCCACCCATCAAACACCTCGAACACCTCACAACTCATTCATTCCACTTCCCAATCCGAGCAAAGATGTCGCAACACAAATCAAACTATTTTCGCAGCAAGTGTTGGAATTACAAGCAGGAAAAACCTTGAGAACATTGGGAAACTTGTGCCCTTACTCTTTCGACAGAAGTCTCACCATGATACCATTCCCAAAGGGATTCGAGATACCGAAATTTGACAAGTACAATGGAACGGGTAACCGTGAAAACCATGTCAAGGAATTTTAGGTGCATTGCATGTAAGTCGCATATGATGACACGTATCTAATGTGACTCTTCCCTCGTAGTCTGACTGGTCTAGCCATGGAATGGTTTTCTCGCCTACCCACGGGCATTAAAACATTTGAGAAAATCGTGGAAGCTTTCCTTAAGAATTATGCCTTGAATATGGGTGCGGATGTTAGTTTGGAAGAACTGTCTGCACTCAAACAAAGAAAAGGGGAGCTATTCGAATCCTTCTTGCAAAGATGGTGATCCAAGGCCAATCAGAGCAAGTGGACCATGCAAGAAGAACAACAATTTTGCACCATCATAGCCAATCTAGATGACAACTTGGCATTCTACTTGAAAATGCAGTGCATCACATCATATGACCAACTGATCCTAAAGGCGCTCAACATCGAAAGAGCCCTTACTGCATGACGAGGTGCACCAACATTCACTCCACCATAGGATAACCGCTCGTCTAATAATTGCAATGATAAACCTTGAACATGTTCGAGGAATAAAAATATCACGAACGACGACATGGTTGATTCTAAAGTGGTCATCAATGCCCCTAAGAAAAATACCCAAAACCATCATCAACCACAAAATCACAATCGCAACAATGTGCAGACTAATGCGGTAGTAGAACAACAACAACCAATGCCCACCAATCAAATCAACAACTTGGGCAATCAAGGAGGACCACCTCCCCGCAACAAGTATCCTCCCAAGCGGAAATTCACAGCTCTTGGTGAATCAATTGAGTCCATAATGAAGAAGCTGGTCAAAGAGAACCTAATCAAAATATCTAACTCAGAGCAATACACGAAACCCATGACCAAGCCACCATGGTATAATGAGAACCTCCTTTGTGACTTTCACAAAGTCAAAGGACATACCACTGCCAATTGCATGAGACTCAAGAACATCATCCAAGACCTCATTGAGGACAAAATTATCAATATCGAGCAACTTGCTGGAAACCAAGACCTGAAAATATACATGAATCCAATGCTGAACCACAACCAAGGGAACAATCGGAGAAGTAATCAAGGGAACAATAAAGGCAAGAAAAAGTATGCTAGTGCTAATCTAGTGTATGAGGAGATATTCGGGTGCGTTGATGAAATGGTCACAGTCATAAATGTCAAGGAAGCCAACAATGATTGTGGAGTCACCACACATGGTGGAAAGGTTACCATTGTCAGGGCACCAGCTAAGACCCCCATTTCTAATACAAAGGCCGTCCCCTCTGACTAAAATGTCATTGACTAGCTGAAGAGAACACCCGGCCAAATCTCCATCATGGAACTATTGAAAATGTCCACCTCCCATAGAAAGATCCTTGATGAAGAACTAGCCACGTCCACCGTCTCAACCACCCTGGCACATAATAATTCTAGGCTATGGTGGGTAACATCGTTACCCCAAATCTCATTACATTTTCAGACCAAGATTTCCCTCTGTAGCCATCTCATAACCACGCACTCCACCTCTAAGTAGTAGTCCATAAAAAGAAAGTCAAATGAGTCCTGGTAGATGGAGGTGCAGGCCTTAATATTTATTCTCTAAAGCTTATAAAGAAATTGGGATTCATCGAGGATTCCATCAATAAGAACAAAAGCATTATAATAAGGGCGTATGATGACCAAGAAAGAGTGTCTCAAGGCACTATCAAAATCCCCATCCAAGTGGGGCCGACAACTATGGAAACCACCTGTCAGGTCCTCGACCTTGACCTACCATACAACATCCTCCTCAGATGCCCGTGGATACATGGAATGAAGGTAGTGGCCTCGACTTATCACCAATGCATCAAGTTCTCACATCAGAATGAGGAGGTCACTATATATGGGGATCGCGAACCCTTTGCCTACTGCAAAAACTTGGAAGCCAAGTTATAAAATCCCCCAAGTACCCAAAAATGATGAAGGACCATATACTTCATACATAGACCTAGCCAATCTCGCTTCCACATCTGTGACAGAGACACCCGTCATTCCTGACATATCCGAAATCAAAAAAATGATCCAGGACAATGGATGTGGTGATTACAGAATGAAAAGAAATGCATTTTTGGTAGGAGAGTTACTGCAATCTCCTAGGTTGCATGGACAACCCTAGCCAGTTCAAACACCTATCCGCACTATTAGAGAAGAACCCTCTGGATTCCACCATTGGGGGGATCTCAGTTGCAAGAATTTGGATGAAGAGGACATGTTGAACACACTATACCAAGATGAAAGACCCACTCCCACCCTACCCATGGAGGAAACTAATAGAGGGTTACAAATGATGTTTGGTATGGGCTATAACAGGAATGAAAGCCTTGGAAGAAATAGTGATGGACGGTTGGAGCCCATCATTGTAGAAAGAAGAATGTAGAACCTTAGCCTTGGGTATACTCTTCCGAGTATAACCGTACGTGGAAAAGGTACTCCCAGAAGAGCAGTCAGGTCTTCTCCTCAAGTAACAACAACCATTCCTAGACCACTAGTATGCCTAGGTATCCAACTCGATAATTACACCTTTGATGTCACTGATGTTTATGCTAGTAGTGATGATGATGATACCATAACAGATCTCCCTAGGATTTTCTAAGATTCCACCTTGTTGATGATAAGTGCCTCCACAGTTGAGTCAAACCAACAAACCCACCAAATCACCCTAGTACACCCACAACTCACCGATCACGATCAACGAGGACCACCAATTCTTGACTCATTCGAAAATGATGAGGCGCTCTCAAAATTCATGGGACTAAGGGATACAGTTCTATATTGGGATCACAAGGCTAGATTCAACATCAAACTAGACACACAGGCATACTATGGGGAGACGATTGATTCCTTCAGTCACAAAAGGAAAATATTGAGAATAAGCTTGGGGTTATTAAGTGAAAACCACATTGTGGCACTCTCTAACCACAAAATAGTAAAAATAAAGGATGCATCCAATGGTGAAAACCTCTATGAGGCACTAGAGGATGAAGGATTCAATCTTGCCCCTATCGCATTACATCAAGAGAAGTCAGCAGTCCTGGTAGAACAGTGCAACCCTGTCAACTTGGGAATAGAAACAAAGCCGCAAATCACATTCTATTCTCAAACACTTCAAACTGAAGAAAAAGAACTACTGGCAGCATTATTAAGAGAAAGAAAGGTAAAATTTGCATGGACTTATGCTGACATGCCAGGGATAGATCCAAAAGTAGTAGTTCATCATTTGGCCGTTTACCCTGGAGCGAAACTAGTTAGAGAGAAGCTAAGAAAAATGCACCCACAGATAGCTCTGCTTGTGAAGATTGAATTACAAAAGCTCTTAGACATTGGCTTCATACAAACAATCGACTATCCAGAGTGGGTATCTAACCTTGTACTAGTCTCAAAACTGAATGGGGGTATCTACATCTACACAGACTTTAGAGATCTAAACAAAGCATGTCCTAAGGATGACTTTCCAGTACCCAACATTGACATGATAGTGGACATGACGACCGAACATGAGATGCTGTCACTGATGGATGGCTTCTCGAGATATAATCAGATAATGATAGGAAAGGAAGACCAACATAAAATAGCCTTTACATGTCCTTAGGGCACCTACTACTGGAATGTGATGCCATTTGGGCTAAAGAATGCAGGAGCTACATACCAAAGAGCCATGACATGATTCACAAAACTATTGAAGACTATGTGGACAACATACTGGCTAAATCAAAGAAGAGACATGACCATATAGAAACTCTAAGTGCAATCTTTGATAGACTAGAACAATACAAGGTTAGACTCAATCCAAAGAAGTGTGTATTTGGAGTATAATCAGGAAAGTTGCTGGGGTACATAGTTTCAATGAGAGGGATAGAGGTGGACCCTACAAAGGTAAAAGCAATCCTCGATATGGAAGCACCAAGAACATTAAAACAACTCAGAGGATTACAAGGTAGACTCCAGTCCATCCGAAGATTCATAGCACAACTGGCAGATAAGCATATTTCCTATTCACACTTGTTCTACAAGGGAGTAGCATTCAGATGGGACAACAAGTGTGAGCAAGCATTCAGTAAAATAAAAGAATACCTACGTACACCACCTGTGTTGATGCCACCAATTGTAGGGAAACCATTGATTCTATACATCTCAACAACAAAAACCACCCTTGGTGCCCTTTTAGCCTAACATGATGAAAAGGGAACCGAGCGGGCGATTTCCTATATCAGTAGAACAATGGTAGGGCATGAGCTCAATTACACATCAATAGAAAAAGCTTGCTTGGAAGTGGTGTTTGCAGCCTAGAAATTCAGACACTACATGCTAGCTCATCAAATTAAGAAAATTGACAAGACATACCCTCTAAAATATCTATTGTCAAAAGCAATGCTTACAAGCAGAATGACTAAATGGGTAATGATATTATCTGAACATGATATTGAGTATGTCGATTGAAAGGTAATCAAAGGACAAGTCATTGCGGACCAGCTAGTAGAAGCTCCCCTCTACACAGACAACCCACTCATATCAAAATTTCCAAATGATTCTCTTTTCAATCTCGATGTAACCGACCACTGGAAACTGTACTTTGATGGCTCTCACACGCAACATGGATCAGGAGCTGGTGTGTTCTTCATTACCCCACAAGGAGACTGCATACCAAGGTCTTATAAGTTGGCATTCCCTTATACAAACAACATCACAAAATATGAGGCTTTAACCATAGGTCTCAAAATTGCAACACAGTGGCGAATCATGGCATTAAAGGTTTATGGAGACTCACAACTTATCATTAACCAAGTCAATGGGGAATACCAAACTAAAGATGATAAGCTCACACCCTACAAAAAGGTGGTAGAAAGCCTCAAAGAGTCATTCATCAAAATTAATTTTGAGCAAATACTGAGGGTAAACAATAGAGTAGCTGATGCAATGGCAACAATCGGATCCTTGCTAGATATCCCTCACAATGTCTCGAAACATGGATTCCTAGTAGAGAAGCTTCTCGTACCCACTTTCGAGGTACCAAAGTCAGAATATGCATGCAAACTTGTTGGTCCTGGTGATATTTGGTACCATGACATCTAAACCTACCTAAGATTAGGAATCCTCCCAACTAACATCACCCCGAACCTAAAGTGCACTTTTGTCAAAAGGGCCTTATGATTCATCATCCTAGGAGAGACCCTCTTCTATAGAAGTATCAATGGAACCTTGCTATGTTTTTTAAAACCTAAGGAGGCCACGACTACTCTAGTTGAGGTACACAATGGCACATGTGGTTTGCACTCGAGTGGTATGACCTTGGCTAAGAAGTTGTTGAGAATTAGGTACTATTGGCCGATAATGGACAGAGAGGCACATGACTTTGTCAGAAGATGCCTGCAATGCCAATAACATGGAGACCTTATTCATGCATCAGCTTAAGAACTACATCCCATTATTACACCTTGGCCCTTTTTATAGTGGGGGTTCGATCTCATTGGTAAAATCTCGCTCACCTCATCCAATGGCCACAAGTTCATTATCACCGCCATTGAATATTTCATAAAGTGGTTGAAGCAATTCCTATGACCTACATCATTGGAAAATAGATATCCAAGTTCATCCTGAACTACTTAATTTGTCGATACGGTGTTCCCCAATCCATTATCTCTGATAAAGGGACACTCTTCAAGAATCAGGATGTCCGTGAGCTATGTGAAAAATTCAAAATCAAACACCGCTTTTCCACTCCATACTACCCACAAGGCAATGGCCAAGCAGAAGCTACAAATAAAACCATTATGAAAATCCTCAAGAAAATAGTCAACGACTCTGGTCATGACTAGCATTTGTAGCTAAATCCCACCTTATGGGCCTACCGCACCAACATCCGCACCCCAATAGGCACCACCCCATTCTCCCTGGTCTATGGATCAGAAGCCATCCTCCCTATCGAGATTGAGCTTTCGTCATTGAGAATATCTTTGCAAAACCTCATCATAGATGAGGAGTACAGGATTACAAGACTAAATGAGCTGGAGTTACTAGATGAATGGTGAATGGACGCCCTAAATAATCTATAGGTCTACCAGAATCGACTGAAACAGAGCTACAACAAGAAGATTAGGCAACACACCTTTCAGGTTGGTGACCTTGTACTAAAGGAGAATCAAAGGAATGTGCCCAATCTAGATACAAAAGGAAAGTTTGAACCTAACTTGCTGGGACCCTTCATCATCACCGCAAGCTATAAGTCAGGGGCATATCAGTTGTCAACACCAGAGGGCGAGCCTCTACAAGATCCCATGAATAGTTGTCATCTCAAAAAGTTTTATGCCTAAATTTTGCAAGGTATAGAACCAAAAAATACCAAAAACAGTTAGAAAAAATCCTGAAAAAATGGTTACCTTGATGAAAACCTAGCAAACAGGCATCTTGGTGACAACAAAAAAATTAAAAAATGCAAAAGTCCAAAAAAAAATAAATAAAAAAATCAGAAAAAGAATTGAAAATAGTAAAAAGAAAAAAATCGTCCTCTAGTGAAAACCACTTCAGTGGCACTTCAGACAAGTACCTTGGTGAAAACCTGGCAAATAGGTGCCAAGTGTAAATAAAGCACTCCCCATCCACCAAGATTTGCATAACTCACTCATCCATCCCATCACATTTCATTAATCATCCATACACCCATCCGCTCGCATCCATACCATAGCTTGAGTTGGTGTCCATATCATATTCCACCATAGTACTACTTGGCATGTTCCTAACGTTAGTGTGTCCTACCTTTATCGAAGTAGTCTATCGCACCATGCTGGGGCATGTTCCTATATCAACATCGGATCAAATTCGTGTATTTTCTTGAAACCTTCTCGAAACGTCAAAAATCCAAAAACATCCAAAACATATCAAAATTCAAAAACATTCAAAAAATTTGTCAAAAATCTAGAAACATCGAAAACATATCAAAATTAAAAAAAATTCAAAAAAATTCATCAAAAATCCAAAAACATCCAAAAATCCAAATCATCAAAAAAACCAAAAACATGTCAAAATATCAGAAAATCTTCAAAATTCATCATTGAGTCTTGTCAGTCTTTCACCTTGCTGAACTATGTCATCTCTGAGGTTGAACGTAGGCAAGGTTGATCTTTGATCATCCCTCGAGACATTTAGGTCAGTCCTTATGCGTCTGTCGCATTGGCAATCCATTTGTCCAACCATCTTTTCATTGAGTCAAGTTTGTTGTCAGTTGAACTACATGGTCTCTGCATATATAATGTAGGAAAGGCTAATCTATGGATCAACTCCTGAGACCCCTAGGATAGGTCTTTAAGTTAGTCTATTCATCATAAATCTTGAAAATACCAAAAACATTGAAAAATGTGAAAATACCAAAAAATAACCTCAAAACATTTGAAAAACCCAAAAAGGTGCATCCATTTCATCTCGCTTTCACCTATGATCATCTCACTCATAATAAATTCAATCGTCACTTTCACCCTTTGGTGAGTCAGTCAGAAGAGTGTCTATCAGGTTCCAAAGTGAGCACCTTATCGTCAAAGTATCAAGCCTAAGTCAGTAAGCAAGCAAGTTGGTCAACTCGGAATATCAATAGCTTATCACCCAAATCAATCCCATCAAAACCCTAATCACAACATGTCCTAGGATGAAGCTTTCCTGCGATGGACATAAGCATCAGGTACCCCACAGTAGTTAGTCTTGGCTAGCGGTATGAAGAACATTAGCTTGTTTGTTTAATTTATTTGGTATTTTTGACTTATCTTATTTTGCGCTCATTCCAAGGACCTCTCCATGATGCCTAAACAAATCAAGTTTAGAGAGAAAGGAATGGGGCACTGGTCATTATCTTTTTATCTGTTGTGCTTGTTGGATATTCTTGTAAAATAACATCGTAATGTATACTTTGTTTTGTTTGTAGGAAGGATGTTTTAGGTATCTTGTTGACCACATAAGAAGGCTTGCCTTTTTATGTTTTGGCCCGAGATGTCTAGAATATCTGAACTACATTCTGAGTAAGGTTATGTTTGTCAAAGTGTGAACAAGAGTACTCCTATCTGTTTGATGATTCAAATTCCATCGCACTAGGTACAATGCCATCCTGGTCATTTATACTTTGATGCATCATACCTATGTGTGTTATCAAACATAAAGTAATTAGCCCTTTGAAAATCCCAACTCTTGGCAAGCAATACATCATCAATCATCACCTTGTGTGGATCCTCCTTCCATTCTTCTTCTTCTTCTCCTATCTTTACTAACATTTCTATCTAAAATTGGTGTGTCACATCAAAATGTACATGAGGCTACCCATGGTCAATGACTGTCTATACATCATCAGATTTTTCTACATCAAAGAATTATATTTCATCCTCTAATCAATAGAACCACCCCTCTCGCATTTTATCGCGATCTCGATTGGAAAATCTTACATTTCCATCTGATCTCTCGAGGGGGCAATATACCAGCGTAATTCTTCTCACTGGGGCAATAGTGGGGCATCTAAAAATTCAAGAAATTTTGAACTTTGATCACATTAGTTCATTCTTTGAATCAATGCAACAAGTACATTGCTTCAAAGAGGGGCAAAATGTAGACAATGGAAAATGTACAATGTCAGTTGGACACACTTATTAACAACATTTCCTCTTAAATCATATTCTCAGCATTTCATCACATTCTATCTCTTAATTTAATAAATCACTATTTATTGAATCAAGTCTTCTTTTGTGAGTGATTAAATTAAATCAATTTAATTTAATTAACCTTGCATCCCTGTTTAATTAAATAAATCATTTTATTTGATTAAAATCTCTAAAGTCCTTTTATTAAATTAAATAAATTAAACCTTATTTGATTTAATCTAACATGTTCCTTCTTGATTAAATAAATTAAATCATTTATTTAATAAATCATTTCTTCTCAATTCTTGACTTAAAATTAATTCATAAATTTAAGTCTAAATTGTCACATTATCTAATTCTTCTTTAAGTTAATCAAATCTTAATTAACTTAATCCCTCTCCTTAAAATCCTCTAGAGAATGCAAGTGGCACAATAAATCAAATACTTTGATTTATTAATTCTCCATTTTCCCTCACATAACATCAAAAGGGAATATTCCCTTGTTTGAATTCAAAAATTCCAAGTAGATTTGTACATCCAACAAGGCATTCACTCCTCTTACATGTCCTTGTGCATTGAGCCAAGTGGCATTTATTTCATTCCTTTTTCCCTCTCACGTGTCATTTCTCAAATTTGAAATTCCACCTAATGGCATTTATCATGCACATTGACCAAAATGTGGTCATTCCTCAACCATTCACATCTTGACAAGTGGCACTTGGCCATTGGATGTTGAATGATCACACATTGCTCTATTTCATTCTCCATTCCCTTTTGGAAATCTATAAATTGGAGACTCCTCTCGTCATTCAAAAACACACAACTTTGAGTAAAATTACTATACTCAAATTCACCTTCACTTCACAGATTTCAAGCAAGGTTATTCTCTTCATTTGAGAATTAATCTTACCCATAACATCATACAGCTTGTTCAAGGATTGGGAAAGGGCTGCTTACTACACAACATGGTGGCACCAATCCACTATGATATAAAGGGTTAATCATGTTTCTTATATGCTTCTATTCAATGTTCATATTTTTCCACTCATTAGTTGCATATTTAGATATGATTAAATAATTCATAGGGATGTCTAAGTTTGCTGGTTTTAACTAACTTTCATGCTAACAACGTGAAATTGTTTAAGCCATATCTTGCAGGATTTTGATGTCCACAAAGTCCAGTCTTGCTTTGAGGTTCGCAAGGTGTTTGGGATGAGTTGTTTGATGAAGGCATATGGGGCACATGGTTAACAATGTAATGTGGTGAGGTTGAGATTAAAGTGACCACCTCCTAGTAGACAATGATATGTTCTTTACAGACAATGAAATGTTCTTATCAGATTGTATATATGTATTTGTAGACAATGATATATTCTTATCAAATTGTATGCATGTATATATATACATACTATCTGATAAGAATATATCATTGTCTGCAAATAGTGATCATTGTATTTACAGATAGTGATATGTTCTTATCAGATTGTATGTATATATTTATAGACAATGATATATTCTTATCAGATTGTATGTATATATATACAATCTAATAATAATATATCATTGTCCGCAAATTGAACTCATTCTATTTGCGGAAAATGATATATTCTTATCAATTTGTATATAATTGTCGATCACTAGTTCTTTCTTAATGATTAATGTTCTACTAGCACTATAGCTTATACCATCGATTATCACAATCTAACCACATTGAACTACACTCTTAGCTGCTCTATTAGCCTCTAAGTTAACCCTCTATAGAATTCATATTATTTCAAACAAATCTAGTTACACGTGACCCTAAAGTTTCCATAATAATATTGTTATTTTCATTTCATTCTAACAGAATAACTTTGCAATAAAACAATATACTAATACTATATTCTTACTACATATGATAACTACCCTAATAGTTTGTTCATCTAACTTTCAGCCATATATATAAAATCACATAGTTTTCTATATTACTAGGTCATTGCCAAAGTAAAGTCAAAGACTTTACCTGTCATTAACCCTTAATACCTTATGTTGATTGTAGACAAATCCTCGCATGCCTTCCATTAAGAGACCAATGTAGTTAAATATATTCCTCGAATCAAATAAGCATTTGTAAGAACAAAATACGTATGAAAACTATAACGCCCCGCCACGCAACCCTAGAGGAAGTTGCAATTTACTAAATAAACGAACTAATTTTTATTTTTTATTTTTTTAAAAGTATAATAAATAAGAAAGTTCGCTACACGTTGCAACAACCCCTAGGGTTACGAGACTGAGGTTACTTAATAACCCACGAACTACATTCATGAAAAGATACCACAACATCTAAAAGCTTAAGAAAAGAATAACACATATATTCCATACAAGATAACTCATCAGAGAGAATTAAAGATACCATGAGATCTCTTTTACAGTAAGATTACAACACTCATTCCCCGAATGAGGTAAACCCAAAAGCATGAATACATATTACAATTTCCACCTCAAGAACAAAGAGGGGTAACAAATAACAAGATTACATAAATGAATAAAGCATACAAAATAACTAGATCCCACGAGCTCTTCATCTGGAAAACTCGTCAACACGAACAAGAAGAAAGCCCAACGGAGTAAGGTGCACACCACCCGACCATGTGGAACCCAAAGGTCCACCCCCCGTGCTAGGAGATAGTAACAAGGTAACATGACAAGACCAACGACCTCTAGACACAGGCTGGAATCAAACTGATTCAACTGATACAAAAATAACTCAAGTACAACTCAAGATCAACGCACGTACAACTCAATTACATCACAAGTACACCAGGCACAACTCTAAAAGAGTTACATTACTTCCAAGTATGACAGGTCAGGTATGATAAGAAAACCAAACACAACAATCAAGTACCCACTACAGGGATACTATAACGTCACTGACATGAATCACATTGCAATAGATGACACTCGAATAAAACTCCTTCCCAAGGTTATCCAGTTTACCCTTCACGGCTCTGGCCCCTAATGGAAGTCACTTTTCACTTTACAACATACATTCAAAACAATACCACGGAAAACCCAAGAACAAACAACAGATAAGACGATCACTCCAATACCAGGAGGAAACATAAGTCAAGCCCTTCTCCAAACACTGGAGGAAATAAGCATAACAAAACCACTCCTTACAAGGAGCCACTATTTCTATAAACCTCTCCTTTCACAGGAGGCACAACGTATCCCCGTTCATGGAAACCGGGTAGATCATTGACACAGCCACAAGTACTAATCACGTAACTAACAAAAGGTTGAATTCACAACAACAACTTCCAAACTCAAGGGTTCACTTGAAGACTTACAATCCAAGATACTTAACCCATTACCTCAATCATGAACACAAAGGAATAAATCACACCAGCACTTGCAAAGAATAAACTAACTTTGGATACCTTAAATCCACTTCCTTAATCTAATCCATAAATCTAATGATGCAATGAAACCAATTAACCAACGCCTCTTTCAGACGAGGAACAATATAGATAACCCAAATATTAAATCACATAATTGCTCTTCCAATAGTAATAAAATCAACATGAACTTCATTCTTTCCCAAGATAGGTTGATACATGATATGACAACCCACTTAATTTAACCCTTTACGAAAGATTTTAACAAACTAAAGACATATTTAATCCAAATGCCAATATAAAAATACGAAGGAAGTAATCACTGACACAAATGAAACATCTACCTTTGGATATACTAAATCCATTTTCTTTTCAAAGGATCTCACATACAAATATACTAATTGTCTTCACAGAATAATAAACTATTAAAATCAATTGGTTCAACCGTTGTAGCGAAGGAAGAATTCTAGCTTAATAACTAACTCAATTCCCTTGACTACTTTAAACCCAACATAATCCTGTGCCTTTTATAGAATTCAATAATTTATAGTTTTAACAATTCTAATTTAATATTACCTCCTTCAGATACATGCCAAAATTTAACCCCAATATGTAATCCTATAATTACTCTTTCAATAATAAGAGAAACAACATTTTAAACAGGCAATTTTAATCATAACTACACCTTCTTTCCATTTCCTAAATCCACTTTATTCAATTAAAATTCACTAGCTTGTTGCCATATTAAATCAGATTTACCAATATCCCTTTTCGACATAAGAAGATTTTTAAACTAATATTCAATTTACTTAATCACTGGTAATAATGTAAATAATTATTTACTTGGTCATTTCAGACATACTCCTTCACATCACCTATTTCTACTTTCCAAAATAATTCATTTAAACCTTAATTAATTTCACTAATAAATATATTATCTGAAATTCAATAGTTGTCTTTTCCCAAAATAATATTTTAACTCAATTCACTAATATGACTATTGCACCTGATTTATAATTTTCTCATTTAACTCTAAATCAAATAGTTAATTTGAACTGTTGAGCTATTGAACTTAATCTAAGTTTCTCAAATACATTTAATTTCAACATCATTAAAACTATATTTTAATACATATGTATTTAAAAATCTATACACATATATTAAAATAAAAGCCACAACTAAATATTTAAAATTCTAAAGGTTCGTCTATACCCATTTATGTTAACACAATTTATTCTTTTCCGAACTATAACATCTTAATTCCACTATTTTAGATATAACCTAGGGTCAAGTATTTAATCCTCCAAAGTTTGCAATAAAATAAACCCCATTCCATCGATTTAAAAAATAAATGTCATCTTAAAATGAAACTCTCTCATTATGATTAACAAAAGAAACCATTAATTAGACTTTCCCAATTGCATTTAAATTATGCCCTCGTTTAACCTATATTTCAAAACTACACAATGTGTATATAATTATCCCTATTGCATCATTTTAATTTTGGGTAAAAAAACAAAGCATACCGAATATTATATACTAAAATATTAAACATAATATGTATATATTATTATTTATATACATATTATTATTTAATATTTTAATAATATAATACTGATATATATATTACAAATGTTTTTATTTTACAAAACATAAAATCTACAAAAATTCTCATTGTTCAGGCGAACCCTGCCTGGGATCGCGCATTACATTCTAGGGCAAAACGGCGGCCAAGTTTATTGTAGGTCGGCGGCCAAGAAACCACAGCCGAACCAAACCCTTCGGCCGACTGTGGGTAACACAGTCGGCTCCCCTAAGGGCACCGACTGTGTTACACACAGCCGCGCCAAGAGTGGCGGCCGGGCGGTGGGGAAGTAAGGTATGGGGGGCTGCGTGGAGGTTCTGCCTCCACAGCCGTCCCCTGTATGGGGGCGGCGGTGGGGGCAGCGCCTCCCACAGTCCCCCCAATACACATAAAACAATACAATAAAAATAAAAACCGAAACCCTAGTTACTTACTGCGGATTTTTGACTTCGCCAATGGCGATTTTTCCAGTATGACAATAAATTTCGAATATTTTATATTTATATATATATTTTATATATATGTATATATTTGTATAAATGTTGATCATATATGCAAATTCATATATGTATATATAAAGTATATATATATATATATAGATAGTTTTAGCAAAACAGTCAAATTGAAGAACCAGGAAATGTCCAAATCTTACAAGGAATTTTAACAGGTAATTTTATTTATTTTTAAATAGATTTCTCAATAGAATTCTCCAATTTTAGCATAGGGAAAAGAAAGAACAAACCACAGAAATTCTAACATGGATTCAGTCTAGAAAACAATTAGGGTTTAAATTCATAATTTCCAACAGCAACTTATATCGTGAATCATTTTCAACATGAACAAAATTTAACAAGAAGAAAACCTGTTTCAGAAAGTTTGCGAGATGGGCCAAATGATGCAAGTCTCCTCCTCAGATCCAAGCTCCTTCTCTTTTTCCAGAAGTTTGATAAGATCCACAAAGGTGCCATGATTCCTCTTCACAATCCATTTCCTCCATGCAACTTCAAAAACCCCCAAAACCCTAAATTCTTCCCTTCTCCATCTTTTTCCATTTCTTCATGTCCCCCAAATTTTTCCCAAAAAACCAATTAATAGCCAAAAAGAAAATATCTCCTCAAACCCTAAAGTCAAACTTTTGAAAGTAACCCTATTTTCTAATTTTTGTCTTTTTCTAATTTCTAGAAATAACATTTAAACCTTTTCTTAAATTTACAATTTAATTCAATTCAAGAAACTTATAATCACTAAAGTGCATAAATACTTCATTTCAACATAGTTAATTTAAGTAATCTAATAAAATAAATCAAATCCAAGATTTGATTATTTTATTAATTACATTAAATTAATCCATAAATAAAATAACATTTTCATAAACTTTCAATTTAATTTAATTTAAGAAAAACTACAATTATCAAGATGCATACATAACTTCTTTTCGACATAATTAATTTAAATAAATTAATAAAATAAATCAAATCCAAGATTTATTTATTTTATTAATTACATTAAATTAGTCTTTAAATAAAATAACATTTTCCACAATATAATCGGGTTAATTAAATTAACAATTTAACCACATAGTAATTTATTTAACTTTTCTAACTTGCAATATAATAAAATCAAAGTAAGAGAACAATAATATTTAATTCAACAACCCAGACCAAAATCGACGACACACACAAGACTAGGGTGATGGCTTGACAGAAGAAACCTAGCTACTATCTCCCAATCAACTATCGTTGGCAATGGACACGCTCAGACCTGTGAAACCAGGTGGAGTCAGTGTCTTGTACCTATCAACCTGCGAACAATAAAATATCGTACATGTATATCCGCATCATAGAAAACACACCGTGAAGAGGGAATCACGAAATTGCAGGGCGCTCGCAAGCGAGTGATGCAATCCCGTCCCCTTCACCCATACAATGCTACTAACTGACAAATTTTAACATCAATAGTTTAATCCGAACATAAACATCATTAATTCAAATATTTGCAATGCTAATCTAAGCATATCATAATGACAACATCTAAATAATATACCACCACATCAAAGTATAACGAGCACATTATTATGCAAGCAATGATCAATAAAAATCGAGTACCACACTCCAAGCACTAACAGAAAACACAACACAACCAACAGGACACTGCTGGGTCCAAAAGGCAAAATGGAGGGGTCTTACATGAAAACAATACAACATAAAATATAAACAAGTCATAAAACATTAAGAGAAAAATGTCCCTATAGAGTTTATTATGTTAATAAACACAGCTTCCATGGTATGTTGATAATCGACATACTTGGTTCACCTCTTGACGCTCCTGCTTGCCTGCAAAACAATTGTAATAAACGGGGGTAGTAATTGGTACTCGTAACATTCCCACATCAAATCATCCTTACAATATTGCATGGACAACAATAAGAGTTTTGATTGGAGCATTAAAATCCACAATGTTCTGATCCAATGTATGAAGCTGAAAATAACAGTGTATATAAATTTGTATATACATATACATGTACATGTATATGTATATGTATATGCATGTACATATACATATACATGTACATATATACATATGCATGTACATGTACATGTATATGTATATGCATGTACATATACATATACATGTACATATATACATATGCATGTACATGTACATGTACATGTATATGTATGCACATGTACATGTATATGTATATACATATACATATACATGTGCATGTGCATGTACATGCATATGTATACATATACATATACAGAGTACATGTATATGTATATGTATATGTATACATATACGTATGCATTTACATGTATATGTATATACATATATGTAATAAAACTATTGAAACACATATAGAAAGTGGAAGAAAACAAACTATATCACATCATACAATGATGTGATATGATTACATAATGGATAATGCTCATTTGAACAATTGAGTGAAAACTGAATAATTTGTATGCCTCAAAATACTACAAACACTCAGTACATAAATATATAAGAGTATATTGAATAATGAAACATACAACATTAATGTAAATCCAGTAAGCTGATAAATAAAAACATGTATTTAGTTATTCTGGTTGTACCAACATGAATAAGTTGCCTTTTAAGAGGAATGTGCATAGGTAGCATTTGTAAGCTCTGAATTTTGCAGAGGATATTGAGGGAATGACCGTGGAAATTCTCTCTTATAAAAACATTGGAGTGTGCTTGATAAAATAGGTGGCTTGCATAAATTCAGTCTATTATAATACATTTTTAGTTTTCATTATATATGTACTGAGCTGAATTTTGTAGAGGATATGTAGTGAAAGCATAGGAGAATTCATACTCAAAATGAAACTGGAAATTCCCTCTTATAAAATCATTTGAATGTGCATATTGAATGCATTGAATTGTGGTGATTGAATTTCAAATCTCAATTTTCCTGCCAAATAATCGGTCTATTCATACTATAGTGGCCACTCCTGTCTAATTTCAATGGTGCGTAATTTAAAAAAAAAAAGCCTATTTAAAATTATCAATTAACCTATTTCAAGTTACGTTTGTATGTGGGCCCGATCAAAATATCACGTTGGTCCACTAGGAGGTGGTCAATTTAATCTCAACCTCACCACATTACATTGTTAACCGCATGCCCCATATGCCTTCATCAAACCACGCGTATGTCTCAACCTCACCACCTACACTTGTTAACCACGTGCCCCATTTGGCTTCATCAATGCACCAAAAAATTCTAACCTAACCCCCAATTGCTAAGAGTGCAATTCAATGTGGTTAGATGTGATAATCGATGGTATAAGCTATAGCGATAGTAGAACATTAATCATTAAGAAAGAACTAGTGATCGACAATAATATACAAACTGATAAGAATATATCATTGTATGCAAATAGAATGATTTCAATTTGTAGACAATGATATATTATTATTAGATTGTATATATATACATACAATCTAATAAGAATATATCATTGTCTACAAATATATACATACAATCTGATAAGAACATATCACTGTCTGCAAATACACTAATATAATAATCCACAATCTTTTGATCCAATGTATGAAGCTGAAAATATATACATACAATCTGATTTTTTTATTCACAAACACTGAAACATAGTGTACTTGGTGATACCACACAATTTGGTTAGATTGTGATAATCGATGGTATAAGCTATAGTGCTAGTAGAAATCATTAAGAAAGAAATAGTGATCGATAATTATATACAAACTGATAAGAATATATCATTGTCAGCAAATAGAATGATTTCATTTTGCAAACAATGATATATTATTATCAGATTGTATATATATACATACAATCTGATAAGAATATATCATTGTCTATAAATATATACATACAATCTGATAAGAACATATCACTGTTTGCAAATACAATGATCACTATTTGCAGACAATGATATATTCTTATTAGATAGTATGTATATATATACATGCACACAATCTGATAAGAATATATCATTGTCTGCAAATACATATATACAATCTGATAAGAACATTTCATTGTCTGTAAAGAACATATCATTGTCTACTAGGAGGTGGTCGCTTTAATCTCAACCTCACCACATTACATTGTTAACCACGTGCCCCATATTCCTTCATCAAACCACGCGTATGAGTTTACTTAACTGCGGCTTGTTGTGCATCTTTAAGCCCTAAACTCATCATCTCCTGCGGATTTCTTGTCAGATTACAATTTCCAAACAAACACTCATCCCAAAAACCCAGATCTCTCATCCCAGAAACCGTGTGAACCTCAAAGTAGGACTAGATTCACATGTGCGAAATCTAAGGATGGATTTAGTTCAGATTTGGTATGGCATGAATCGACGAGCCCGATTCTCAAGCAAGCCTTATTGTTACAAGATTAAGACTATTAATAGCTGGACAGTATGATCTCCACCTCCATCTCTTCACAGAAGCCCCAAGTTTGCCAGAAAAGAAAGATGGTATTCATGTTTGGAGTTGACTGCCATTGCACTAGGGAGTCAGGAATGGCCCAGTGCAGAAGGATTTTTAACATTTCAGACCCAACAATAAGGAATGTAGTTGTCAACCTAGTCTCTGAGGTTTTGTCTCTTGATCAACACTAGTGCGACGGAAGAATCTATGAGCTCATACTATGCGCATTAGTGGACATAACCGAGGCCAGGGAAGTCATGGTTGAGCGGCTCGACAGATTCATAGAAATTGGTAACGCCGAGGCCGTAGCCAATGCCATTCTGAACCTAAGTGATGAGTGCTGGGTCAGCTTCCTAAAGTATTATTTTGACCCAGCAATATTGAACATGGTAGAAGATGAGTAGGAAAATGATGAGGAGGAGGTAGAATCTTAAGAGGACGATGCAGACAAAGATCTAGCTAGTGCCCGTTGGGTTGTAGCAGATAAATTCCGTATTGATGCATGGGAAGTATTTAGAGCAGGAGTCAAAAACGCCAACATGGACACCTTCTCCAACTTCATGCTATCCGACTTGGCTTGGCTCAACGGTGTTCGATTACAATGGTTGACCAGGATGGGAGACATCCTTGCAATAATTTTCTTGCTCATAGAATGAGCAAGGTTTGTCATTTTGTTCTAGACCTGTAAAAGCCAAATTTGAATGTACATGGGAGTTACCCCCTTTGGTAACACTTATCTATATAATAAAATGCCATCATGATAATGCAGGGATTCAAAGAGAATAAACAAAATCTGTAAACCCATTAACCCATATGCTGAAACCCCTCAATAATTTGGGGTTAAAACTGTAAACCCATAAAATTTCGTTATTATACTTGGTAAAAATTCTATCAAGTTCTGTTTGAATCACATTACATGTGATTATTTCATAAAATAATGTCAAAAAAAAACATAGTAGGCAAAACCTTGATTACATAGACAAATTAATTCATGAGGGATCACATTTAAATGAGTCACATGTAAAAAGAAATCATTACAGTCAAACCCAGGCAAACCCTTGATGGCATTGATAGAATAATTCATGAGGGATCAATTTTGTACCAGTCACATGTAAAACAAAATGATTACAGTCAAACCCAGGCAAACCCTCAATGGAATTGACAAAATAATTCATGAGGGATCAATTTTGTACCAGTCACATGTAAAACAAAATGATCATAGTCAAAGCCAGGCAAACCCTCGATGGCATTGACAAAATAATTCATGAGGGTTCAAGTTTGTAATAGTCACATGTAAAATGAAATGATTACAGTCAGTTATCTCAACACCATACAAAGAAATTCACTCAAACACCATCGACGCCAACGAAAACCTACTGTTCTACAAACAAACTTGCAGGTGAAGAGAGGTGGAGACATTAGCTACAATGTTTGGGTGTCAGACGAAGTCACCATGGCCGCACGAGCTTGCGTCGACGGCGGGAGAGAGGAGACAATGATGAAAAAATTGCGGGAGATGATGAGTTTAGGGCTTAAAGCTACCCAACAACTGGGGGCTAGGTTATAAGTTTCTGGTGGGTTGATGAAGGGATTCGAAGAGAATCAACAAAATTTGTAAACCCATTAACCTATATGCTGAAACCCCTCAATAATTTGGGGTTAAAATTGGAAACCCATAAAATTTCATTATTATACTTGGTAAAAATTCCATCAATGTTCTGTTTGAATCACATTACATGTGATTATTTCATAAAATAATGTCAAATAAAATCATAGCAGGCAAACCCTCAATTGTATAAACAAATTAATTCATGAGGGATCAAATTTGTACCAGTCGCATGTAAAAAGAATTGATTACAATCAAACCTAGGAAAACCCTCGATGGCATTGACAAAATAATTCACAAGGGATCAATTTTGTACTAGTCACATGTAAAACAAAATGATTACAGTCAAACCCAGGCAAACCCTCGATGGTAGTGACAGAATAATTCACTAGGGATCAATTTTGTACTAGTCACATGTAAAACAAAATGATTACAATCAAACCCAAGCAAACCCTCGATGGCATTGATAGAATAATTCATGAGGGATCAATTTTGTAACAGTCACATGTAAAACGAAATGATTACAGTCAGTTGTCATAGCACCATATAGAGAAATTCACTCAAACACCATCGACGCCAACGAAAACCTACTATTCTACAAACAAACTTGTAGGTGAAGAGAGGTGGAGACATTACCTGCAACGTTCGGGTGTCAGAAAAAGTTGCCATGGCCGAACGAGCTCGTGTCAATGGTGGGAGAGAGGAGATGATGATGAAAAAACCATGGGAGACAATGAGTTTAGGGCTTAAAGCTGCCCAACAACTAGGGGTTAGGTTAGAAGTTTTTGGCACAGTGATGAAGACGAATGGGGCACGTGGTTAACAAGCGCAGGTGGTGAGGTTGAGACATACACGTGGGTTGATGAAGCATATGGGGCATGTGGTTAACAATGTAATGTGGTGAGGTTGAGATTAAAGTGACCACCTCCTAGCAGACCCACGTGATATTTTGACCAGGCCCAAATACAAATGTAATTTATAATAGGTTAATTGATAATTGTAAATTGGCTTTTTTATAAAATATTATTGGATTTAGAATGAACAGGTATGGGCGAAGTCATGAAAATGTAGCGGGCAGAGGTTTAAAAACACCTTTTTTTAGCACTTCTCATTTGACAGGTTCTACAAAAGGTATTTTAAATACCCACAAACCAAATTTTTCTTTTTAAGGTCCTAACTCGCTTACGAAGAAGACCAATTTTTTTTTTAAAAAATTGGACCTATTTTGCACTCTGCACGAATGCGCGAAGTTAGCCCTGGCGGCTACTGGTACGATTCCCCTACATGACCACTACTATTAGGGAGCTTAATATTTTATCTCTCTCCTTCATAGCCGGTTTGTTGAACACTATGATTATGGGTTATAGGGACATGGTTATTAGAGGAAAGATTGATATGTGGGAGGAGGAGCCGGTTATGCATAGGTTGGATAAGCTTGAGAAAAACTCTATGATGATGGAGAGTTCTCCATGGTTTGAGATGTATGGGAATGAATTTGGATGGGGACGACGTGTGGTAGTTCAAAGTGGGATGGCCAATCATTTTGATGGGAAGGTGTCTTCTTATCCTGGTAAGGAAGGGCTGGGCTTAAGTGTCACAGACTAAGCTTTGACCGATCAATATTATTTTACCTTTTCCGTTTTCCTTTTTCTTTCATCATCACCATTGTAGTGAGATGTGTTTGTCCTGCAGTATTTTCGCATCAACTATTAGAGAGTATTGTGCACTCTCAGCAAAGCCAAGACATTACCATTTGCAGCAGATAGTCATTGCATTCATAATTACTTACAATAGCCACTACCTTCATAATTAATAGAACAGTTTAGATTTTACAATAAATTTATTTTTAATATTAAAGATGATGGTTAATTCAACAAAAATAATTGATCTTTATTGTTATTTAAGTTGTTATTTATATAAAATATCTAACATTTATTTACTTTCGTATTTACTCATCCTTCAATATTATATGAAAATGAAGTTTATTTTTATTCCTTAGAAAATGTTTTAATCAATTTATTTCTTCAACTTTATTAAAATTCCTATAACATCTTTAATTTTTTTAATGATAATTAAATGCTTTATGAGTAGAGTATAATAATGGATTAAAATCTTAATAGTATAATATTTGTAATAAGAGTTTATATTGAACCATGGATTGAATTTATATTAAAGTCCGTTGAGTAAAATATTTGATATTGCATTTCTTAGTGGTTAAATTTTCAAAGAACTTTTATAGATTAAAATATTACATACTATTATTTGCTTAATGTATTATTTTAGAGTGTATTTGCATTATTGACTATTGTATAGATTTATTAAAAAAATAACTCTATAAATAAATTTAATATTTATTTTAATTTGAATTTGAAATATATATGTTTAATTAAATTTATATCTAATCAGTCAAATGTATTAGGATCCAACATTAAAATTTTGATAATGGATTAAAATCTTAATAGTATAATTAATTTGCAAGCCTTAAATACCTTAATGGATTACTTTAACATAGTATATCTATTAATATTATATAGAAAATGGTATCCAACATCTAACAATATTGGTTATACTAATGGTGTCATACTATAGTAAATTAATGGATTAAATATTTAATAGAATGATTGTAAGGTTATTATTTTTATTTATTTTTAAAGGTTATTATTGTATAGATTTAGTATTTAACAGATTTTAATAATTTAAAATAAATGTTATATTTTTGTATATAAATAACAATTTATATGGGGTGAATTACTATGTTTAATATTTGGAATTATGTTTTTGATAAAAAGTAAGGTAATGTTTCAAGGTATTTTAATGATCTTCTATGTGTCTATTAAAGAGTTGAGTAAAAGATTTGATATTGCATTTCTCAATGGTTAAGTTTTTAAAAAAAAATTATAGATTAAAATATTACATATTGTTATTTTCTTTATGTATTATTTTACAGTGTTAATGTATTATTGACTATTGTATATATTTATCCAAAAATAACTCTATAAATAAATTTGATATATATTTTTTAATTTGAATTTGAAATAAATATTTTTAATTAAATTTATATCTAACCAGTCAATGTATTAGGATCCAACATTTAAAATATGATTATGGATTGAAAACTTGATAGCATAATTAATTTACAAGCCTTAAATACCTTAATGAATTACCTTAATATAGTATATCCATTAATATTACATAGAAGATGCTATCCAACATTTAATAATATTGGTTATATTAATGGTGTCATACTATAGTAAATTAATGCATTAAATATTTAATAGAATTATTGTAATGTTACTATTCTTAAGGTTATTATTGTATAGATTTAAACTAAAAGAGGGGTAAAATTTTATTCAAACTAAAACATAAAAGTACAAAGCAAGGGCATTAGACACCCCTGACAATCTCCACTAAGTATTGAAGTTTTAATCCATTATCATATTTTAAATGCTGGATCCTAATACATTGAATGGTTAAATATAAATTTAATTAAAATATTTATTTCAAATTCAAATTAAAAAATATTAATTTTATTTATAGATATATTTTTTGATAAATCTATACAATAGTCATTAATGCAAATACACTTCAAAATAATATATAAAGTAAATAACAATATGTAACATTTTAACCTATAAAAATTCTTTGGAAATTTAATCATTGAGGAGTGCAATATCAAATATTTTACTCAAACCTTTTATAAACACGTAGAATATGGTTTCATATAGTCATTAAAATACCTTGAAACATTACCTTATATTTTATCAAAAACATAATTTCAAAACTAACTATAAATTAACCCATATAGACTATTATTTATATAAACTATATAACATTTATTTAAAATTATTAAAATTTATTAAATACTAAATCTATACAATAATAACCTTAAACATAAATAAAAATAATAACCTTATAATAATACTATTAAATATTTAATCCTTGAATTGTGAGAATTAAGCAAAAGATTTGAATTTCCAGTGGTGCAAGATTCTTCAAACAAACAACAGGGGGTGTTAGGCTATTTTGAGAATATTATGAGATATATCCATTTAATGTTTTAATAAAATCGGTCTGCGTTTTTTCGGCGTTTTCAGTTTTTCGGCTTGTTTCTCTCCCTTCGGGCAAGTCTTTCTGGTGATGACTATGAAAGGTAGCGAACCACGAGGAAGGACAATGATGCTTTCCCAGTGACGGCGAGGGTATAGGTGTGTCCATTCCTTGCTTCTTTAATTTATATTATTTGATGGAGACACCTCCTTCTCCCCTCTGCCGCTCGATAGAGACTGTACCCCCCATCTCCCCCTCAAATGTACCTAGGGCTTCTAAGGTCTCAGACATTCATAGCATAGATACCTCCACCAAACCTAGACCCAAGTTGTTCTCAGAGGCAGTGGCCAATTATGGTATTGCCATTGACATGAGCGCGAGGTTTAACCTGTCGATCGTCCATGGCACCAGCGAAACTGGTAAGAACACTGGGGATGTTCCCCTACCCTTCTCCATTTCTCCTAATCCTGAAATGCTAATAGAAATTGGGAAAGAAAAAACTAGGTTAAGGAACTCGGCTATTTTTTTCTCTGGTGTTGAAGTTGATAAATGCCCTCCTAGAAAATTTTTAGATGACTTGTTCCATAACTACTGGAGCTTAAAACTTGGTCTCCACATTTTGTTCTGCAGAAAAATTCAGAAAGTTTTATATGTGATCTTCTTTGCTAATCAGGAATCCCAAGCTGAAGTACTTAAAAAATAGTACTGGACCATCGGGTCTACCTCCTTTCGTGCCTTGGCTTGGTCTCCTGAGGCCATTCTTGAGGAATTTCTTGCCCTCTCTACCCCACGGTGGATATTAGTTAAACAAATCCCACCATTCCTATTGAGATTCATTCCCCAACTGATTGAACTGCTCAGTAAGGTCATTCGAATGGATGAAACTGTTAGGTTGGTTCCTCATATGGATGCCAGGATACTTGTCTCCTTGATTCTTGGTAAAGAGATTTCGTTAAACATTAACATTAATATATCTGAGGATAATTATTCTTGCCCTATTGAAATTCTTGGAGGTCTGAAAGCCTGCTTCTTATGTAGAAGAGAAGGGCATCTGAGGAGGGACTGCCCCATTCTCAAAAAGAAACCTTTTCCGGCTAAACCCTCACCACACCTGAACCCCTTTGCTCCTTCTAACCCCAACTCATAACCCTCTGTGATCAAAACCACACACTCTGTTGAAATCCCAACCTCATTCTCACCACGACCTCCAACTCCCCATCCTTCCCTGCTACCCCTCCCTCCCCTTCGCTCCCGATTGTCTCCCTGTCCCCTCAAATTGAGTCTCAAAATGAAGGATTCCAAGCCATAACCAGATTCTCCAATAAATGCAGGAGGAGAACCAATAAATAGGTCAACTCCTCCACTATGGTCTCCCAGTCCTTAGACCTCCCTCCCATCTCTATCATGGACAACTTTATCCTAACCGCTTCTCAGGAATATCATATCAGCTCCCCTCCTTCAAGCTCAAGCAAAAAGGACCCTTCTGGCAATTTCATTGGCACAACCCCCCCTAGAATTTCCCTCACAAGGTGTTCAGAGAGCTGGGTGATGATTGTCTATTGGAGATCATCTCGACCCATAACCGTTCCGCTAATCCCCCTAATCTTCCCCCCAAGCAGTCAATGGATGTGGATATCCCTTCCCCCAATGATTATGAGAATGATGATGAATTCATCAGAAATCTCCCCTCATCTAAATGATAGGGAAGACCTCTGGGTTCCAAAAATAAAAATCCCTCCAAGAAAAAACAAGGGAATACCCTTCCTGTTGCTAAAACCCCAATCTTGGGATCGACAGACTAGTGCTCTCCCCCCCGTATGTCTCCTCATGAACTGCACCTCATGGAACATAAGGGGGCTTGAATCCCTGGATAGGAAGTTTTTCATTAAGCATTTTTCAAATAACTCTATGGATTTCTTAATGCTGCAAGAAATTAAAGCTACTGGATTTGTTCTTGAATCCAACCTTAATTTCCTTTGGAAGGATGCTATCAAATTCCATACCAATCACCCTAGGGGTAGGGGAGGGGTTGCGCTACTGGTTAACCTGAGATGGGAGAAGTTTATCACTGGTAATGGGATGTCCCCTTGTAATAGAGTTGTATGGATCACTATCAACTACAATAACAATGTCTTTTGCTTATGCTCAATTTATGCTTCAAATGACTATAGGGAGAGAGTGAACCTTTGGGATTGGCTGGCTACGCTCCCTAGAATCCCATGGTTCATGGGAGGGGACTTCAATATGATTGAATCCCAGGAAGATAAAGCTGGTGGTAATCCGTTTGCCTGGAAAGACCCTAAAAAATTCCATTGGAATAGAATGAAAAATAAAAAAAATCTCTTTGACCCTTTAACCGGAAGTAAAGACATGAATTCGGGCATAGGGTATACCTGGTGCAACTTTTAATAGGGTCCTTCTAGAATATACTCTAGACTGGACCGATTCTATGCTAATAAAAATTTCTTCTCTATCTTACCGGATAATCTTGGCAACTTTGTCCTCATCACCCCCACTCCCCTCTCTAATCATCACCCTTTCTCCATACGTTTTAAAGCCAACACCTCCCTTGTGATCACCAAAGCCTCCAATCCCAAGTTTTTTCTGAACACTAGTATTCTCAAGGATGAGGACGCTCTTGCTACCATCCATATCATTAGCCTCATCAATAAGAACAACTTCACTTCCATCTCTCACACCGAGAGATAGAACATGAACATTCTTGCCTGGCAGAACCTGTTAAAAACCATAGGCCAAAAAGGAGCCAAAGACTATAGATTCACCAAAAAAAATCTCCCCTCTGACCTTCAGAGAGCTGAGGCTAACATCCAAGCCAACCCCTTTGACAATGATCTCATCTCCCATGTGCTTATGTCTAAAGAATCCCTTAGATAGCACCAACAGGTTAAAATTAGAGGAGCCAAAATTAGGTCATGTGTTCACTGGCTCCTGTTGGGGGATAGGGGATCAAAATTCTTCTTTAACCTTCTCAAACACAAGCACTCCAATGAGAATATTGAGAGAATTATTGTTAACAATCAAGAAATTACTGACCTTGACAGTATCAAAAAGGCCTTTGCAGACTTTTACAAGGATCTCTTTACCTGTGAAGACTTGGTGGAGGCTACCTCCCTTAGGAATCAATGCAAAAATCTTATCCCTAATAGGATCTCCTCTATGGATGCTGACTTGCTATCTAAAGGCATCTCCCTAGAGGAAATTGACAAGGCCATTAACTCCCTTAACAATGAAAAGGCCCCTGGGCCCGATGGTCTCCCTGCAGAGTTTTACAAGGCCAACTCGGATTGGATTTGCAAAGATCTTCTTGAGCTCTACTCGGAAGCCCTTGATAGGGGATCCCTAGGTAGCTCCATCAACTGTGGTATTATTAAATTAATTCCTAAGGATGGAGACAAAGCTCTCCTCAAAAATTGGAGACCTATCACCCTCCTCAATGTCTCCTATAAATTTTTTGCCAAGATCCTGGCCCTTAGACTTGAGAAAATCTTGCCTAAGAATGTTTGCTCTACCCAAACTGGGTTTATTAAAGGTAGGTATATTCTTCAGAACCTGATCACTAGCTAGGAAGCAATGAATTGGGCCAACTTCTCTCAGCAAAACTCTGCTATGTTTCTCCTAGAGTTCAAAAAGGCCTATGACAGGGTTGAATGGAACTTTATCTCCATGATGCTTGAGGCTTTTGGATTTCCTTGTACTTTCTGTAAATCTGTGAAAATGTTACTTAATGATGCTTTTGCCCAGATTGATATCAATGGCTCTCTCTCTGACCCCTTCCCCCTGGGTAGATCCATCAGGCAAGGTTTCCCCTTGGCCCCTGCTCTCTTTGTTATTGCCTCTGATGCCCTTTACTACATTCTTAGAGATAACTCTATTTCCCCTGCTATTAAGGGCATAACTCTCCCTAATAACAAAGAGCTCATAAACTTCCAATTTGTTGATGACACTGCTATCTTCTTTGAAGCCACTTCCCACAACTTTGAAGCCCTACAAAACAAGCTCAACCTCTTTTTCTCTATCTTTGGTGCTTGGGTTTCTCACCCCAAATCTATATGTCTGGGATGGGGTGAACAACCCCCTGACTAGTTTAAAAGCTATTACTTTCAATGGGGAGGCTCACAGAAAATTGTGAGATATCTGGGCATACCCTTCTCTATTGACCCCTCCCTTAAGGATATGTGGTCTTGGGTGAAAGAGAAGATCACTAATAAGCTGGATAAGTGGCACAATAGGTCCTTATCCTTGGCTGGTAGAGTTCAGGTCTGCCAAAAAAAATTCTCTCTTCCTACAATATCTACTATATATCTGCTTGGATGTTTAGTAACTATCAAATTCTGGAAATTCAAAAATCCATAAGAAAATTTCTTTGGTCGGATGGTAAAGGCAATAGGAAAATGCATGTTGTTAAATGGGATTGGTGTCATACTTACAAAATCATAGGGGGTTTGGGCCTGAAGGACCTTAAACTCCAAGGGATTTCCTTTGTCGCCAAATGGATTTTTCACTCTATGGAAGGCAATGATCCTTGGATGGTCCTTATTAGAAACAATATTGAAAGAGGACTCCCCAAAAATACAAAGCACTGGAAAAATCTGCCCTTCAATGATCTGATTATCAGAGACTTTCCTATTTCTGTGCATGGATCTACCATTTTTAACTCCATATGGAAGGCCTGCAATCATGTTAAGAGATTTATCACTAACAAGGCCTTCCATGATGATTGCCTTATTCATGGTGAAAGATGCATCTGGTGGAACCTACAGGCCTCTGGCAAACCCCTCGCCCTTTCCTAGGGCTACTCTGTTAGATATTGGAATAATAGGGGCATCTCTCAATTAGTTGACCTCTTTGAGCGGGACAGGCTAATTGGTTGGGAAGATCTCAGAAGCAAGTATAATATCCTGACCTCCCAGAAGAAAAATTATAATATGATCATTAAAGCCACCAAGGACTTACCTTCTACTTGCCATGTGGATTCTGAAAGATACTTAAACTGCAAATGGCCTGATGGGGCCATTATATCCATAATCAAAGCCAAAAACATTTACAAGGTGATTGGATATAATGATGCCATCATTGACCATGTCAATACCATCTGGTACACCACCCTGAATATCTGCTCTTGGAAGAACTACTTCAATATTCTTTGGAAAGGATCTATAGAACCTAAAATAAAATGTTTTAAATGGCTGTCGATTCTTGAAATACTCCCAATTAGAAAGGACAACTCTACTACCAAGTACTGTAACTTATGCAAAATGCCTGAATCAGGAAGGAACATTCTCTTAGACTGTATTTTTGCTAAAGAAATTTGGAAAATGTTTGGCATCAATTATCCTATGATTATTAATACTCTTGAAATCATCACTGGGCATATTGATGGGCTTAATAAGGATACTAATCTGTTTTGGAACATTCTCTCTTCTAATATCCTTTGACAGGTTTGGAAATGCAAAAATGAAGAAAGGTTTCAGAACACCCCTAGGGTTCTCACTAAGTCTTTTTGAAAACTCACATACTTTAAAATCTTCTTGCAGGTTCATACTAACATGATGATGGATAAGAAGAAGCTGAAAAGGTTCCTAAAGACAGGACTCGCCACCTTCTTCATTTATGAGATGAAGGATGGTTACGAATGGAGGAGAAATGTGGATAATCTGCAGATCTTCAAGAGGACCTGCAAAATGTTCATCAAGGAGCTTAAGAACCAAAGGAACGCCAAGAGGGACCAATTCCTCATGCTTGCTCAGATCCAGGAGAACAAAAAAATTGTGTGGATGGAGGGCTCTATGGGGTGGACAGCCTGGGTTGACACCCATGATGATATTTTAACTTAAGCTTCTCATTACCTACTGGTAATTTTTGTTTAAAAGTTGTAGTTTTGTAGTCTTCTTGCTTCTCTTGCTAAGAGACCTGGCCTCTTACCTCTGTAAATCTCGTTGAAACTTTCTCTGTATCTTTTTGTGACTTACTTATCTATAATACAAAAAAAATAAAAATCCATTAATTTACTATAGTATGACACTTTAGGATAATCAATATTAAATTTATTTATAGAGTTTTTTTTTTTTTTATATAAATCTATACACTAGTCAATAATGCAAATAAACTCTAAAATAATACATAAATCAAATAACAATATGTAATATTTTAATCTATAAAAATATCTTTAGAAATTTAACATTGAGGAATGCAATATCAAATCTTTTACTCAACCCTTTTATAGACACATAGAAGATGATTTTATACAATCACAAAAATACATTGAAACATTACCTTACTTTTTATATCAAAAACATAATTCCAAAACTAACTATTAATTAATCCCACATAACTATTATTTATATAAAACACCCAACATTTATTTAATGTTATTTAAATTTATCAAATACTAAAATCTATATAATAATGAACTTAAACATAAATAAAAATAATAACCTTACAATATTTTTATTAAATATTTAATCCATTAATTTACTATAGTATGTCACCATTAGGATAACCAATATTGTTAAATATTGGATACACTATATTAAGGTAATCCATTAAGGTATTTAAGGCTTGTAAATTAATTATACTATTAAGTTTTTAATCCATTATTGTATTTTTAATGTTGGATCCTAATAAATTGACTCCTTGGATATAAATTTAATGAAAAATATTTATTTCAAATTCAGATTAAAAAAATATTAAATTTATTTATAGAGAATATTTTTTTGATGAATCTATACAATAGTCGATAATGTAAATACAATCTAAAATAATACACAAAGCAAATAAGAATGTGTAATATTTTAATCTATAAAAATTCTTTGGAAATTTGATCATTGAGGAATGCAATATCAAATCTTACACTTAACCCTTTAATAGACACATAGAAGATGGTTTTATACAATCATTAAAATACCTTGAAACATTACCTTACTTTTATCAAAAATATATTTCCAAAACTAGCTATTAATTAATCCCACATAAACTATTATTTATATAAAATATCCAATATTTCTTTAAAATTATTAAAATCTATTCAATACTAAATCTATACAATAATAGCCTTAACAATATACTAGTATACATATATTAATTAATAATATATATAAAGAACGCTGAAAGTTATCAATACTTAACATTGATAATTATAACAGGAATTAATAAAATATATTAAAAACTAATAATATATATATATATGTTTTTACTATTTATATATATATATTAATTAATAAAATATATAAAAAACTATTTAAGCATACATATCTTAGTTTGTAATTTTAATTGAAAATTATTTAAATTAAAAACTATTTATTGGGAAGTTTTTAATTTAAATTTTTTTGGAAAAATAGAATTTTTATTTTATTTTATGTGCTTCTTATTCTTAAGTAGCACATACTTCCACCTACCTATCATTTTCAATGAAGCTTCAAAAAGTTTACGAATATTCCTTTGTTGCTTTCACTGTATAACGCTTTCAATGTAATAAAAATAATAACCTTACAATAATTCTATTAAATATTTAATCCATTAATTTTCTATAGTATGACACCATTAGTATAACCAATATTGTTAAATGTTGGATACCATATGCTATGGTAATCCATTAAGATATTTAAGGCTGGTAAATTAATTATACTATTAAGGTTTTAATCCATTATCATATTTTTAATGTTGGATCCTAACACATTGACTTGATTGGCTAGATATAAATTTAATTAAAAATATCTATGTCAAATTAAAATTAAAATAAATACTAAATTTATTTATAGAGTTATTTTTTTGATAAATCTATACAATAGTCAATAATGCAAATACACTCTAAAATAATAAATAAAGAAAATAACAATATGTAATATTTTAATCTATAAAAATTCTTTGAAAATTTAATCATTAAGGAATGCAATATCAAATCTTTTACTCAATCTTTTAACATAAATTTAATCCATGGTTCAATGTAAACTCTTATTAGGAATATTATAGAGAAAACATTTAATTATCATTAAAAATTTAAAGATGTTATAAGAGTTTTAATAAAGTTGAAGAAATAAATTGATTAAAAGATTTTCTATTAAAAAAAATAAAAAATTCATTTTGATATAATATTGAAGCATGAGTAAATACGAGAATAAATAAATGTTAGATATTTTATATAAATAACAATTTATATAACAATAAAAATCATTTTTTTTATTTAATTAACTATCATCTTTAATATTAATAATAAATTTATTGTAAAATCTAGATTGTTTTATAAATTATGAAAGCAACAGCTATTGTAAGTAATTATGAAGGCAACGCTTCTCTTTGTTGATGGTAATGTCTCCACCTTGTTGATTGTGGACAATACTCTCTGACAGTTGATGCGACAATGCTGCAGGACAAACACATCTTGCTCCAACCGTGACCGTGAAAGAAAATGGAAAAGGAAAAAGGTAAAAATAATATTGACCGGTCAGAGCTTAGTGTGTGACACTTAAGCCTGGCCATAAGGAAGGTGGAGGAAGTGTTGATCTAGAGATTTTCCTTCTTCCACACTACATGAATGCTTTGGAAAGTGACATCAATTTATTTTCTCCCTTGGAGATATAAAATAAACAACCATATATTTGGGGATTTAGTTAGGTACATTATGGCCTTTTTGTTTGTTAAGAGACAACACATTGAATATTTGTGCAGTGTTTTTAGGAATAAGTTAGGTTGTCTAGTTTATTTAAGGCAGTTGGATTGAGTTTTTTTTTAAGGATTCTCTTATTTTGTTTAGCTTAATATGTATGTAATTATTTTTTCAACGAAGATTGAAAATATAGAGGATAGTTTTAGTTTCATTTCTATATATTCATATTCAATTTTAGTTTTGATATGTGTTGACAAGTCTAGTGTTGTTTCCAAGGAGTCTTGCAATTGGAGAAAATTCAGTTGTAAACAAAATAATAACAAAATAAAAGATAAATAGAGAGAGTTGGCTTCCTACTTTGTGAGTATCACTCTTGGTCAAAATAAATTGTAGGCTACAAGATTTTTCGAAGCATCAAATAGAAGCATAAAAAAGTGTAAGAAGAGATGTGTCAACATTCATTGGAAGATCCTTTGCAGATAGTAGAACAATTTGATTGCATTGGATACAATCTCTCAAAGCTAAGAATTGATTTTCTTTTCTTGAATAAGAACTTATTCAAAATAGTTGAATGTACTAAATCTAATGTCTTGACTTTAAAATTAAAGCTCATTTTTATTTTTTTTAAATATTAAATTTATTAAGACACTTTGAAAGGGAATGTTGTTATGAGCACCCGCTACAAGACACGGAAGATTTTTTATATATTAAAGATAGATAAAAAAAATTATACATATTTCTTTGATGCACTATGCATCATGTAAGTATCACTAGTTGTTGACTACATCTTGCTTTGTAATAGTTTACGCTACAAGCCCGACTTACTCGATATTTCTTTCACTAAAAACTTCACAATCACCCCATCCAATAGGGGGATCAATATTAGATAGGTCTTCATTGGAGCGAACAACTTCTACTACAAAATCTGAACCTTCATTTATGTGGAATCAGGTGTTGTGCTTTTCCTTTTCACCCTTGTCATCTCCTTCTTTGTTGTAGTCCTTTAGAAGCTTTGACATTCCTCTCAAGAGGGGTATTCTTTCATCTTTATTGAAGGCCCATGTATGCCTATACTTCATCTCCTTAGTGTTTACTCGAACTATGCCATCTTCTAGTAGCTTTTGGAATTTGTGTTTTGACATTTCCATCGTGATGGTGACCTGCATATCAACATTATAAATCATGAGGTTTTTTATAAAACTTAGTAAGCAATCTCTTGATACCCTATAATTTTTTCTCATTATTTTAATCCAAATTTTCCATAAAATTTCACTAGTAAGGATTAACCAAAATAAATTGAATTCTTTATTCAATCCATGCACATAATTACCAAGTAATATTTTAGTCCAAATTATGTTGCCTTTGTGTCCTAAGATTAAATCAAAATAAATTCCAAACTTATTTTACATAAAAATACTCAAAGAAGATATTCTTAACTATTTTAGGCTATCCACAAGAGCTACATAAATCAATATCAGAGTGGTTAATTTTATAAGGAAGTTTTTGAAGAATTAAAAACCATTTAAAGATTCAAGCCTTCTTTGGTTCAATGATATTAGACCAGTTTTTCATAAAATAATTCTACCATTTTTAATCAAATAAAGAAAAATTCCAACAATGATTAAGATAATCAACCACAAATTTCTTACTACTTACTCTTTTATACATAGTTTTTGTATTCACCTTTTGAATAGTAGTACCATTAGTCCATTTAAAATATTTGAAGTAGTCCTTTTCTTTGTTGCACTCTTTGGGCACTTGAAGAGTCTCACAGGCACCTCTAAGTGTAAAGTAGGTTCTCTAGCTGGAGAGAGAAAGATTAAATTCACTACTTGGGGAGGCCTAGGATTAACATTTTCCTTGAACTAATATATATTTGAAACTCTTAATACCCTTGGCAACCCAACTTTTAGCAAAGAGGCCTTGCATTGAGGCTAATGGTATATTTTACGTTTGAGATTCCACCAAATGGATCTATTTTTATAGATTTTATTGTTAATATCTATGATATATTTATTTCTAATATTATTATTGATACATTTCAAGGCTATCCAAATGCTTTTAAAAAAAATAGACCTTGCAGGAACTACTAGAAAGGTGCATGCTACCAGATTACTAAGCGGGAGTAACTTTCATGATTTGGCTTGCTTGGGGATTGCTAATTGAATATTGTTCCTTATAATAACTTTCCAAGGTTCATTCCCTTCTAAAGATTTAAGAATCAATTTGATAGCCAGAGCCTTTCCTTGCATGTTTATATCTTTCAATCCCAGATGCCCTAGTTTTATCTACACAACACCATTCCCATTTTATCGAGTGCTACTTTTTTCCCTTTGCCATTTGACCATGAAAAGTTCCTATTTTTTGAATTTTATTTACTTGGTAGCTACTAAAAATCCACACAAAAGAATAGTATAAACTATGAGATGACATGATCTTTTGGAAAAATTTCTTTCTTCTATGAAGGAGAGATAATTCTTATCCCATTTATCTAGTTTGTTCTCAATTTTCCCCTTTATCCAAAGACACATATCCTTTAGGCATAGGACTACAAAAAATGGAATCCCAAGATATCTCACCTATTTGGAGGGCGCCCCCATTGTAATTCAAACTTCTTTGGCCAATTTGGTGGGGTGTCTTTCCATCCCAACATAATAGATTTGGCATTCAAGTGTTTTTCCTGAAGAGGAAGATTTATATTTTAATCACTTCTAATTTTCGTAGTCACTAAAGGGCATTAGAGTTGCTAAATAAGACAAAAACCAATCAACAATAAAAATAAAATACAAAGTCAATAATAAATTTTTATTCTAGAATAATAAACATAAGGACATCAAAAGGTGGAAAGGAATCAATTAATTGGGTAGCCACTTCTAAAAAGGATTAATTTATATTATAAAATTCTAACTATTATAATTAGATTTTTTAATAATAATATCAAGGGGTGTGTGAATAGTTGTTTCTATTTGAAGAAAAAGCTATTTAAGAGAGATTAAGCAAGGAGAAGGGGACATTGACAAGATATTTTATTATTTTATTTCTACTCCTTATGGAGCATGGAACTACAATTCAATTAAATAAGGATGAAACCCCTCTACTTTTGGAATTGGAGGATGAAAACCCATAGCTTAGAGTGATTTCACATGAAAATAACCAATGTGTGAATTGGATAAATCTTTGTTTGAATTAAAATACCATTTTAATCAATAGTTGGTTGTGGCATTTTAAGAGTGAATTTCAAGTATATTTTGAGGTAGTCCAAGGATAATTTTTTTTTTTTACCAATTAATAGATCATTGCAAAATAATAATTGCTATATGGATTTTTAATTTTCCTTTTGAGCTATATTATAAATATCATATCTATTAAATTGTAATTTCTTGATCAATTTCATATTTATGTCAATTGTGTAAACCATTATAATTGTGAACTAGGTTTACTATAAGTAAATAAATAATCTAGATATTGCAATGGTATGAGAGTCAGATATTTCCATCTTATGATATTTTCCTCCTATTCTTGTAAAGTTATAGATCCATTAAGTATTTGTTGAATGAAAAAGACAACTGAGAGGTAGTGGATCAGTTGTATGAAATTAAAACATCAAAACCATCAACAATAATCAGATCCACAAGCATTCATGAAACCCTTATTTTGTTAAAGTTATTAATCATGAAATGCAGATAACAAAAATTGAAATAACAACACCATACACAAGAGAACACTATATTTATGTGGAAAAACCAATGAGGGAAAAACCACAGTGAGGATTAGCTCACAATATAAATAATTGAAAAACCAATAGAAGGGATCACTACCAGAATAGGACACACTATCCAAAAAGGCTCACAACCAAGGCTCAGTGCCATAGAAAGAAACATAGAAGATATAAGATAAGTGTTACATAGAGAACAAATTATCAATGCAATAAGGAATCCATCACAAATGCTCCAAAATTTTGGTAGGATTGCATGAAAGATTGCAGACACCTTCAACTCATTGCATTTAGGAATCCAATACTTTGAAGTTCACACTGCTCGACTCAAATTAAAATCTATACTTATACAATTCACATCACATTCATCACTTGCATCTATCTCACATATATATTTCCTCTCTCTTGCATCTTCCATCAGCACCACTCTTATTTATATCATCCTCAACCTTGAAAACCTTCTCCAAATCTAGCAACTATCCATTACATTTAAAATTTAAAATTAGGTCAACACCCAAACATTCCTGCAGTGGATAGGAATGAAGGCGAACCATATAAATCCTTAGTTAGGACCCAAATTAATCCTAACATACCTCAACATGATTTTACAAACTTCACATGTAGTGTTAACACCAAGTCAGCCAATACCCATGCCAAAAACCATAATAAATTAAGTACATGCTTCCCATTTAATCAAGATTAAATGCAGTCCACACAAACAAATTTTACACAATATATAACAATCCATGAACCACCTGAGATCCAACAAAGAATTCATCCAAACTCACATCATAAAAATACTTCAACACAAAACATCTGGTTAGCCTCATATACACACTAACACATGAAACACGTGCTGTATTGCACTAAATCAAGTGATAAATTGAATTCTGAAAGATAAAAAAGTCATAAGAAACTTTCTAGATCCCTACAACTTGAAACAAAAATGCAAAGAAATGTGGAGCAAATACATTTCTCCCAACTATAGAAAACACCATTCAAAACCTAGTTCACACATTGGTGAATATATCTCACTCTGTACAATGATCCAAAAACCCAAATTTTAGAAATAGAAACTAATAACAACCAAGAACAACATGTCGGATCTGCATAGGCATATAATCAATAGATAATAAATGTGGAGCACATTCCAGAGCATGTTCTAAACACTTGCACAACACTATTTTCTTCTTTAATCATTTTTTTTCAAAAGCACTTCAAGACCAAGTACCAGAGACACCATATTATCACATTAATTCATTCCACCACATCTCAACACAAGGATAGATCCATGTACTCACAACACTTCCTCAATATCTCAACTACAAATGCACAATCTACAACAAATTGTTTTCCTCTTTTTCACATTTTTCTCAATATCCTTGACATCTTCATCATGCAACAACCTTCATCAAAACATAGTCAAGACATCAATGAAAACACTTTCATACTTGCAAAAATCTCCCCCTTTGTCATTGATGGCAACACATGATGTGGAAAACCATCAAAGACAACACAACAATTTTGAATAAACTTTCTCATGTTTTTCTTTTCTCTCCCCTTGTGTAGATAACAAATTTCACATGATTATTTCTCCCCCTTTGACATCAATGGAAAAGGATAAAGTGTTTTTCATTGTTCTCCCACTTTTACATTGAACCAAGATACTTGCTCTGAATACTCCATCTTAGGAGTACACCCAACCAAATCAACAACTCTACACAATGAAAACATTCCTTACTACAACAATGACACTAACTACTCCCCTTGAGAGGTAGCCACCAACATTAGTCCAAAAAAGAGATGAATCCATAGATCTAGTGGACTGATGCATCTCCATATGAATCTAGTTTGGGTGAGGGGAAATAAACCTCAAATTCTCCCTAAGATACTCAAAAGTATCCTTAAGAAGGGCCTTGATAAATACGTCAACAATTTGATCCTTTGTAGGTACATATTCAAACTTCACCTCATTCTCCATGACATTCTCTCTTAGAAAGTGATACCTGATTGATACATGTTTTGTCCTTGAATGCATCACTGGATTCTTTGAAATGTCAATTTCACTTGTGTTATCAAAAAATATAGATATAGGCTCATCATATACTACTCTGATATCCTTCAATGTCTATCTCATCCACAATACTTGTGTGCAACAAGATGCTACTACAATATACTCAGCCTCTGCAGTGGATAAAGAAATTGAATCTTGCTTCTTACTTAACCATGAAACCAATCTACATCCAAGAGAGAATGCACTTCCACTTGTAATTTTTCTATCATCAACACATCCAACAAAATTTATATTTGTGTAAGCACTTAATATGAAATCAGTATCCTTAGGATACCATAAGCCACAATATAGAGTACCTTTTAAATATATAAATACCCTCTGCAGTGCTACAACATGTGTCTCTTTAGGATATTCTTGAAATCTAGCCACAAGACAAACTACATGCATGCTATTTGGTCTAGTAGAAGTTAGATATAATATTCCACCAATCATGGATCTATATTTTCTCCAATCAATCTCAGGTGAATCATCATCCTTGCTCAATTTGTAACCAATCACCATAGGAGTACATACCAGTTTGGAGTCTTCCATTCCAAACTTCTTCAACATCTCTTTGACATACTTTAATTGTGAAATGAGAATTCCATTATCTATTTGATTTATTTGTAGCTAAAGGAAGGAATTCATCTCCCCAAACATTGACATCTCAAACTCTTTCTTCATCTCTTATGCAATTTTTTTACACATAAATTCGTTGCCTCCAAAGATAATGTCATCCACATAAACAACCACTATCAATATTTTGTCTTCCTCAATTTGAAGTAAAGATTACTATTTGTGGTGCCTTTACTGAATCCTTCCTATATCAAATATCTATCCAACCTTGCATACCAAGCTCTAGGAGCTTGATTTAATCCATATAATACATTTTTCAATCTCAAAACTATAGCTGGTTGATCTGATAACTAAAATCCTTATGTTTGTTCCATGTAAACCTCTTCTTCTAATTGACCATTTAGAAAAGAAGACTTCACATCCATCTGATAAACTTTAAATTCCTTGTATATATTGTAAATTCCAAATTTTTTTTGATTGCTTCCATCCTAACCACCGGAGAAAATGTTTCCTCAAAGTATATTCCTTCCACTTGTGAGTAACCCTTACACATAATTCTTTCTTTGTTTCTTACCACTTCTCCATTCTCATTAAGTTTGTTTCTGAATATCCACTTAGTTCCAATTATGTTCTTGTTTTCTGGTGTAGGAACCAGTTTCAAAGTCTAGTTTTTCTCAATCTGCATAAGTTCTTCTTCCATTTCCTTCATCCAATGTTCATATTTGCATACTTCACTCACTATTTTAGGTTAAACTTTAGAAATTAAACACAAATTTACCTTGGATTTAGCAACTCTACTTCTTGTCAATACTCCTTTCCTGTGGTCTCCAATGATTTTCTCTTCAGAATGATTATCTTGCACATACTTAGGGGTCTTAGGGTTATGTTTGACCAACCTAAGTACAATAAAAAAATAAAATATTTATTTGAAACTTTCAATATAAGTAGAGGACACATGCTTGGATATGCCACATTTTTTTATAATTTGTTTGCAAGTAAATAATTAGTTATGAATTTTTTATTATAAATTTTTATAAATAATAAAACTTGTTTGTCTCACCACCATAACTTGGTCAAAAATTTATGAAAATCAAATTTTCTTTTTAATCCTATAGTGTGGGAAGCATAGAATGTGTCACATCTTTTAGATTAAAAAAATTTAAAAGTGTTTGACAATTATAGATTTTGTCAATCAGCCTAGCAATCAAGACTTTAGTCAGGATGCATGTAGAAAATCAATAATAATTATCTATTTAATTCCAAATAAGTCATATCTTATATTCATGGAAGGCTGACAATTTTATCAATAAACACTTTTCGTTTCATCAAATTCAGATAAAAAAATTATCATTAGCCACTTTTGGGTTATATCGCTAGTTTTTGGACCCCAATGATCTTGCACTCGCCCACAAATCGAATCCACAAATATTCACTGAATTCTTATTTTGTTAAAGTGATTAATCATGAAATGCAGATAATAGAAATTGAAATAACAACACCATACACAAGAGAAAACTAGATTTATGTGGAAAACCCAATGAGGGAAAACTATGGTGGGGATTATCTCACAATATATGTAATTACAAAACTGGTATAAGGGCTCACTGCCAGAATAGGACACATGGTCCAAAAAGGCTCATAGCTAGGGATCATTGCCATTGAAAGAAACACAGAAGATATAAGAGAAATGTTACACAAAGAAGAAATTCTCAATGCAATAAGGAATCCACCACAAATGCTCCAACACTTGCATAGCCTTGCATGAAAGATTTCAAACACCTTCAACTCACTACATTTAGGAATCCAATACTTTGAAGTTTACACTACATGACTTAAATTTGCATCTACACTTCTAAAATTTTCATCACATTCATCACTTTCATCTATGTCACATATATCTTGCCTCTCTCTTGCATCTTCCATCAACACCACTCTTATTTATATCATCCTCAACCTCAAAAACCTTCTCCAAGGTTGGAAACTATCTGTTATATTTAAAATTTCAAATAAGGTCAACACCCAAACATTCCCGTGGTAGATAGGAATTAATGTGACCCATATAAATCCTTAGTTAGGACCCAAATTAATCCTAACACACCTCAACACACTTTCACAAACTTCACATGTAGTGTTAGCACAAGGTCAGCCAATACCCATGCTAAACACCATAAAACATTAAGTACACGCTTCCCATGTAATCAAGACGAAATGTGGTCCACACAAATAACTTTTACATTTTCTAGAAAAATCCATGAACCATGAACCACTTGAGATCCAACAAAGAATTGATCCAAACTCACATCATAGAAATACTTCAACCTAGAGCATCTTGTTAACCTCATATGCACATTGACACATGAAACACAAACTATTCTACACTAAATGAATTGAAACCTTGAATTCTAAAAGATACAAACATCATAAGAAACTTCTCGGATCCGCACAACCTAAAACCAAAATGTGGAAAAAATACATTTGTGCCAAACCATAGAAAACACAACTGAAAACCTAGTTCACACATTGGCGAATATATCTCACTTTGTACAATAATCCAAAAACTCAAATTTTGGAAATAGAAACTACTAACAACCAAGAAACATGTTAGATCCACACATGGATAGCATCAACACAAAATAAACATAGAACACATCCTGGAGCACGTTATGAACACTTGCACAACACTGTTTTCTTTGTTTATCATTTTTTTCTCAAAAGCACTTGGAAACCAAGTACTAGAGACACCATCTTCGCATATTAATTCATTCCAACACATCTCAACATAAGGATAGCTCCATGTACTCACAACACTTCCTCAATATCTCAACTACTGGTGTAGGAGCACCATTAAATAATGTTTTTTAATTAAAGATGATACCAAGTAGGTTATAGGATTTTTTGTGTTTTGAGTCAATGATGCTAAATAAGGTCTATTTAGACCATTTTAATATGTAATTGGTGGTTTTGTGTCCTAGATATCAAAATATGTAAAAGTTGTAAAAATGGGCCAATTGGGAGACAAAGAGTCACACGGGAAGTTAGGAGGTTAGAAGGAGGTTTCCATTGGTTGAATGGCTTGGGTCAATTTTAAATAGATTTTTAAATGTTGCAAAAAATATATTTTTGTAAACTTTTCAAATTGGAAACTCATTAACACTTCTGCTCCACATTTTTCATAGTTGTCACTATTTTTCAGAACTTCTCTTGTTTTGTACGGCTAGTAAAACACATAAGTTGCTTGAAATATATTCGATTCATGTAGAGGGGTGAGTTAAGAGTTATTTTCTTCAAATATGAGGTAATTTCATTAAGTATTGAGAGAGAACCATCCATTTTTCTGAAACTGCTCATTTTGATAGTTAAAGTAGTGTTTTGAGGGGTTAAAATGTGAAAATGGGCATTCCACCTATAGTGTAATCTTGTGGCTCATTGAAATGACCCTTCTAGGCATAATATGAGTGTCCTAATGCTTTATAATCCCAGGGGTGTGTGTTTGTGAGATTGGGTTGATGCCCTAGATGTGAAAAGGGTGGTTTTATAGTGAATTTGAGAGGCTAGAGTATGGAAAAGAAATAAATCATTGTGGGAAGCATTGTTTTATGATATTTTGAGAATTTTAACGTGTAAAAAGACATGTCTGAGCAGGTGGAAAAGTCTGGAGAGTTGGGGAAGGGTGATTTTCAATAAGGCACCGTAAAAACCTAGTTTCAAAGGCCTAGAGTGAAGGTTTGAAACTAAGGCAATCAAATTCAATTTTAAATCTATAATGGTTGTGAAATTGGTGGTTTGGAATCCTAATTAAAGACTTTTTTCAGTAAAGAGAGGTTGGTGACAAGATTTAGAGGTACTTTCTTTGGAAAATAGGGCTAATTGCCCCTTGAAACATCGTAAGAGCCCTGATTTGAGAAGGTTGGTACAAAGTGAAATATATCAATTTTGCAACTTTGAGATATTTTTTGTAAGGTTGAAAAGGGTATCCAAAAATGTGGATAATACATTGATATGAGGTTATAATAAAATTTTATTTTGACTGTCCCACTTGAGGAGACCTACTATGGAAGTAAGCTTGAAAATTGAAAATTTAAAGAGTGGAGGTTTCAAGGCTTTAAGGGTGGTTTGATTGTGTTTCATTTGTGTTGGTAAGGTTATTTAAGGCCCTATATTGCATTAGTTGCTATCAAATCCTAGTTATTAGATCCATTGTTGGTGTTTTGGTTGGTTTTTGTAGGTTGGAAGGTGAAGAGGCACTACTATCAAGATGCCTCCTAAAGGAAGCTTAGTTGCAAGAAAGATGGATGAGAAGGTTAGAAAAATAGAAGCCTTGAGAAGAGATATGACTGCATTGAAATAAAAGGCTAGAATAGATATAGATGAGAGTGATACTGAAAAGAAGAGACTTCCAGTGAAGAGGAAGAGATGGATCTAGATGATGTGAGGATGATGAAGCTTTTGAAGGCTATGGAGAAAGATGGACATAGTAAAATGGATGTGCCTATGTATGGGGGAAAAATAGATTGATACGAGCTCTTGGATTGGATAGGGGATTTGGAGAACTATTTTGATAGTGAGGAGATTGATGAAGAACACAAAGTTAAGAAGGCTAAAACTAAATTGAAAGGACATGCTTTGTTGTGGTGGAAATTTTTACAAGATGAAAGGGAGAGAAAGGGAAAGAACAAGATTAATTCATGGGAGAGAATGAAGGAAAAAATGAAAGGTAAGTTCCTTCCTTGTGATTATAATGTTCAGTTACTTAAGATTACAAAATCTTAGGCAAAAAGAACAAGATGTGCAAACATATACCGATGAATTCTATAAGATGAGTATAAGAAAAAATCATGAGGAAGATGAGGAAGAGAGAGTAGCTAGATATCTTAATGGATTAAGGTACAATATTCAATATGAAATCAGTTTGTTGGCACCAAAAATAGTTGAGCAATGTTTTCAAATGGCAATGAGGGTAAAAGAAAAACTCAAGAGACAAGAGAAGGCAACAAGAGGAAGAGGGAATACATCTATGGGTAGAGGTACATTTTCAACACTAAGAAAACCCAAAGAAGACCTTGAAGATGCTGATAATAATAAAGAACAAGTTCTTGAATTGAGAGGTGGATGTAGAGGTAGCAGAACAAGCTTTAGGAAAATGAGAGATTTCAATGAGTTTTCAGGAAGATGTTACCAATGTGGTGAGTTTGGTCACATTTCCTTCAAGTGCCCTGAGAAGAGTGGACCCACATCAAGTGGAGGAGAAAGGAAAAATGAAAGGAGAAAGGAAATATGAAAGGAGAGCCCAAATTGCTTATGAGGATGAAGCTGAAAGCTCAAGTTCCAATACTCTCCATGCTACTCCTGAAGTTGGAGAGATGATGTTAAAAAGTCAAACTTTGAAGACATCCATGGAAAAAGAACAAGTTCAAATAAGAGCCTTATTTAGGATTGCTTGTAGATGCAAATATAAGGTATGTAAAGTAATCGTGGATTTTGGATGTACTAACAATATGGTCTCTAGTGATATGGTTGAAAAATTGCATTTGGAAAGGGTATCTAAACAAAAACCACACAAAGTGTCTTGGGTCAGTGAAAAATAAACCATGTTGTTGAATGAACAAAATACTGTGGAGTTTCAAATTAGTCCCTATAGAGATAAAGTTATGTGTGATATTTTACCTATGATTTTTTGACATGTTTTGCTTGGGAGACCTTGGCAATTAACGGGTCTACAGTATATCATGGAAGAGAAAACACATATCATATTGAAAAGGATGGGAATTTTTTTTATAACTCCATTAGTAGAAGAGGTAAGTGAGCAAGGTGAGGTCATAATGATGGGAAGAAAAGAATATGTGAGCAAGGAAGAAGGTGAAAGCATGAAGTCTACAACCATGTCTAAGTCTGATATAGTCAGGACAAAGAATAGGAAGGATAAAGGGAATGTGAAGAAAAAAAGGAAAAATAATGTTTTGGTGTGGAAAAGGAAAGAATTTGGAATGATGTTTTAGGTTAGTACAGAGTAGTATAATAGTGGGAGGCCTTTGGAAAGGTAGGAAATATGTGGAGTGTTGATTGGGACTATCATGTGTCCTGTAGCAGTAGACAAAGGGGTGAGTAGATAGTTGAAGGTTGCTAGTACAAAGATTGGTGATAAAGTGAACAAGAGGATAGAGGTTTATGTTGAGGGGACAATGAAAAGTACAAGTATAGGTCTAACAAAGACCATTAATAGTGATGGTACATGAATTCATAAGATTGACAAAATGAAATATGAAGACAAGGAGAGTGTTGCTAAGAAATTCAAGCATGAAGTGAAGAAGGAAGCATTGGAAATAAGTAGAGGTTTGAGTACAAATGTAAAAGAAGAAAGGACAGCAGTATTTGATGATGGAGAAGATGAACAGCACCCCATAGCATTGTATAATAGAGTGCAACCTGATACAAGAGAAGACAAGGTCAATAAAAAGAAGGGCAGTGATACACTAAGGAAATTTGAACCTATTAAAGGTGAGTGCGAAGGACAGAGCAATGAAGAATGCAAAGGAAGACATGCTACTGCAATCTTTCCAAGGGACTTGGAAAAATTTCATGTTGGGGTGTATGGCGCAGGAGCACCACTAAATAATGTTTGTCAATTAAAGATGATACCAGGTAGGTTATAGGATTTTGTTGTGTTTTGAGTCAATGATGCTAAATAGGGTCTATTTAGACCATTTTAATATGTAATTGGTGGTTTTGTGTCCTAGATATCAAAATATGTAAAAGTTGTAAAAATGGGAAAATTGGGAGATGAAGAGTCATACGAGAAGTTAGGAGGTTAGAAGGTGGTTTCCATCAGTTGAATGGCTTGGGTCAAGTTTAAATAGCTTTATAAATGTTGCAAAAATAATATTTTTGTAAACTTTTCAAATTGGAAACTCAATAACACTTCTGCTCCACGTTTTTCACAGTTTTCACAGTTTTTTTAAAAGTTATCTTGTTTTGTATGACCTATACAACACTTTATTTGCCTAAATTCTATTGGATTCATGTAGAGGGGTGAGTTAAGAATTATTTGATTCAAGTCTGAGGTGATTTCATTAAGTATTCAGAGAGAACTATCCATTTTTTTGAAATTGCTCATTTTGTTAGCTAAACTAGTATTTTGAGGGGTTAAAATGTGAAAGTGGGCATTCCACCTACTATGTAATCTTGTGGCTAAGTGGAATGACCATTATAGGCATATTATGAGTTTCCTAATATTTTATAATCCTGGGGGTGTGTGTTGGTGAGATTGGGTTGATGACCTAGATGTGAAAAGGGTGGTTTTAGAGTGAATTTGAGAGGCTAGAGTATGGAAAAGCAAGAAATCATTATGGGAAACATTGTTTTATGATCTTTTAAGCATGTGCAAGTATAAAAAAAACATGTCTGAGCAGGTGGAAAATTTTGGAGAGTTGGGGAAGGGTGATTTTCAATAAGGCACCCTAAAAACCTAGTTTCGAAGGCCTAGAGTGAAGTTTTGAAAGTAAGGTGATCAAATGAGATTTTCAATCCATAAGCGTTGTGAAATTGGTGGTTTGGCATCCTAATTAAAGACTTTTTTCAGTAAAGAGAGGTCGGTGAGATGATTTGGAGGTACTTGCTTTGGAAAAAAAGGGCTAATTGTCCCTTGAAATAGCGTAAGAACCCTGATTTGAGAAGGTTTGTCCAAAGTGACTGTAGACACATAAAAATGACCTAAGCCTGCAAGCACTATTTTTCATCTTCTTTCATCCTAGCATAATTATAAAATTTTAATTATGTCTCTTGTCCACCTTCGACTATTAATTAAATAGTTCATAATAATTTAATTAATTCATGTTCTTTTATTCTTCATGTTTATTAAATAAATGGATCTTATTTGTTTACTTAATGCGTCACTAATTATCTAATGCTTTCTCATAATTAAATAAAATTTTCAATTTATTTAATTAATCTTTGCCACTTATGTCCTCCTAATTATTAAATAAATATATTTTATTTATTTATTTAATATGTCACTAATTCTGAAAAGTCTTCTTATAATTAAATACATTTTTAAATTTATTTAATTAATCTATCACCTTTCTCTAAATTAAATAATTATATTTAATTAAATTTAATTGTCTTATTTGACATTTCCCTCATTTTAAATAAAACAATTTATTTAAAATAGCCTCACATGGTTAACTGCCACTTCTTTTAGTAAATAATCTTAAAATCAATTATTTACTATCTCACTAAATCCATATTTTGAATTAATTTTAATTAAAAAATGGTAATATTCTTCTACAAAACAAGTAATTGCTAAAATTACTCATTTTCTAAATCTCATCTTGTTCAATCTTTATCTTTTGATTTTTACTAATTTTCATCTCACTGTCACATTTATTCTCCATCCTTGATTTAATTTCTTAAATTATATCTTGTCCACTCATTTGAGAATATTACCCTAACCCTAATTGAGAGTTACCATTTTGAATCTCAACCATTGATTTTAGGGCATTTCTCAATCTTCAATCTCATCCATCTATCCAAAATTGCATTTTCTATAAAATGTCAATTTTGTTCTCATCTCTGAATCTCTTAATATGGTATTTTTATTAATTTAATCTTTGAATTATGTTTTGCTTTTATCATTTAGTTACATGCATATATAATTTAAATTCTTTGCATAGCTTATAGGAAATCCTTCAACACTTGGCTTAGGACTAGTCCATAGCATAGAAATTTGCTCATCACAATCTGAGGGCATACTCTACATTTCAACAAGCTAAAAGGTACAATAGAAATAAGTCATGGAGGATAAGGGATTTGGTGAGCTCATTTCATCTATTTATTTTATTTATTCCTATGCATTCTATTGATATTGTGGATTTTATTAATATACATGTATGTTGCTAACAATCTGATCTTGCAGAAATAATCTTCAATTACATTGGTGAACCCGACTTTTTAACACATTTTTTGCAGGTTACCGTATGGAATGACGCATTCAACATCTCCTACGAGGCAACTACTCTTTTGTGCCATATTTTCCAGCTAAAGCGATGCATACACTCTATCTTGACACCCTTGATATTTTCCGCGAGACATCTGACAACCCAAGCCACATCCGATAGATAAAGAACTGAATTCGACATAACGCGCCGCATCTACAACCTAGAATGACACATTCGCTTTGCTACGATGCAGGTGACTGGTAAACAATTTTTGAATTTTTTGAATTTTTTGTTTTTCTTTGTTTTTAGATTAGAGATTTTTTTTTTTGACACTAATCTTTTTGTTGCAGCATGTGTCAAGATGGAATCTAACCATTGATTATTAGTTGTTTTTTTTCAATAACTTAATCAATGATGCATTTTCCCTCATAGTTAAAACAAACAATCACACATTTGCATGGGTTTAGAAAGAACATTCACACTATCAGTGGTTTAAAATGAACTGTTAGTTAGATCACACTACAAATGGTTAAAATGAACCATTTTCTTGCTAACAGTACAAATGGTTAAAATGAATAAGTGTTTGTTCTGTTTTGTTATTTAGTTAGTTATCACACTTCCACATTTCAATTTGGCTCAAAAATAACATGTGAGTGTGAGCCAAACATATTTATGTGCTCTCTCATTTTTTTTTAAACAAATATTGATTGAACTATGAATATGTTTGCTCGCTTTTGTTAGCCTTAGAAATTGGGCCTGCTTTGGTGGGAAAAAGTACTCACCCCAAAGCAACTCAAACCGACAATGAATCTTTATAGACAAGCTACTCCTGACCAGTACATAAATGTGAATCCTAAGAGAAAGCCTAGGATTATGAGTGCATATATGTCATACGGACCAAGTAGTAATCCCCAAAACCCTGTTGAGCTTAACCTCTTTAGGCTGGAGTGCCTCCTTAATGGAGCTTAATATTGTGCCCCATGTATGACCACTCGAACGGGTGCCTGAATTAAAACCTTTATTTTTAGTGACCAAAAACCTTCTATTCTTTGGTACAACAACGGTCGTTGCCAAGGCACCCACACCTGCACAGTTTTTAGTAGAGATGATCAATCTACCATGGGATTTTCATGGAAGTTGGAAGTTTGGTTGCCTTGAGAAGTGAGTGCAATGTATGGGGGAGCCCGTGGGGCCAAGCTTCTGAATTCATCCACTAAGAATATGCGGTTGGAGTAAAATCTGCATGGGATCGATAAGAATATTGTCCTTACAGCTATAGGCTTTTGTAACTATTTTCTATGTGGTTATTTTTCATTTTTTACAACATCATGCATTTGCCAAGTGTTTTCAAACAATTTGAACAAATGAACATCAATCCTAAAATTTGAAACAAAATTGCAATCTATTGATTTTTTGTCCAAAACCATTTTCTGCCACACAACTACTAAATTATGAGCGGCACTCACCCTGTTGCAATGCATGTGCAACTTAAAACACCACAATTGATTGTCTTTCACCATAATCGATTTATCAAACACTGCATTCACCATTTTGAACCGCATATGCTATTTCAGACTGCAAGTGCTAATTTTTGATCCGCAATCACTCTATTGCAATGCAACTAACTGTATTTTGCTGCAATTGATTTACCAAATGCCATCATCGCCATTCTGCATCGCATTTTCCATCTGTAGTACCGCAATCGCCTTTCCTGTGATGCATTTTCTTTGTCGTAATGCATTTGCTGCGATGCACTTGCCAGTCTCCAAAAAATTGCTTGTCATTGTAAAAACTGAGACTCAATTTTATCCTTATTAGACTCCAACACATTTTTCTCTACTATTTATGTCAAACCAAACATTTAATTTCTCAACTTCCCTCATTATTACATTATAGGTAGCATTCTTAAGTCCCTATAGGATCTTATTGCATTTCATTAGTTGCATTGTTAAACTTTACCATCCCCTTGGACACTCATTTTTTTGTGGATTTTAGGACTAGATTCCTTATCACCCTTTGTCAAACCTTTGCATTCACAAGTAGGTTATCATTGGACTCAATCAGTCGTTTTCTTTAGTAAATACCTTTTGTGAATTATTTCCCACTCATTAGTCTAGTGTGGAAATTTCATTTTGTCCTCATTTAGTCCTTTTTATAGTCCATTGATTTTCCAAACCTGAATCATTGCCAATACTTTGAGTGGTCAAGTTTACATCTCCTTAGATTTACCATTAGTGAGTGCATCTTAGAATCCTTTGCATACCATTAGTCTTTTCACTTTTGGTCTCATCTCATTTACAGTAGTATCCTTTTCATTTACATACCTTTAGTTTCCTTTTAGTCTCATTTTCATTACCACTCACCATCATTGCATAGCATTATTTCATTCCAAAAAAAAACCAAAAAAACATATAGTGTCATAACATTTGCATATTTAGATCATCCTCCACCATTTTCCAAAGTTGAGAAAAACGTTTTATGGTTGAAACTAGATTACATAGAAAGAAAAGACTCATGGGTTCTTTTGGTCAAGACACCAAATTTCTCAATTTCACCAACAACATGAATTCATTCCCTAATGACACGAATACCTTTTCTAATGACATGGGAAATTCTGCTATCAATCCATTTAGTGAGATGTCATTACCACCCTCTTCACACAATTTTTTTGAACATTTTGTCCATAGAGACCAAAATGGGGAATTCTTTGAAGAAGACATACAAGTTGCTGCCCAAAACCCAAAAGTGGCCTCTTTTGTGGAAGAATTGGTTTTAAATGACTCAGCTAGATACCTAGCCATGCTCCTTGACCAAGGGGATAGGTTACCAAAAGGATTTGACCTCAACACTATTAGATCCACATCTCCTAATCCCCAATCAGACAATACTTCCATGGGAGCCACATCACAAAATATCATTAACAACATTAATGTTACCTCCCTTGGTCATGCTACCACCACAAATAATGCATCCACCAAAAACAACACAACATATATTAGGGATCATCTACTGAAACCAACACCACATCACAATCCATAGCCCAACAAAACATCCACTATTCCTTCACAAACGTTTAGATCAATAATGGGTGCAACCACCTCAAACCTCTTTGGGACTTCATCTAGTTCCATGAGTACATCAGCAAACCTGGTATTAGGTTCCTCAAAATGCTATGGAAACCAACTCATCAAACCATTTTGGGAGGAATAAATGAAGAGTTGTCATATAAGGAACCCAACCTAATTCCTCATAGGTAAATACCAACATTCCTTTGAGGAAAAATACCTACATTCCTCAAGGCCATAATTACCTATTTGGGCAAGGCAATCAAGGCACCCAATTTTCCACTCAATTTGGGAATCAACATGCTCAAATCCAACAAGGTCCCCAAATTCAATCCCACATGGCGGGATCCCATGTCCCCACTTATGCTTCTCAATTTCATACACAACAACACATCCCTCATCAAAACACTCATTTTTCTCACCAACAACAAATCCCAAATCAACACATCTCATCACAACAGGTAGGCACTCAATCCATACCTATCACCAACATGTGTGATGCTACCAACAACCCAATTATGGAGGCACTCACACTCCAACTTGTTGCTCTTCAAACACAAGTGGAGACCTTGCAACAATCAACCAAAAATTATTACATGTCATATGACTTATGTCCATATCCGTTTGACACAACCTTGTATATGCCACCGTTTCCTCATGGATATGTGGTGCCACATTTCCCTAAATAAAAAGGCAAGATAAACCCCATTGAACACATAAGATAATTCACCACCAGTTACATGGAAATTGCATATGAACAAACCTATCTCATGAAACTCTTCTCTAGAAGTCTCACAGGCCATGCATTGGAGTGGTTCTCGCTATTGCCTAAAGGAATCAAAACATGAGATGAATTGGAAAACAAGTTTGTTGAAAACTATGCCTATAACATTGACACATATATTGACATTTCCTCCTTATGCAAACTTGCCCAAGAGGAGGCAGGAGAGATTTTTATCTCATTTTTTCAAAGATGGAGAACCTTAGCAAGAAGATGTTTGGTAGAAATACCTGAAAAAGGAGAAAGTCACCATGTTTGTACAAAATCTCCTAGGACCAATAAGATATGGTTTACAAGTCCATTGTTGTACCACCTTTGTTGACCTTGTTGAAAAAGGTGTGCAACTTGAAAAAGCCTTCATTGCCAAAGGCGAATTGAAATATGGTAGCAAAATGATCAACACCACCACAAACACTAACCAAAGTAATTCCAATGACAAAACCAAATGCTGGGTTAAGAATAAACACATCACTAATGATGGTGTGGTTGATGCAAAAACTGTTAATGCAACAGGTCATGTAATCACCATCAAAGGAGTTCAAAATCAAAATTCACCTGTGACCACACCCACACAACCTACCAAAGGTAGCCACATCAACCACGACAATTTCAAAAATGCACATATACTCCCTTAGGCGAGCCTATCAAAATTGTCTTAAAAGAACTTATCCAAAACAATGTCATAACTTTGGAAGAACCTAAATCGTATGACCCTAGTTAGTTCAAGCAATCATGGTGGGATGATAATGCATTTTGTGATTACCATCATGTCAAAGGGCACACAACTTCCTATTGCCGCTAGTTTCAAAATCTTGTGCAAGACCTTATTGAAAACCATATCATTGAGTTAGGAGGTCAACCGTTTGCATCTAATGCAAATCATACAATCCACAAGAACCCACTACAAGATCATGGTTTTGGTAACCCCTCCTCATCGGGTACAAAGAATAACAATAATTAAGCCAATCACATCCATTTTGCCTTCAATTATTCCGGTGGTACCATCATTAAAAATCTTTGTGCTACTAATGAAGATAAGTGTGCCAATGCCATTACCATTAAAAAGGCCATGGAATGCAATGTGACAACACATAAAGGCAAGGTGACCATCCCAGGTCCCTCTACTCATTAGCCTAAAATTACAATACCTGGTCCGTTTTCCAAGACGCAAAAACCTAAGCCAGAGTTCAACCTTATCGAGCAATTGCACAAAAAAATCGCTCAAATATCTATCTTTGAATTTCTCCACATCTTGCCCACACATAAGGCCATCTTGCATAAGGTTCTACAAGATTCTTCTGTCCCAAACAACATTGATGTCAATCATTTCAAAACTATGGTTGGATATTTGACTTTGCCTCACCACATTACCTTTTCGGACATTGACTATTCCTGACCCAAACCATCTCATAATGATGCCCTTCATATTGAGGTTTTTTTCCATAAACATAATGCTAGACGAGTCTTAGTAGATGGCGGTGTAGGATTGAACATCTTCTCTCTAAAATTGGTTAAAGGTCTTGGCTTCTCTAATGCATGTGTGGATGCTACCAAGAGTGTTGTCATCAAGGCATACGATGATGAAGAAAAAGCTTCTAAAGGCCTCATCACAATTCCAATTCGTGTGGGACCAATTATTATAGATACAACATGCCAAGTCCTAGATCGTGACACACATTAGAATATCTTACTTGGTCGCCCATGGATTCATGCCTTGAAGGCCATTCCTTCCACATACCACCAATGCCTGAAGTTCCCTTTTGATGGTACTTAAATTAATATCCTAGGAGATCTTGATCCATTTCAATACTGTACTAATCTGAGAGCCACTACTGAACACTAGGTACCCATTAATCGAGAAGCCTCAAATTCCACCTCTTCCAAATATATTGACCCGTATGCACTCACCAAAGCATCCATTCCATCAACTTCCACCGCACCATCCTCCTCGGCCTCTATACCAAGTAAGGACCTTCAGATCCAGAACCTTGGCTGTGGAGAATTCAAACTGAATACAACTTAGTGTATCACCACAATACCTAAGTCGTCTAAAGTCTATGGTAGACCGTGTTTCGTAGTCGAGCCTAAAACAACTTTTAAGATTCCACCAAAAACAATATTCACTCTATGGGGTGATATGGGTGATGAAATCATTATCGACATAGCTAACTAGATCTACAAAGACCTAGATGGATTACCTCCACTACTAGTGCATCTCAATGGAAAAGGCTATGAAATATGCAAGGCACTAGATTTTGATGGCACAAACGGTCTTGGAAAAGCCAAAAATGGGAGGGAACCTATCATTATCTCTACAAGACCAAGGTTCATAGGGCTAGGGTTTGACCAACTCAAAACTGATGATCGACGTACCTATGAACTTTCAAGTGAGGACGTAATGACTATAGAATGTGTCAAGACACACGAAGAATCCCTTACTGAAACCGACTCTAACGAATGGGAATGGGGATCTAAAAAAATATTGAGCAACTATGATATTGATGAAATCTTCCTAGATCATGGCCAACCCCCCTTTGAAGAATGATTCTGATAAGAATACAACATTGATCCTATTGATTGTGATTATAAAATTAAGGAATGGGTAAGCATTCCTTGGGATCCAGAAGAACATAAGTTTTCATCAGCAACATCTGAATTATCCCGCCCCATTGTCGAGCCCAACCATGAGCCTGACATGCCTAAACATACTGTCCATGCCTCTAAAATGCCATCCAGTAATCATGATGCTAATAATTTTTTTCCCTATTATAACTATGAATTCAACTCATCTAAATCTGAATATGGTCCATCCATTGCATCTGACATAGAAGTTGAAATTGACAACTTTTCCTTCACACTTGAGGCTTCAATTTGCATGCTTTCCATATCTTCCCCATCTTTTACCAACACTAACGATGCGATTGCTCTTGTTTACTTGCAACTGATTGACTGGGACCAACAAGAGCCACTTGTTATGGATATCTTTCAGAATGATGAGGTAATAGCAGAATTCATGGGACTCCGAGAGGGCATACTATGGGGTGATCACAAAGTAGGATTTTCCATTGAGCTAGATTATGTAGCTTACTTTGGGGAGACTATGCAATCCTCCAGTCACAAAAATACAAAGAATAAGATAAAAAAGAAATGTCTTTAGGTGAAAACTGCAAGGCACCTTCTGACAATAAAATAGTAAAAACAAAGGATGTATTCGAAGGTGAAAACCTCTCTGAGGCACCTAAGGACGGAGGATTGGACTTTCTTCTCATAAAACAGGAATAATCAATAATGCTCATCGAAGACACCATCGAAGTTAACATAGCTACATGAAAAAACCCCAAAATGGTTCTCTTGGCCACATCATTGTCAGAAGAAGAAAAACCTAAATTTCAACAATTATTCACAAAAAGGAAAGTTAACTTTGCATGATCATATGTTGATATGCCAAGCCTTGATCTAGAATTGGTATTACATCATCTTCCTCTAATCCTGGGTATAAAACTAGTCAAACAAAAATTACAGAAAATGCATCCACAGATTACACTACTTGTAAAGGCTAAACTAAAGAAGCTATTGGATTTTGGATTCATAAGATCAATAGACTATGCTGACTGGATATCCAAAATTGTCTCTATCACAAAGCCAAATGGAAAAATCCATATCTGTATGGATTTCAGAGATTTGAACAAGGCTTGCCAAAAAGATGATTTTCCATTACCAAATATAGACATGATTGTTGATCTCACAGTAGGGTACGAGATGTTGTCTCTCATGGATGGTTTCTTGGGCTCTAACCAAATCCGCATTGCAACTGAGGATCAGAACAAAATAGCATTTACATGCCCATGGGGAACATACTATTGGAATGTCATTCATTTTGGCTTAAAGAATGCAAGCGCCACATACCAAAGAGCTATGACAATAATATTTCATGACATGATGCATATCCTAATGAAAGATTATGTGGATGACCTTTTGGCCAAATATTTGACATGAAAGGATCATCTTGAGGTCTTGGACAATTTTTTTAGATGGCTAAAGGATTACAAGGTTTGTTTGAACCCAAAAAAATGTGTCTTTGTGGTTACTTCAGACAAAATATTGGCCTACATAGTTTCATGATGAGGCGTAGAATTTGATCCTACTAAAGTGAAAGCAATTCTAGACAAGCCTCCACCAAAAGGAATCAGCGAGTTAAGAAAACTTCAGGGAAAACTGCAATCCATTTGATGCTTCATCGCACAGTTGGAAAACAAGTGTCAACCATTTCATTACCTGTTACACAAAAGTATCCCCTTTGTATGGATAGAAAAATGCCACAGAGACTTCAAACAAATCAAAGAATATCTATTAAGACCACCTATCTTCATGCCACCCATTGAAGGCAAGCCATTGATCTTGTATGTCTCTGTAACTATAAATGCATTGGGGGTATTATTGGCACCAAATGAATATGAGGAAAAAGAAAGAGCTATATAATATATCAGTTGCACATTGATAGGATATGAGTTGAATTATACAACCATTGAAAGTGCATGCCTTGCAGTTGTCTTTGCAGCAAAAAAGCTAAGAAATTACATGCTGAATCACCAAATGAACCTGGTAGCTAAGATTGATCCACTAAAGTATCTTCTAAGCCGGGCAACATTGACAGGCCGGTTAGCAAAGTGGGTCATGATTTTAAGTGAATATGGCATACAATATGTTGAGTGCAAGGCAATAAAAGGGTACGTAATAGTAGATCAAATTGTAGATGCACCCATCCAAGGCACTCATCCACTAATAATTGTTTTTCCTGATGAGTCTATCTTTCATGTAGAGCCTACATCACCATGGAAGCTATATTTTGATAGGTCCCACATAGGTAATGGCTCAAGGGTTGGTATCTTGTTCATCACACCATAAGGGGATTCACTTCCTAAGGCATTTCAGATCACCTTCCCTTGTACTGATAACATTACAGAATATGAAGCATTGGTCACAGGACTCAAGATCACAATTAAATGGAAAATTCAGACACTGCTAGTATTCGGGGATTCTCAATTAGTTATCAACCAAGTGAATGATGATTATGAAACAAAATATGAAAATTTTCTCCCCTACAAGTGAATGGTGGATAGATTCCTGACATATTTCAAATTGATTACCTTTGAACAAATCCCAAGGACATAGAATAAGGCAACCAATGCAATGGCTACTATTGGATCTCTCTTAGACATCCCCAAAAATGTGTCACAATTTTAGTTTTTAGTTGAACAACTATTTATGCCGGCATATGAAATCCCAAAGTTAGAAATGGTTTGCGAGATTGTTGGTACTAGTTCACCTTGGTACCAAGACATCTATGACTTTCTTAAGTCATAAATTCTACCATCCAACCTTTCCAATAACTAGAGAAAGTCCTTTATATGAAAAGCCACCCGACACACCATCGTCAGTGACACCCTATACCACCGTGGATTTGATAACAACCTTCTTCATTGTCTCAACATTGATGAAGCCCAAATAAATTTATGAGAAGTACATGGGGGTATATGTGAATATCATTTGAGTGGTTTTAATTTAGCTAGGAAAGTCACCTGACTTGGATACTACTAGCTGACACTAGAAAAATATGCTCTTCAGTTTGTCAGAAAATGTTAGAAATTCTAGGTGAATAGTGACCTAATCCATGCACCTACACAGGAGCTGAGACTGATCATTTCTTCATGGCCTTTCACATAATGGGGACTCAAAATCATGGGAAAGACCCATCCATCCTCCTCTAACGACCATAAATTCGTAATCACCGCCACTAAGTACTTTACTAAGTGGATTGAACCCATCCCCCTCACTTACATCACCAATAAGAAGATATCCAAGTTTATCCTAAATTACATCATTTGTCGGTATGGTGTTCCCCAGTCCATCATCACAGATAAGAGGAGTCCATTCAAAAATCAGGGCGTTCATGAACTCTGTGATCGATTCCACATCTAACATCATTTCTCCACCCTATATTATCCACAAGGCAATGGTCAAGCTGAGGTGTCAAATAAAACAATTCTTCACATTCTTAAGAAGACCATCAATGATGCTAGTCGAGATTGGCACCTACAACTTAATCCTGCCTTATGGTCCCACTGTACCAACATTCTTACACCCACTGGAGCCACTCCATTTTCCTTTGTCTACGGATCTGAGGCCATATTGCCCATCAAGCTCAAAATTCCTTCTCTCTGAGTCTCCCTGAAAGGAATGATCAATGATGAAGAGTACAGACAATCTCGCCTGCATGAGCTAGAAATGTTACAAGAAAGATGGAAAAATGCCTTGAATCACTTGCAGGAATATCAAAATCATCTCTATCGGAGCTATAACAAAAGAGTGATGGTGAGAAAATTTAAAATCGGTGACTTGGTCCTCATGCAAAATCCAAGAAATCAGTCTAACCATGAAAAGCCTAGAAATTTTGAGCCTAATTGGCTTGGTCCTTATATTATTACTACAACATTTGGTTCTGGAGCTTATCAATTGGCCACACCTGATGGAGAACAGTTGGCATAACCCATCAACAACCTAAATCTACAAAATTTCTACACATAGCATCAGAGAGCTTGGCTAAAAACCTAAAAATACAAAAAAAATTGAAAAAAAAGATAAAATCATCCCTTGATGAAAACCTAGCAAACAGGTGTCTTGGTGACACCAAAAAAAAATTAAAAAAAAAAATGGAAAAAATAGTAAAAAGAAATACATTCATCAAATAGTGAAAACCTGGAAAGTAGGCACTTTGGATAGGTACCATGGTGAAAACCTGGGAAATAGGCGCAATGCATAGTTGATCGTTGCTACACCATCTATTGTTACTCTAATCGACTTTTATCCACTTTGCATAATCACAATAGCCTGACACATTCATGACATTCATCATAAGTCCTATCAATTCTGACCATGGCTAGCATCGGTTGACATCACACCTCGCATATCCTTGCCTCTTGTCTCGTGTCTACCTATTTCCATCATCCTTGACCTATCTGGGGGCAAGAACTTTATCATGTAACTGCAGTGGGTGTCACACATGATTTTTCATTTGTAAAATGCCTTGAAAAAATCCTAAAAATCTGAAAAAGTCCTAAAAAATGTCCTAAATTTTTTGAAAAAGTCTTGAAAAAGTCATAAAAATCCTAAAAAGTCCTGAAAAAAATACCTAAAAATTAAAAAATGTCTTGAGTAAACACAAAAAAGTTCAAATCAATGTCAAAATCTCAAAATAGAGTCAAAGTCAGTCAATCTTTGGTTTGAACTACGTTATCTCTATGCATTTTCTATGTAGGCAAGATTCATCTTTGAATCCATGAGACATTAGGTTAGTCCTTCTAGGTTTGTCAAAATCAAATCATGGTTCAATCCTCTGTCCTTCGTACAAATTCATTGGTCATGTCGAACTATGAGGTCTCTGAGTGCATGACATAGGCAAGACCATCAATCGATGAGCCCCCAAGGCCACACTAGGTCAGTCCATTAGGGTTTAGGGCACTACCCTTTCACACACGTCCAAGTATCTTCAAATCAAGCAAATATTTTATCAACCCCAAGCGGGCAATCTATCAAAAATCTGTTTCATTAATAGTTTTAGTCAATTCAACTTGTCAGCAATGACATGTATGCAAATAATATCAAGACAATTAAACCTGTCAAAATTTGGGTTCTTCTTCAGATGTGTCCTTCTAAGAAGCAACTCTCATCATTTCTTTATGCTTTTTTATGTGTCCTTCCTAAGAATTTTCATCATCACTTGGCATTTTGATAGATTCTCTTGACTACAAGAATCTATCCTCTTGATATCAACGCCATTCAGGATGTGTCCTTCCTGAATCTGGTATCACACGACATTTGAAAAAATTGACCTCGTCAACCTTGGCATTTTCAACATTAAAAGAATTAGCATTTTCAACACTTAACATTTTGTTCACTTGGTGAACACTTGGAAAACACTATTCTATCTTTTTGATGATTATCACGATATTAGTTCGTTAGGTTAGAAGAACCATGATGTATCACGATGATCATCCTTGTCCTTTTGATCATCCTGCTACTAGTTCCTCAAGGTTGTCCCGACTTTAGGATTTAGAGGAGTAATGATGTAGTACAATGATTTTCTTGTATGTTGTTAACTATCATGTGACTATTTCTCGAGGATGTTCTGACATCAGGATTTAGAGAAGTAGCTACATTCCATGACTAGTCTTGTCTATCTGTGGTTGGTTGTGAAAAAATGACTAGGGGAAAATTGCGTTCCTTGTATGAGTCATGATCATCATTTTTTGCGACTATTGATCTACGTGATGGTTCGACCTTGCACACTATTGATCTATGTCATATCATAGTTTTCTTTGGCCATCATGACATTTTCACCCAATGATGATTAAAGAGCAACAACTAGGATAGTACTATGGCAAGTGTTGAAGGATTTTTTGTTTTTGCACTAAGATGCATATCTTCTCCACACTAACATGCATATATTTCTCCCTACTAACATCCATCTTCATCTTCTCTTCTCTTGTCCTCTGATGATATCCTGTGACATACAAAAGCAAAGCTACATACATGATCATACAGGCATTTCATATTCACATTTCACATTTACATAAATCAAATACCATAATTCACATTGCATAACGTTATCATCCATCCATGTGGAATACATGCAACCATAATTTGCATCAACATATAGGAATCATAAACATCATTTTGCATTAACATATAGGAATAATATCATCATACATTGCATAATGCATACATGCATAACCATATTCATAATTGTATTCATAAACATAAACCACAATATCCATACATCTCATAAAATCATAAATTCATTACATCACATAGCATCTGATAAAGCATAAAGCACCATAACACATAAAATCATATGGGCTGCATCAAAACTATATCTCATATATATAATATCAAGAATACCATGTCATGGGAGAGAGTTATAGGATATCCCAAAAATGGAGCTCACAAGCTTGAATGTCAATATATGTCTCATACAAATATAAAAAATACATGTCCTATGTTGTGCCACCTCCATCCTGTGGAGGTGAATCTTGAGGTGGTTATGATTGAATCATCACATGAAATGTAACCTAGATGGGAGTGGTGTCCGGAATTTGACTCTAGGATCCCGAGGGCTCAATAACAAGAGGTTGGCTCTGCTCTGCCTGGTGTCATGATGACACTGATCTGTGACTATGCCTTGACCTAGGGTAGTGGCCTATAGCCTGATGACTGCCCTGATGAAGTGGACCCCCCAACACTAGTGTGACTATTGCTATGTGATCTCCTGCTACTATGGGTCTGGGTGCCACTGCCTGTCTAGCTATATGATCAGGACAATCCTAGGTCCTGTCTCTATGGTGGAATGACCTACTCATAAAGTAACCTGTGTCGACCCCTACTCTCGGCCATCCTGGCCAGCTCCCTAGCCATATCCCTTATCGGCCCTGCACATAACTCTATGAATTCAGTCACCCATCGGTTTGACTCCTTCCGTCGACTAATGACCTAGTGTCTTTCCACTTTGGTAACCTCCAACTCAGCTGCCTAGGCCTTATTCTAAGAGAAGGCCAAATCTAATCTGCTCTGAAGGTTGGCATCCTCTAATCAACAGTGGGATATGCTGGCAAAATGGGTGGCCTGTCCCCCTCCTCATCCCCATCAATCATCTGCTCCAGTAGCCTCCTCTCGACCTCATCCTTGTCCTCCCCCTCATCCTCACCCTCCCTCTCCTCCTCCCTCGTCTCCTCTCCATCGATCTCCTCCATGTCAACGTCAAGAGGATGGCTCTCAGAAAATGGATCCTCCTCTGCTAGCATCTCTCCCTCTACTCTCACTTCCACCTCCTATCCCCCTCTGACCTCCTCCTCTGCTCCCACCTCTGCCTCCTACCCAACTGGTTGCTCTCTTTCCTCACCCTCCTATTGGATGGGTGACAATAGTGCACCACCCACTCTCTTCCTAACTCTCCTAGGCTGCCTCCTCCCTCCATCGCCCCTCCTCTTTCTCACACCCCTCTTGTCTCTACCATCACCTCCTCCCCTACCACCCCATCATCTCCCCCACCTCTGCCTCCATCTCCCTGACCACCATCTCTCCCTCTACCCCCTGCCATCTCTACCTCCATCTCTCCCTCCGTCTTTGCCACCCTGACCTCCCCTCCATACCCGCGAGATAACTAATCTATGATCTATGGGAGCCAGACCATCTTGATCTGTCACTAGGCGTCAAACTCAATAGATGTCCCTACATTTGTTGGACCTCCTCTCCATAACCATTTTTGTACGACCAGGCCATCTATCCGATGCTCTGCTAATTCCCTTGCTATCAGCGGCCCCCATATAGTTTCCCTAGATGACCATGCATACTCTATTGTACCTACTAGCACATTTTGCTACTCACCAAACTATCATAGTACCCATTGGGGTAGGTACATCTCAATAATACACTGACTTTGCACTGTGCGGCCAATCAGGTATTTGAATTATCTACCTAATGACAAATGGGCATCCTCATTAGGCCACTAGGCACAATATTTGTAAGGCCTCTAGAAAAATATAATCAATGTGTCGATCTGATGTCGCTAGTACCCGATATCTCTTATGCAGGTCTGTCTAATTGAACTAGCATATAGGTAAATATAGGGCATCCCATCACCTAGCTGCTAAATCTGTATCAGTGGTCAAAAAATGGGAATGTACTCCCATGCCAAGATCATAAGTAATGTGGTACCACAACTGATACTATGTCCCTCATGGTAAACAACCTCATGAAGCTGATGATACAACATGGCTAACAAGTAGGGCCCCCAAGCAAATACTATCCTTTGTGCTTGCATGCGGACTAGTACATCCCCCATCCAATAAAAAACCCATGTGCACGGTGATCTGGAATCAACACTTCAGAAATCAATGTCATGAGCATGGCATCCCATCATGGGTAATGGTCAGCCACAAAGTCCTACCCGATCTCATACTCGTGAATGCCTAGACTAGCACCATCTCCATCATCATACATCTCTCCCAGGGCTTATCGCCCTTTGTGGGGATCATATACCACTCATTCTCCACTGATAGGGATGCGTAAAATATGATAGACATCCTCCAACATAATGGTAGCCTCTTCTGTAAGTAATTGAATGAAACATGTCTTTGAGTGCCACCTCTCGTAGAGTGTCGTCAATAACCCCCTGTTTGCTTGAATGATGGGCATATAAGTGATGTATTACAACCCTAGTCTCATCAACCATCGCCTCTCCCTATCACTCACCCGATCTCTGAAAGCATAGGTAGAAGGCTTGAACTCTCGGGTGTAAATGGGCACTAAACGCCTTTGCACAAGCAGAAACAATGGTTAGGACACATGGAATAACAATTCAACACATTATTAATATCTAAGAAACCAAAAATGCATCTAAAATAAGAGTCTACACAAGGTCAATGCTGGTGAACCCTGGTCAACTACAATTGTGTCACGTTGACTTCAATTGCATCTCACTATATCACATGTGGCTTTTCATCTCGCAATTGCATCACAATTTTGCAAACACGTCATTTAATCTATCAATTACAAAGATTTACAATGATTGCATCTTTCCACAGGGTGATTGCATCATTTTATAACAATTGTGTCATTTGGCCTAGCACCTGCATCACAAGATGTCACTTGCGTCGCGAAAAACTACATAGGCATTGCATTTTGACACATTTGTCATTTTTCCTAGCAATTGTGCACTTTTAAAACTAAAACCTACCCACCCATTGCACTTGCATCTTGACGCAATCAAATGTGTCGAACGCAAAGGCGATTATGGTTTACGCGAAGAAATTTGTGTCACAACGCATTTGTTTTCCCCCCCAAAACCCTAATAAATGCACACAAATCAAAAAAATTAAAGGTCGAATAGGGTACTTACCAATGCCTCTACACCCTCAGGTCGTCAGAATGTCCACAGGCGGTATCCACAATGGTCTGTCATGGGAATCACCATCTTCTCCTTAAGCTCTGATCTCCAAAAATTTTGAATAGCAAATATGAAAACAACACTTGGTTTGGATTTTTCAACTTATTTATAGGTTGAAAATTAGTGTTTGACCTGATAGGTTTGTACTGAAGGGTCTTTCGATTGGCTTAGTGTCCTCCATTTTCAAAACTTATCGCGCCGTTGTTTTTGTGGTCATCAAATTGATTAATCGGGACACTTTCCAAATTTTTCCCGAGGGGGCATAGGTACTCCGTACCTTCGTTGGGGCATATTATTAACTTGTTTTCTTTTCCATAACACAATAAACTACATTATGACAAAGAGGGGAAAATATGGACACATAAAAATGACCTAGGCCTGCAAGCACTATTTTTCATCTTCTTTCATCCTAGCATAACTATGACATTTTGATTATGTTTGTTGTCCACCTTCGACTATTAATTAAATAATTCATAATAATTTAATTAATTCATGTTCTTTTATTCTTCATGATTATTAAATTAATGGATCTTATTTGTTTATTTAATTTGTCACTAATTATCTAATGCTTTCTCATAATTAAATAAATTTCTCAATTTATTTAATTAATCTGTGCCACTTATGTCCTCTTGATTATTAAATAAATATATTTTATTTATTTATTTAATATGTCACTAATTATCAAAAATCTTCTTATAATTAAATAGATTTATTAATTAATTTAATTAATCTACCACCTTCTCTAAATTAAATAATTATCTTTAATTATTTAATTGTCTTATTTGACATTTCCCTCATTTTAAATAAAACAATTTATTTAAAATAGCCTCACATGGTTAACTGTCACTTCTTTTAGTAAATAATCTTAAAATCAATTATTTACTATCTCACTAAATCCATATTTTGAATTAATTTTAATTCAAAAATGGTAATATTCTTCTACAAATCAAGTAATTGCTAAAATTACTGATTTTCTAAATCTCATCTTCTTGTTCAATCTTTATCTTTTGATTTTTACTAATTTTTATCTCACTATCACATTTATTCTCCATCCTTGATTTAATTTCTTAAATTAAATCTTGTCCACTCATTTGGTAATCTTACCCTAACCCTAATTGATAGTTGCCATTTTGAAACTCGACCATTGATTTTAGGGCATTTCTCAATCTTCAATCTCATCTGTCCATCCAAAATTGCATTTTCTATAAAATGTCAATTTTGTTCTCATCTTTGAATCTCTTAATCTAGCATTTTTCTTAATTTAATCTTTGAATGATGTTTTGTTTTTATCATTTAGTTACATGCATATAGAATTTAATGTCTTTGCATACCTTATAGGAAATCCTTCAACACTTGGCTTAGGACTAGTCCATAGAATAAAAGTTTGCTCATCACAATCTGAGGGCATACTCTACATTTGAGCAAGCTAGAAGGTACAATAGAAATTAGTGATGGAGGATAAGGGATTTGGTGAGCTCATTTCATCTATTTTATTTATTTATTCATATTAATTTATTGATATTGTGGATTTGATTAATATAAATGTATGTTGCTAACAATCTGATCTTGCAGAAATAATCCTCAATTACAGTGACCTATATCAATTTTGAGATATGTTTTGTAAGGTTGAAAAGGGTATCCAAAAATGTGGATAAAACCTTGAGATCAGTTTATAATAAAAAGTTATTTTGGCTGTCCCACTTGAAGAGACCTACTAGGGAAGTAAGCTTGAAAATGGAAAATTTGAAGAGTTGAGGTTTCAAGGCTTTAAGGGTGGTCTGATTGTGTTTCATTTGTGTTGGTAAGGTGATTTAAGGCCCTGTATTGCATCAACTACACATGCACAATCTGCAACAAAATGGTTCCCTCTTTTTTCACAATTTTCTCAATATCCTCGACATCTTCATCATAAAAACAACCTTCATCAACACATAGTTGACATCAATGACAACACCATCTTGTTGACATAAATGAAAAAACTTTCATATTTGCAATAGTATTAGCTATAGAAACTTAGAAAAAAAAACATCAATTGCCCAAGATCAAATTTTGTTTTTGGGAATTTGAGGTAGAAGTAAAAATGGAAAGAGAAAAGAAAATTTTGAAATATCCTAAATATAAGATTGAAAGAAAGTTTGACCTTATGATATATATGATGAGTAAAATGTTAATATAATGGATAACAACCAAAAAAATCCAAATAATTTTAAAAATAAAAATAGTGAAGATAATTCTTTTGAAGCTAATAACACTAATATAGTAATAAGTAGAAATGTCACACATAGAGAGCCATGGGTGGGATTGTAATAGACTTATTTTTCCTATGTTATTTCAAAGGAAATAATAAGTTATTATGAGGGAAGCTCAGATCCCATTGCAATATGATATTTACACCACATGTATGGAGAATATAGAGATCTCCTTATAGAGATTCAAGAAGTAAAGAATCTAATTAATTAATTAACTATGAAAATAAATAGTAATGGACCAAGAGTTGAACCTCTATCTCAACCAAGACAATATGACCAATAACATGTTTTAGGGAAGCTAAAACTTAGGTTATATTTTGACGGTTCTAATAGGTGTATTGCTCATGCATGGTGACGAGTCTATTTAATAGTCCATTTCCTAATGTTTTTATGTATTATTTTAGAAAATTTTAGACAATCCTTTTAGATATATTCCTATGCTATAGTATATTTTTTATTCTTATTATACAACCTTGGACCTGAATTGTAGTAATGAAAATATAGTTATGATATAGTAGCATTGCATGATTTATATGTATGTATGAAATGTGGTTGGAATTCTATATTTAATCATGGTAGTTAGCTTTGTGCATATGTTTTATGGATTAACCTCTTGTGGGTGGGTGCATGCAGATGGGTAGCCAATTTGTGGAAAAATTTTAAAAAATGTTTTGAAAACCCGTAACTCGAGCGCGTTATAATGCGCTCACATTATGGCATGTTAAAAGAAAAAAAATGTCAATTTATTTTCATTTGTGATTGTTTTTTTCTTGTTGCTCATGGCCAAAAACCATAGAATTTTGTGCTCACATTCTAGGAGGAGATGTTTTTCAAAAATATTCATCAATAGTTATTGATTCATCTCTAGGATGTTGCCACATTGATGAGGAGGTCAAAGAGGTAAGGATTGTTTGTTTTTTTCTTAAATTTGTTAGTTTTAGGTTGTATTTGATATTTATTTTTTAAATTTGTAGGAGATGTTAATCTACCTAGAAAACCTCCTCAAAATCCTCAACCACAACAACAACCTCCTCCACCAACACCTCAATACCCTCTTAGCACTCAACAAAATTTAATGGGTGAAATTGAGAACAATAAAAAACAAATTGAGGATTTAATCGGGAGGTTGAGCAATCCAAACGGTTCAAATGTGGAAAGAATGGCCCTGGAAACTTCACTACAAGATATGTTAAAAAATATAGATTCAATTAGCAAACAAGTATCTAGTTGGTAGGCGGCTAGGGATTTTTACCAAGATAAATTATCATATAAAGAAGTAAAATATTTAAACATTATAAAATTAGATTTGTGTGGATTATTCACTGACCCACAGTCAAATGGAAATCTCTCCCTCAATACAAAGAGGTTTCCTATTCATTGGTGCCACCACCAAGAGATTACGAAATATTTTTGGGATAGGTGGTACATGGTTTTTGATGACCCACCATGCAACAATTGTGAAGTCCCATAGTATTTCCTCAGGAAACTATACGTTGAGTTCATCTTGAACAAAATTCCAAATTATTTTGATATAAGGGACTTGCAATGGAGAGGTGGGGGGTCGACACAAGATATACCTGGTGTATAGTCGGATCTTACGTGACAAGCGAGATGACCTCTCGCTAGGCCACCTCATGAGAACATCATCATCCCTTCCATCACGAAGGAGAGTGTCGACATAGAGACTCTGCAGGCCATCAGGTCTTTGATGCAGAGTGTCATCCTGCATGCTAGCCCTCTTGTACAATGCCATCTAGGGGAGTCTTCGATAGGTGGGCTTCGATCCCATGTGTGTCAATATTCTAGGGTGACTTGTTCATATGACCCCACTGAAACTTAGGAGGCTACTGCACATGATCCATCTACAACTATGGAGATGGGGAGGGCAACTGATATTTTGCATGACGTGTATGGCATTGATACTCAGGTAAAATTTATCATGTTCATTGAATTTAATTTATTAAATTTTGATTTTGAAATGCAAGATTAACTAATTTAGTTTTATGATTTTAATAAACTTGCAGGGTCACAATGTTGATACTGGATACACTAGCCTTACACCTACTTATTTCTGCAGTACACCTATCGGTGGGGTATGTAACTAGTAAACAATTATAGATTTATTACATGTTAATAGCATTGTTTTACGAATGCTATTTTAATATGTGATTTTGGATGTTGAATAGGCTAATATTGGAGGTTTTGAGGGAAGACCTCTCGGTGCTAGTGGATTTAGTCAAACCTTCACGTAGGTAATAGAATAAAGAGTTTAACTAATGAATTGTACTTAATAGATTTGTGTAGTTTATATTCATATCGTTGATTATGTTGCATTGCACATCATTAAAACTCAAAGAATTACTTCAAATTCCATAACCAATAACTAGATGTTGATAGATGATAAAATTTCAACTATAATTATATAATTATTTAGAAAGTCAACATAAGTAGTGATGTAATTACTTCACATAGCATAAGTAATAAGTCTAGGAGCATCTTCCAATTTGCATTTTCTTGTCATGGCATTCCATGAGACCATATTTTACTGAGGCATCTTTTCAAAGAGTTCACTTCCTTGTCTATGCTCCAAACTAAGCACCCATTATGGCCTACTCTCACATAGCTGAAACTCACTTGCAACTCTTTTGGAGCAACTGTCCCAAATCTGGCTTTTAATGCTGAATTAGGCCACAATTAGGCTTATTTTTCAAAGAGATACCTCTCCAAACACACAACCAACACTTGAAACCTCCAAAATGTCAAAAGACAACCAAGAAAACCTTAGATTATTCAACTTCCAGGTCTCCTCTCACTCATTTGGACCCCTTTTCATAAAACCCTCACTTTCCTTGCAATCAATTAGGGCTTATTGAAAATATTATGCCCTAACCTCTCAAAAGATTATAATCACTTCAATCAGGCTTATTTATGCCTATACATGCTCATTCCATCCTCAAATAGTGCTTCCCCAAAGACCTACATACACTTCCTTCACAAAATCACTCTCTTTCACAAGTTTTCACCCTCTCTAGGGTTTCTCAATTATTCACTTCTCTGACCAATTACAACCTCTCAGATATTTTAAATACCCTCCAATTCACCTTCTCTCTTATTTTTTAGAATATTCTATCCACTTCTAAACCCCTTTCCTCTTTTCACTCACTCTAGCCTTGTTTAAAAGGCACCAAAACTAGTTTTTCACTAGGGCAGCGAGGAGAACTCACACAAAAACTTCACCAAACAAATTCCTTACCTTCTAAACCTAATCCTACTTCAGACCAGTGCATTCCACTAAGAAACAGTTGCAATAGAAGGGTGGAATGGAATTTTTAGTTCATTTGGGCAATCAAACCCTTAGTCCCTGTGTTCTGTCCGCCTAGAGAAATCAGGCCACCAAGAGCTTGAAACTCAATATAAAATTCTCAAATTAGTTTTAAATTGATTCCAAAACCTAAATAATTCAATTCAAACACATTAAATATGCACTACCACCTGCACAAAATCGTACACTGGCAAATGATGGAGGAAAACATAAAAAAATAATAGTATAATAGAGATATTTAATTAGTTTTCTCCTTCAAAATGCTTCAACAATAGCTAACAATGATGAATCACATCTTGTAAACACTTTCCCAATAATTTAAAGTTCTTAAGAACTTAATATTGCCTCTACAACTACCTTGGCTCTTCATATTCCTCCACTAGGCACCTTTTTGCATTTTTACAACATTGATTGACAACTTTTGTTAAGATTATGCAACTTTACAATTTATGTTTAATGACTACCAAAGACCATTACAAACTCAAAAATGGCTATTTAAGCCTTATTACATCATGAAAATACTTATACAACCTCAAAATCCTAAATTTTCCTCATGGAGGCATGCTCTTGTAAAGGTGCACCTGCACCAGTTTTTCAAACAACTCATCGCCTTTTCTATGCTACCACATTTCCCATATATGTCTACCAAATAATTTTATCAAATAGTTCATTTCCTCATTGATATGGCTAAAATCTTAAAAAATGTGCTTTCCCAAAAACTATGGATGCTTGGAAAAAATCTATCAAAGCATAATAGTAATCAATAGCATAGACAAGGTAGTTAGTAGGTTGAAAAAATGCCTCAAAGAAATGCGGCCTCATAGTGATGGAATTCCATTCCATCACCATGAGACCACATTTATTCGAGGCAAAAAAATCACCACCTTTTCTATGATACCGCATTTTCCATACATGTGTACCAAATAATTTTATCAAACTATTCACTTCCTTGTTGTTATGGCTAAAAGCCTAAAATAGGTGATTTCCAACAAACTATGGATGCTTGGAAAAATTTCTATCAAAGCATAATAGTAAGCAATAATACTATAGAGAAGGAAATGAATTATCTAAAAAAATTCTTGAAAGAAATGTGGTCTTATGGTGATGAATTTCATGATGTGCATTTGTTTGTAATGGCATTCCATCACCACAAGACCCCATTTCTTTGAGGCATGTTTTCAAACAATTCATTGCCTTCTCTATGACACCACAATGATTATACATGTCTACAAAAGAATTTTATCAAATGGTTCACCAGCTTGCTTCTATGGGTATAAGCCTAAAAACACGTTCTTTTAAACAAGATATGGATAGGGAAAATAGTAAGCATGATAGCCAGAAATATATAGTTTAATAAGTACTTAAAATTTTGTTTATTATCTCATACATTATAAGTCATGATGTGGATCGCTATTGTAGTTTTTTTTATTGAATAATTTGTTGTTTTACTTTCAGTTGTTGCAAGTGGAAACACCTCTAAATGTGACAAGGGAAATGGAGATCGGTGTTTCATCTGCTATAGAATCCTCGATGGCTCTGACAGGGGAGGTATGAGGCAAATTACTAAATTTCAATTTACATTCATTGTTATAGATGTTAGTTCTAGTGAAAAATCAAACCATTATTGATTCGTGGTTTAATTTATATTTGGATGGTTTATACAGGGCTTTAGTATGCCTTAGCCTGGGCATGTGAATATTTCCCTCATGGAGAGTGATAATTATATGGAAGTAAGTGATTATTTTGTTAAATATATCATATTTTATAATGTAATTTCTATATATTAATGTCTTTACTTCTTATTGTAACAGATAAAAATTCATGAAGAACTAAAAACTAGGATGAGTAGTAGGAGCAATCCTCAAGCACAACATAAAAAAGTGATAGATGTATTTCCATTTGATTGAAAAGAAAAGGGAAGGAGTTTATTTTGAGAGAATGGAGAGCAATGAATTTTGATTCCAGAGCCCTTTGTTGTATGCCTACATGGCAGTTTTGTACATATTTTGTATTGGATATATTTGACATTGTATGGCTATATGGCATTCTTGTAAGCCTGTATGGCTATTTTGTACCTATATTTCATACTTATATTGACATATATTGATGTATGCCTACATGGATATTTGGTTAATACAAATCTTTTTTATCGATGGTGTCCATATTTGCATTCTAAATTCATGACTCAATAGATATGAGTTACATGTATTCAAGTGTATACTTTAGAACTTATGTGTATACTTTGTGACTTACATGTTTTCCAATGTATACTTTGTAACTTACATGTTTTCATGTGTATACCTTGTATTTGTGCATATACTTTGTATTAATTTGTATATATTATATATTTGTGTGTATACTTCAAGGCTTACACATTTTTGAGTACTTGTGCTTCCCTTATTCACATGTACATGCTTGAATTATTCACATGTATACTTATTAATTGGTTAGCCCTAACATTGATCATTGTTGTCCTTAATGGTTTGTCTTGAATATTAATTAATTGATCTTAAACAACTTTATGTAAAAGCAAAAAACATGTTTTCAATTGGTATTGCATAAAATGATTCATAAAAAGATTTCAAAAATTATCCTTGATATTACAAAAAGATGTGTTTATACACTTCAATTGTGCAGTCACCCTTTGGTTCTTTCAAAGAAAAATTTGCCTATGCCACTGTTACACTTTATAGGTAAACTGGATTTTGTATTGTAGAGCTCTATTAAGCTACCAGTCTGAAGACCAATGTAACAATGATACAAAATAATTTTTGAGACTGCAAGAAGACATCAAAATGGCTAGTTTACTAAAAAAAATCTTATGATTTTTGAAGAATGCTGATAATTCTACTCAGTTGGCTTCTTTTTTCAAAATCATACAAATTGAACCCTAGCATCAGTAGACTATGCATATCAAACTACCATAATTCAAGTTTCAACGATGAATATTTATCATGCATGTTTTAAATGACATTCAATTTTATGGTAGTTTTATTGTTTATATGATTTTATGTGATATTCTAATCCTAATTAATGATTCTAGGCTGCATATATATATATATATATTTTTTGTTTTTACATATTTCTTGTACTAACAAACCCAAAACGAACCAAACCCCCCTCCAAAACATTTTGGCTGAACCGGTGAACCGGACCCCTGAACCCAAACCTGAACCTCATACAACCTCAAAACCTCTTCCAAAACTCTTCATTTTTCTTGCACAAACTTAATTGACCACCAAATTATGCTGCCCCCTGACTTTACCCACTTTTACTCCCGCAAACCTCTCTTTTTCATTGAAAACCCCTCTTTCCCAACTAGGGCATCATGCCATAACATAATTTTGACCTCAACTATGCTTTCAGACCTTTTGAACACATCAAAATCCAAAACCTCACTCTATTTCCAACCTTACTAACTTATTCTCAAGAAATTTCTTCTTTTCACCTCTTCTAGCCTTGCTTTTAAGGCCTACATTCTGAATTTTCAATAGGGGCAACGTTAATAATCTATTCCAATGCCTTTACCAATTCTATTTTATTATTCCTACTCCATATCCTACTTACATTAGTTCCATTCCACCGAGACAGAGCCTGGACAATAGGTGGAATGGCCTATTTCAAGATATTACACTCAAACCCTTGTATGAGAAAGTTCAGACTTGTTTCAGAAATCTACTTCTAAGTTGCTTGGAAATTAATAGAATTCCACAAGAATGGATTATAATCAAAGCTAAAACCATTCTTCAACAGATTCATATCATCTTAGAGAAAACTCCTGCTATATGGACCCGTACATAGGCTGGAAATGAAGAAAATAAACGTAAATTAACAAAGAAACATAGATATTTGATTGATATTCTCCTTCAAACTCTTCAACAATCACTAACTTTGAGTTTCCAATGATCGTACGCTTTTTTTGTGGAAAACTCAAACTTCTCAACCGTCGTGTGTATGATTCTTTTTTCGATTGTTTTCAATGCCATCATAAGGGATCAAGCCGGTTAAACATAGCTCAAAGAAATTTTGTGTGTTTGGGTATGAAAGAGCACCATGCCTAGCATAAATGTACCTATTGGGACATGTTGGAGCAATTTTTTTGGTCACATGAATTGCCAAACAAAAGTTGCACTACTTTGCAACTTTACACTACTTGCACTTGACACTTTTTCTATCATGTAAAAATTGGACACCACAGGAAAAAGACTCTGAGATAAGAAAAAATGAGAGAGGTTATTATAGAGGGGACCAATGTGATCCCATCGGATCAGATGAAGAGTTCGTAAGTGTCACGATATCCGAGTAATAGATCATCAAAGATTGCTACCATTTTTCACTTTGGACCCTTAATGGATCGATCTAGTTGAATGTAGCTTAGAGCGATTCCACATGTTTGGGTGCAAAAGATGACTATGTATAGTGTAAACATACCCATATAGACACGTTGGAATAATCTATTTGGTCACACAAATTACAGAACGAAAGTTGCACCACTTTGCAACTTTCAACTATTTGTATTTGACTTCTTCCCCAACTGAAAATTCACTACCACGGGAAAATACCTCCGAGATAGAAAAAACCAAGAGAGGTTATTGTAGAGTGGACCAACGCGATCCCATAGGATCAAACGAGAAGTTTTTAAGTGTCACAATATCTAAGTAACAACATTCTGAATTTTGCAACCATTTTGCACTTTGGACCCTTAAGGGATCGATCCGGTTGAACGTAGCTTAGAGCGATTCCGCGTGTCTAGGTGTGAAAGAGTAATATTCCTAGTGTAAACATACCTATTTGGATGCATTGGAATAGTCCATTTGGTCACACGAGCTGCAGAATGGAAGGTGTACCACTTTGGAACTTTCAACTACTTGTATTTGATAACTTTTTCCTCAATTGAAAATTCGCCACTATCGGAAAATTCCTCTAAGATAGAAAAATATTGAGAGAGGTTATTGTATAGGGGTGCAAGGTGATCCCATAGGATCAAATGAAAAGTTTCTAAGCATCATGGTATCCAAGTAACACCATGCTAAAGTTTGTAGCCATTTTGTACTTTGGACCCTTTAGGGATTGATCTAGTTCAACGTAACTTAGATAAATTATGCATGTTTGGGTGCTAAAGAGGACCATTCCTAGCATAAAAATACCTATTCGGATGCATTGGAACATTTTTTTTGGTCACATGAGTTGTAGAACTAAAGTTGCACCACTTTGCAACATTCAACTACTTGCATTTGATAACTTTTTCCCCAAGTGAAAATTCGCCACCATAGGAAAATGCCTCTGAGATAGAAAAACCTAAGAGAATTTATTGTAGAGGAGCCCAACGCAATCCCATAGGATCATAAGAGCAGTTTCTAAGCATCATGGTATCCAAGTAACACCATGCTAAAGTTTACAACCATTTTGCACTTTGGACCCTTAAGGGATTAGTCTGGTTGAACATAGCTCAGAGCGATTCTATGTGTTTGCATGTGAAAGAGGACCATGCCTAGCATAAAAGTACCTATTCAAATGTATTGAAACAATCCATTTGGTCACACAAGCTGTAGAACGAAAGTTGCACCACTTTGCAACTTTCAACTACTTGCATTTGATAACTTTTTCCCCAAGTGAAAACTCGCCACCACGGGAAAATGCCCCCAAGATAGAAAAAACTAAGAGAGGTTATTGTAGAGGGGCCCAACACGATCCCATAGGATTAGATGAAAATTTTCTAAGCATCATGCTATCTGAGTAACAATATGCTAAAGTTTGTAGCCACTTTGCACTTTGGACCCTTAAGGAATCAATCCATTTGAATGTAGCTCAGAGTGATTCCATGTGTTTGGGTGAAAAAGAGGACCATGCCTAGTGTAAAAATACCCATTCAAATGCGTTGGAGTAGTCCATTTGGTCAGACAAGTTGCAAAACAAAAGTTGCACCACTTTGCAGCTTTGCACTGCTTGCATTTGACACTTTTTCCATCAAGTGAAAACTGGACACCACGGGAAAACCACTCTGAGATAACAAAAACTAAGAGAGGTTATTTAAGAGGGGCCCAACTTGATCTCGTAGGTTTTGAAAAATATTTTTTAAGTGCCTCGATTTCTGAGTAATACCCCATCAAATATTGCTTCCCTTTTGCACTTTGGACCCTTAAGGGATTGAGCCGGTTGAACGTAGCTAGCAGTGATTGTGCTCTCTTTTCGATGGAATTAGGTGGGAAGTAGACTTAAGTCAATTTTAGTTTTGGTTTGGTTGGATTTCAAGTGATTTTGTGCATTTTAGAAGCCAATTACTAAGGGTTGATCTATATGCCCTGTTTTAAGGGTTTTGAGTGTAGGAAAATGTCATATTAAACCTTCCACCAACTTTATGCTTCTTTAACTCAATGGATAGGCTTAGTTAGGGTTATAAAACATTTGTGAATTTTTTTTTGTGCAAGGGAGGTTAATAGATGGTTTTTAGGTGATGCCCTAGATGTCAAATGGTGGTTTAGTGCTAGGGTTTGAAGAAATCTTTGGGGGCAACGATATATCTTCAACTTTTAAGCTTGTGTAGACCTTTTTGAAGGTGGTTTAGGCTTTGGTTGGATGTGGGAAGGTTTGGACTATGGTTTTTCAATAAACCCTTGCCTAACTTGTGAATGAAGAGGGTTTTGGGGTTTGTTATGTTAGAGGGCTTATCACGGCCTAAAAGTGGAGGAATTGGTGGTTTGGTAGACTGGTTAATGGTTCCCAATGGTGGTTTGCATGTGATAGGAAGAATAAAGGTGGGTTGCTTTTTTTGTCAAAGCTAATCCAAAATGTTCTTATAAGGGTTTGATGTATGTTGAAGAAGGCTTAAATGGGTGCCTAAAATGGTGGTTTGTTGTAAAGGTTGTTAAGGAATTTAGAGAGTTAAGGTGGAAAAAATAGGTTTGCAGACCTACAAGGGTGACTATGTGCAAAGCTGAAAATAAGCCAAGATTGAGTTTTGAGGGAAGGAAGGAGGTAATTGGAATCATTTTCTATTATGGAAGTGAGTTGATTGCCTCATTGTATTTCTATTAGAATCACTTCAAGTTTACATTTTTTTGCACTTTTTTCACATTGACAACTTTTCAATTTTTGCAATTTTACATCATTTTGATAAATATGCAACATGAACTCCAAAATGACCCCAAAACCAACTAACATGAATTATTACATTATAAACTAGTCTAGTATAGTTTTATTCAATTGAAAAAACTCAAAACATAAAACTAACTTAATACTTCCATGAACCAAATTTTCTCAATAACCTTGGTGCCCCTGCACCAAATTTCATTATTTCAGTAAATCTCATTACAAGTAAATCTCATTACAATGCCTTAAGTAGTCTTTTCTCACAGATATTTTACAATGTAACTCATACATTCGAGATTCTCTTATAATGCGTACATCATAGGTGCTCATTATGAGGTTAACTTCAAATGAGTAACTTGAGATTCCCTCACAAAGCTTCACATACTCTTTTATAATGGCTTCAAATCAGAATTGAGATTTCTCAAGATCATCAAAATAAGGATGTTTCATTTATTTTTTGGATGAGATTATCTTTGATGGCTCATAAATCATCATTTTTTGAAAGGAGAGACTAATCAATTTTTAGTAGTTTACTTACAGATATGCAAAGTAAAAGAAGAAAAACAAAGAGCATACAAAATGGAAATGAAAGGAAAATAAATGGAAGGCACTTATAGATAGGCATGTTAGTCTCTCAACTTAGTCACTCATGGTCATATATCTTCACTGGAAGTTACAAGATACCTATTGCACACAACACTTCTCATGAATAGAATATCTTGAAATTTGAGATGCTCTTATAATGTCTACATAATAGGTGCTCATGATAAGGTTAGCTTCAAATGAATAACTTGAAATTCCCTCACCAAGCTTCATACACACTTTTGTAATGGCTTAAAATCATAATTGAGATTTGTCAAGATCATCAAAATAAGGATGTTACATTGCTTTTTTGGATGAGATTCTCTTTGATGGCTCATAAATCAACATTTTCTACAAGGAGAGACCAATCAATTTTTATTAGTTTACTTATAGATACGCAAAGTAAAAGAAGAAAAACAAAGAGCATTCAAAATGGAAATGAAATTAAAATAGATGGAAGACACTTATAGATAGGCATGGCAGTCTCTCAACTTAGTCACTCCTAGTCAAAACATCTTCATTGGGAGTTCCAAGATACCTACTGCACACAACACCTCTCATGAATAGAATATCTTAAAATTCAAGATGCTCTTATAATGTCTACATTATAGGTGCTCATGATAAGGTTAAATTCAAATGAATAAATCAAAATTCCCTCACCAAGCTTCGCACACACTTTTGTAATGGCTTAAAATCATAACTGAGATTTGTCAAGATCATCAAAATAAGGATGTTGCATTGATTTTTTGGATGAGATTCTCTTCAATGGCTCATAAATCAACATATTCTGCAAGGAGATACCAATCAATGTTTAGTAGTTTACTTACCAATATGCAAAGTAAAAGAAGAAAAACAAAGAGCATCCAAAATGGAAATGAAATGAAAATAGATGGAAGGCAGTTATAGATAGGCATGGCAGTCTCTCAACTTAGTCACTCTTGGTCATACATCTTCACTAGGAGTTTCAAGATACATATTGCACACAACACCTCTCATGAATAAAATATCTTGAAACTCAAGATGCTCTTATAATGTCTACATGATAGGTGCTCATGATAAAGTTAACATCAAATGAATAACTTGAAATTACCTCACCAAGCTTCACACATACTTTTGTAATGGCTTAAAATCATAATTTATATTTTTTCAAGATCATCGAAATAAGGATGTTGCCTTGATTTTCTAGCTGAGTTTCTCTTGGATGGCTCATAAACCTATATTTTATACAAGGGGACACCAATCAATGTTTATTAGGTTACTTACAAATAGACAAAGTAAAAGAAGATGATAGCATTGGCATCAAACAAATTAATGTGCATACAAGTATAAAATTAGTAAGAACCAATGTGCATATACTTACAAATTAATCCAATGAACCATCCGGGTATGCTCTACTCTTTTCTTATGTCAAGTATTGCCTCATGGTCAGACTCACAAACCTTCCACAAGGTCTACCCCCATATTTGGTCAAATGAACATTCGATGCCATGACAAGGTTCAAGTAATGAAGAATATTACAATGCATGTCAAAGTCTTGAAATAGCCAATGTTTAACACTCTTATGTGTGTACCTTATAAGCCACATTCTAGTAACAACAACTGAGCTTGTAGGGTATTCAATGTTTTCTCCATCTATAATTGGGGCCTCCAATTTCTTTTTGGCCTCAACACAATGACACAAGTAATAGTTTGTTCCCTCTTCATTGTCTTCATCTGCAATAATTACATAAACATGCCCTATATTGATATGTGCAGCAAATCTCTTGAAATTAGTCAACATTACGAATACAGTACAAACTAAGATAACAATATACAATTTCAACAACTAAGCAAGTAGATATATTACCTAGTTGAACTAGATCTGATATGTGGTCAAATTCAATCGATGATTCTATCTGTGTCAATTCCAATGCCATCAAAGGGCGATAAGTGTGAAGTGGGCTAAGATAACTTGTCAACCATTTATCAACCCACTCCTCTGACTCACAATCATTCCAGATTTGCATTATACATGAAGAACAAAAGCATGCCATCTTCCATGTATCGATACTCTATGGACGTGCATTTGAGCTAAGGAAAGAGTGTAGCTCACTCGATCTTGTTAGTGTACAACAGTCCTCATATGGTTCAATGTTAGTATCATCCATCAACCAAAAAAATATATGAACTGAAGATGTACCTTCATTACTTGGACCCATCGAAGAATTACACCACTCAATGATCCATCTTGCATCTATCAACTTTACACTATCTTTATACTTTAACTCTTCTCATGCTAATGATCTTTTCAAGGATTCTCTTGCACCATCATGCTCCCCCTTTCATTGCTCGGTCTTAGAAAAGTTCCACATATGTTGAACACCTATAATGACATGCATCCTACACAACCAGTAGAACATGTGTGAGTTCTTGAACTATGCTGCATAGTTATCCGACCATATTATATGGTGATTGTATGCTATGCCCCTTTGAGCCAAACCATTGTAGAACATCTGGAAGCAACCTTACACAAACTCTAGAGAATTTTCGATAATCACTAATTTAAAAGTGGTACTTCCTCAATATGTTCCTTTGGTCCTTTAACTATCAAATGAATGAATGAATGCTATGTGCACTTGAATAGAAAAACCTGTGTGGAGTTGTAATACTATGACCACACCTCACATTGTGGTTTTAGAGTCTAGTTCTCCACAAATTCAACCATTGATAGTATTCTGCCAACTAGAGAGGTGTCCTTGCATAGCTTGAATTGTGTGTCCAACCATCAGGATCTATGGGTATGCATTGTATACTCAGATAGTATATTGTCATGAAACATGGACATGAACTGATACACTAGAATCTTCTGAATAACCAAATCACACCTTTTTTCTTAAGACCCATCTTTTGTAGCATATGCAACTATTTTATACTTCCTGGACTCTACTAGTTTTTATCCCACCTCATCTGTGCTTTCCATATGTTGACATATTGGCATACGTTGCAAGCCACCACAATGATCACATGAACCATCCAAGCATATGGTCCTGTAGAATATCTAGCCATCCTCTATTTCACATAATTTTTTTGATAAGAACTCTCTTGAAGATTTTTGTGGGGCTTCTATGCCTCAATCCTGCAAAACAACATTAGTATGCAAATCTAAACATATAGAATGATAAACATCATAATGGTTAGAGAATTCAATATGTAGTCTATAGCAACAAGTAGTGCATGTGTGATTTATCTTGACACAAAAAGGTTTGAGAATTTCAAAAAATATTTGAGAAATACTAATTTGAGGATAATCATTTTTAAATTTATGATAAAATTGGGTTTGAGTCATATCCAAAAAATGCTTTGGATGTGGCTCACGGTTTTGACTACCCATTATCCTTCTTACCACACCCCTTTGATTTGGAGATGGCCTTGTGTTATTCTTCCAATAATCTTCAATTAGTGTTCTGAAGGCTTCAACAACTTCTTTATCTTTTCATGGAAATCTCCTTGAGAATTCCCATAATTCATTTGAATCGGTGCCGTCAATTCTTTGCCGCCTTTGAATGGCTCTTGATAAAGTTTTTCTAATAATTCCCATTTATTCACTCATCTTTCTAATGAGACGAGTTCTCTTTGTTTGACAACTTACTAAAGTTGATGTAATGACATGTTGGGTGACATTACTATCCTTTGAGCATGAGGTCTTACCCACACTCTCATAAGCATCCAGTAGATTCTTCACAATAGTGTTTTCACTTGATGCATTCAATGTTCTCAACCCAAGAGTCTTCATGATGTTTCTATACTTTACACCCTGCATCATTTCAACAAATAGTTGACATCTTGCAGTCTCATTTAGCCTTTCAAAGAAGAATTTCCAAATCTTATTTGCATATCTTCTACAAGTGCGTGTTGAAATCTTGAGATGCATTGGATGGTGTCCAATGATATTCACTTGTGATAGATGGTGTCACTCCATATTCACTTGCAGTAGATGGTTTCCCTCCATATTTTCTTGAGCTTAATGGTGTCCCTTCATATTCACTTGTCATAGAGGGTGTGTCTCCAATGACGGTATTCAAATATGTCTTACTATGATGCTTTCACATTCATGCCTTTTGTGCTGCCAATTCATTTTCTCTTCTTGACGGTTGAGGTTCCTCTTCAATTGGCTTGTTTTTGTCAATGGTTTCCAATTTCTTCTTTTCACAATATGCCGCCACCTGATCTCTCACATTTTTTTTGAAGGTATCTGTTAGTTTCTTCCTTGTTCATTTCTTCGGCATGGCAGATAATTTTACCTATAGCATGGTAATGAGACGAATATTAGTTCCTCAAAAATGTATCCATTCAAATAAATAAAAATATATTTCATTCAAGGCTTCATAAAGAATACTTACAATCATCCTGTACAAGAGTATTTATAGCACAGACAAAGGTCACATGATTTTCTCAATGGAATGCCTTAAAGAAATGTGGTAATGTGGCATGCCATGATTGCAAGATAGGCTGAAAATGGAAGCATGGAAAAGCCATATGGTATGCACATCCATAATAAAGGATTGAGAAATGATGTTTTATTTTACTTCCATAAAACTTATGTCATATATATGTGTATACAAAATGTGGAAGCATACATGGTGCAAGAGCACCATTGAATGAAAATTGTCAATTCAAGAAGTTGTTGTCTAGGCTTTAGGATTTTGGAATTTTTGCATTAAATAAGGTCAATAAGACCATTTTCCATTGTAATGAGTCATTTTTGATGTTTCCTAGGTGTTTAGAAGGTTTATATTTCAAAATTGCAAAAAACATTGGTAAGTTGCCAATTGTGCAAAAGGGCAAAATTGTAAAGCTGTAAAAAGCAGATTTTGAGGAAGGGAAATTGTCATACCATTTTAAATGTTAGTTGAAGGCGTTAGGGAAATTAGTTTTGTGGGAAAAATCATATATATGCTGGAGAACATCGATGAAAAGATTGATTTTGAAGATTTGAAAGAAAATTGAATTGAAAAATCACTTTTTTCTTTTTTTAGATTTTCTGTATTTCTTTGTCTTTTGCAGCCTTAGTTCGGACCGTACAGAGAGGTTTTGAATATAAGTATTCTTGAAACACTTTGGGGCATGTGTTAATAGTGTTTTTCATTTTATTTGAGATTGTAACTCTAATTCTAGTGGTAGTTTGGATTGAATCTTGTGTTGCAGGTCTGTGTGCCCTGATTAAAGGGTTTTGAAGGTCTCAATTATGTAAATTGGACCATTCCACTCACTTTGATTACTATAATTGGTGGAATTGGTCTGAATAATCAATAAATAGGTGAGGGAATTCTGTTTGTGTGTAGGGGAGGTCTAAAAAGGTGTTGGGCAAGAAGCCCTAGAGTGGAATTTTAAGTTTTTCCATGAGATTTCGAGTGGTTTTGATATGCTAAAGTGTGTTTTGTGTTGGGGAAGCATGGTTTCTTGTTGAATTTAGTTTGTGCAAGACATTTTATACCATTTTTAAGTATTGATAAGATTGTGTGAGGGTTGGATGAGTGTTTTTTAATAAACCCCTAGTTTCTTGGGTTAAAAGGAGGGTTTTGTGATTTAGCACTTTGGTGAGTGATTTTCTGAAAAAAAATGGTGGAATCCATGGTTTGATAACATATAGACTTCTTCCCAATTGAGTTTTTTTTTTTGGAAAAGGATTTAAGATAAGGTCCTTTGTAAAAGAGGCCTAATTTGAGACCTAGTTGGTGTAGAAATCCAATTTTGATGAAGTTGTAACAAAGAAGCCTATTGTGGCTTGTTGATATGTTATTGTGTGCCTTGTTGGGACTTTGAGAAGGGTCAAGTCTTGGTCTGATAATACCTTCTCTAAAATATATACTTGGTTAAGTGAGTTAGCTATGCTACAAGGATGATTGTTGAATTGGTGAAAGTGAAGAATTTAATGAATTCTTAATTGTGAATTGTTGTTGTTGGTTGATTTTGTGTTGAGTTATGTTAGAAAACCTCCCATGATTGCATCAATACACAAGGTAAGTCAATTTTTTAAATAAAAAAATGCCTCAAAGAGATGTGGTTTTGGTGCACTAGGGGGGTTTGAGAGTCTAAGAAGATTCAATATGACTACTCCATGATCTAGGATCTGTAGCTCATTGGAGTAGGTTAGTTTTAGGCTATGTAAGGTGTGTGCATGTTGTTTTGTGTAGGAGAAAAAAATAATCCATCATTTGGTTGTTGTCCTCTCAAGAAATATAGAAGTTTTCCAATAAAAATGGATGGTTACAAGCTGGTGATTGAGGAAAGAGGATTCAATGAGACTGTAATTTTGTTCCTAAAGCATGGGCAAACATTTCTAAATGTGTTTCAAGTAGTGGAAAAGCATGTGAAGGTTTTAGTATTCCTTTCTAATAAAACCTCATTTGGAAAGCTTGTTTGGGAGCATAAAGTAAAGGTTTTGTTGAACAATGTTTATTTGAGCCTTTCCATTCCTAAAATTCATTGAATATAGTGTTTTCTAACTTGGCTAAAGACTGTTTGGAGTTATTAGGTGTTTGGTGGTGATTTTAGGATACTTCATTTGTAAATTTGGCATAATTTGAGGCTTATTCCAATGTTCAGTCAAGTTTTTTGATGTTTGTTTCAAATCAAGTTTAGTTGACATTAAGGTATCTGAATGTATGCCAAAATGGGATTCAGATTGTGGCTTTAGGTTTTAAAGATACAAAATTACTAAAGATGAATCACCTAATTTAAGGGTTTGGTGACCTTCTTGGAATATGGTGGATAGTTTTCAAGAAGGAGTGAATATGATAAAACAATGAAAAGGTTGATTGTTTATGTTTGGAAACTATTTAAAAGATGTTGGAAAATATGTCTCAATGCTTGCTAGAAGTTAGAAAGGCTAAATTGTGGAATTTTTTGTTTTGAGCAAAGTTGACTCCTTATGCAAAATGGTGTTTTGACTGCAAAAATTAAAGAGCCCGATGGATCAGTGGTTTGTGAATGTGTATTTGGTTTATTTCAATCAATAACATGTTGATTACAAAGTCTTGGATGTCTAGATAAAGGTTGGTAGTTACCTTCCATGATTTGTTGTTATTTTTCCATGCAAGTTGCATTGAAGAGTGAATTAGTGAATCATGAAGGAATTGAATGGCTCTGAGTTTCTAATTAGGTTTATTCTATGTTACAATCAATTTTATGATGGTTAATCTATTTTTGAGTCTAACGAAGAGTTGGAGCCAAGTTCTATTGTTTTGTGGAAATATGAAATCAAGTGAAATTGAAGGATTTTGATGAAAAGATGACTGAGTTTTTGGGTTGATCTTCTCCAATTTCAGTTAGGGTCAAGTGTATATAATTGTGTAATTTCAAATGTGCATTGACAAACTAAGGTTATAATGGCAAACAAACAATGATCAACATGGAATATGAAAAATAACAAAAATGAAAGCAAACCATAATAGAATGAAAGAAAATGTGTAAAGATTTCACATACCTAAAAAACCAAAGCTTCAAATAGAGGAGTTCAACCCAATTATGTAGCCTTTGATTCTTATTTTTTCAAACTCCTCAACAAGTTGGCTTTTTCAAAAGCTTGTTTCCCTCCAAACTTCAATTGCATATCACTTTTAAATGGAATTAAAATCTTGAATTGATATTATATGCCTTTCAATGTGAAAACTCTTCTATTTCATGTAAAGATGGTTGAAATATCATGAAAAAGGTGGTGGAATGTGAAAAAAATGCATGCACACTTCACAACATCATCACAAAGCATCTTTTTGTCATTGCAAACGCAACACCAAAAGAATATGAAGAATGTGGGCCTTGAGATCATAGGTATATTGAGTTTTTTTTACCATTTTTAGTGTAATACAAAACGTTCTTGTGTTATATCATGCACATGCTATTTCTTGCTAAACTGACCATATCTCTACTTCTTCAAAACATGCTCGCGTTATGTGAAAGATGATTTTTTAATAGATTTATTTTCTCTCTTTGTCTATACCCTCTACCCTAATTCTATATATCTCCCCTATACCATTATAGTATAGGAGATAGAGGTGAGTGTGTGAGAGAGAGAGAGAGAGAGACAGAGGTAGAGTGAGGGAGGGTTGAGGGTTTAAGGGCTTAGGGTCAAGGGTAGAGGGTTAAGGGTTTACCGTTTAAGGGTAGAGGGTGTAGGTTTGAGAGAGAGAGTGGGAGAAAGATAGAGTGGGAGAGAGGGAAAGAGAGAGAGAGAGTGGGAGAGATGGAGATAGCGAGGGAGGGAGAGGGGGAGAGTGGGAGAAAGAGAGAGTGGGAGAGTGGGAGAGTGGGAGAGAACAAGAGAGGGGGAGAAAGAGGGAGAGAGAGAGAGAGGGAGAGGGAGAGTGAGAGAAAGAGATATTGAGAGTGATTGAACAATGAGAGAGAGGCCTAAGAGAGGGAGATGGGGTAGGAGGGAGATATTTTAGAGAGAGATGGAGTGGGAGAGAGATAGAGGGTAGAGGGTTAAGAGTTAAGAGTTTAAGGGTTAAGGGTTTAAAGGGTTAAGGGTTAAGGATAAAGGGGGGAGAGATAGGAGTGAGAGAGAGAGAGATGGGGTAGGAGGGAGATTATCAACCCTTAAACACTCTACCCTCTACCCTATAAACCATTAAACACTCAACCCTAAACCCTAAATCCTAAACCCTCAACCCTTAAACCATAATCCCTCAACCCCTATACCCTCTTAATACCTCAACCTTCAACCCTCAACCCTTAAAGCCTAATCTATCAACCCCTATACCCTCTTAATCCCTCAACCCCTATACCCTCTATCCTATGCATTGGACCCTCAACCCTAATCCCCTAACCCTATACCCTCAATCGTCTACCCTCAACCTTAAGCGTTCAACCCTCAAACCCTCTATCCTCTACCCTATCAACCCTTAAACACTCAACCCTAAACCCCTAACCCTAAACCCTTAAACCCTTTGCCCTCTACCCTCAATCCTATACCCTCCACCCTCTACCCTCTACCCTAATCCCTCAACCCTCAACAATCAACCCTTAAACCCTAATTCATCAACCCCTATACCCTCTTAATCCCTCAACCCTCAACCTTTAAACCCTAATCCCTCAACACATATAACCTCTTAATCTCTCAACCCTCAACCCTCAACCCATAAACCCCAATCCCTCAACCCCTATACCCTCTTAATCCCTGAACCCTGAACCCTCAAACCTTAAACCCTAATCCCTCAACCAATATAACCTCTTAATCCCTCAACCCTTAAACCCTATTTCCTCAACCCCTATACCCTCTACTCTATACATTAGACCCTCAACCCTAATCCTAAACCCTTAAACACTCAACCCTAAACCCTCAACCCTTTAACCCTAAACTCTTAAACCCTCTACCCTATACCTTCAATCATCTACCCTCTACCCTCTACCCTCTACCCCTATACCCTCTTAATCCCTCAACCATAAACCCTTAAACCATAATCCTTCAACCACTATACCCTCTTAATCCCTCAACCCTCAACCCTCAACCCTATTCTCTCAACCCCTATACCATCTTAATACATCAACCATCAACCCTTAAATCCTAATCTCTCAAATCCCATACCCTCTTAATCCCTCAACCCTCAACCCTCAACCCTTAAACCCTAACCACTCAACCCCTATACCCTCTTAATCCCTCAACCCTCAACCCTCAACCCTTAACCCTTGAATCCTAATACCTCAACCCCTATACCCTCTTAATCCCTCAATCCTCAACCCTACACCCTTAAGCCCTAATCCCTCAACCCCTATACCCTCTTAATCGATCAACCCTTAAACCATATTCCCTCAATCGCTATACCCTCTACCCTATAAATTGGACCCTCAACCCTAATCCCATAACATTATACCCTCAATCCTCTACCCTCTACCTTAAATATTCAACCCTCAAACCCTCTATCCTCTACCATCTACCCTATAAAACCTTAAACACTAAACCCTAAACCCTAAAACCTCAACCCTTAAACCCTAAACCCTGAAACCCTCTACTCTCTACCCTCAATCTTCTACCCTCTAACCTCTACTCTCAACCCTAATCCCTCAACCCCTATACCCTCTTAATCACTCAACCCTCAACCCTTAAACCCTAATCCTTCAACCCTAATCCCTTAACCCTCAACCCTCAACCCTTAAAACCTAATCGCTCAACCCCTATACCCTCTTAATCCCTCAACCCCTATACCCTCTTAATTGATCAACCCTTAAACCCTATCCCCTCAACCCCTATAACCTCTACCCTATAAATTAGACCCTCAATCCTAATCGCCTAACCATACACCCTCAATCCTCTACCCTAAACCTTAAATCCTCAACCCTCAAACCCTCTACCCTCTACCCTATAAACCCTTAAACACTCAACCCTAAACCCTAAACCCTCAACCCTTAAAACCTTAAACCCTCTACCCTCTACCCTCTACCCTCTACCCTCAAACCTAATCCCTCAACACCTATACCCTCTTAATACCTAAACCCTCAACCGTTAAACCCTAATCCCTCAACCCCTATACCCTCTTAATCCTTCAACCCTCAACCCTTAAAGCCTAATCTCTCAACCCTCAACCCTCAAACCTTAAACCCTTATCCCTCAACCCCTATACCCTATGAATCCCTCAACCCCTATGTCGTCTACCCTATACAATTGACCCTCAACCCTAATCCCCTAACTCTATGCCCTCAATCCTCTATCCTCAATCTTAAACCCTCAACCCTTGAACCGTCTACCCTGTAAACCCTTAAACACTCAACCCTAAATCCTAAACCCTCAAACCTTAAACCCTAAACCCTTATACCCTCTACCCTCTACCCTCAATCCTCCCTCTACCCTCTACCCTCTACTCTCTACCCTCTACCCTCAACCCTCAACCCTAATCCCTCAACCCCTATACCCTCTTATTCCCTCAACTCTCAACCCTCAACCCTTAAACCATAATCCCTCAACCCCTAGACCCTCTTAATGCCTCAACCCTCAACCCTCAACCCTCAAACCTTAAACCCTAATCCCTCAACCCCTATACCCTCTTAATTCCCCACCCCTTAAACCCTATTACCTTAACTCCTATACCCTCTACCCTATAGATTGGACCCTCAATCTTAATACCCTAACCCTATACCCTCAATCCTCTATCCTCAACCTTAAACCCTGAACCCTGAAACCCTCTACTCTCTACCCTCAATTCTCTACCCTCTACCCTCAATCCTCAACCCTAATCCCCTAACCCTTAAACCCTTAAACCCACTTAGTAAACTCTCTACCCTAATCCCTCAACCCTCTTGACCCTTAATACCTCAACCCTTAAACCCTATTCACTGAATCCATATACCCTCTACCCTATACATTGGACCCTCAACCATAATCCCCTAACCCTATACCCTCAATCCTCTACCCTAAACCTTAAGCCCTCAACCCTTAAACCCTCTACCCTCTACCATATAAAACCTTAAACACTCAACCCTAAACCCTCAACCCTTAAACCCTAAACCCTTAAAACCTCTATCCTCTACCCTCAATCCTCTACCCTCTACCCTCAACCCTAATCCCCTAATCCCCTAATCCCCCAACCGTTAAACCCTTAAACCCACTTAGTAAACTCTCTACCCTAATCCCTCAACCCTCTTGACCCTTAATCCCTCAACCCTTAAACACTAATCCCTCAACCCCTATACCCTCTACCCTATACATTGGACCCTCAACCCTAATCCTCCAACCCTATACCCTTAATCTTCTACCCTCAACCCTCAACACTCAAACCTTAAACCTTCAAACCTCTACCATCTTCCCTATAAACCCTTAAACACTCAACCCTAAACCCTAAACCTTAAACCCTAAACCCTCAACCCTTAAACTCTAAACCCTTAAACCCTCTACCCTCTACCCTCATCCCTAATCCCTCAACCCGTAAACCCACTTAGTAAACTCTCTACCCTAATCCCTTAACCCTAATTCCCCCAACCCTATACCCTCAATCATCCACCCTAAACCTTAAACCCTCAACCCTCAACCCTTAAACCCTCTACCCTCTACCCTTTACCCTATACATTATACATCCAACCCTCAATTCTCAACCCTCAACCCTTAACCCATCAATCCTGAGCCCTCAAACCCTAAACCCTCAACCTAAATACACTCTACCCTATGCATTGGACTCTTAACCCCAATCCTTCAACCATATGTACCCACAACCCTAATCCCTCAACCCTATACCCTCAACCCAATACCCTAATCCCTCAACCCTATAGGTCGTCAACCCTATACCCTTTATTCTCAACCCTCTACCCTATACATTAAATCCTCAACCTGAATTTATATGTTCCTCCCTCCTCTTATCTCCTCTCTATCCATCCATCCCTCCCTGTCTACCCTAATCCATCAACCCTAAAATCTAAACCCTTAAACCCGTAAATGCTCAACCCTAAACCCTCAACCCTTAAACGCTAAATGCTTAAACCCTCTATCCTCTAC